>BTPG01000003.1:222327712-222876885 GCA_036245525.1 Semisulcospira habei
TGGCTCGGCTTCTGTCAGCCATCTTAGAGATGGTGCCAGTTTGGTCACAGATAAAAAGGCTGTGGCCAATTTGCTTGCCTCCACCATTGCCCATAATTCTTCAACAGAGCATTATTCACCTTTCTTCCAGAGAGAGAAGGAGAAGCGAGAATCTTGTGCTTGTGATTTTATATCGGATAACTTGGAAGACTATAATGCCCCTTTTACGTTTTCAGAATTGCAGCAAGCCATGCAGAAATGTACTGACTCTGCTGCTGGATTAGATACCATCCATTATCAGCTCATAACACATCTGCCTGAGGATTCACTCCTTGTACTTCTCAAGGCCTTTAACCATATCTGGATAACCGGTCATTTTCCGCCATCTTGGCGCCAGGCTGTGGTTGTGCCAATTCCCAAGCCGGGTAAGGATCCTTCCGACCCGGGCAACTACCGGCCAATAGCTTTGACATCATGTTTATGTAAAACTATGGAACGCTTGGTCAACGCCCGACTGGTGTGGCATCTTGAGTCACAGGGTCTCATCACAGACCTCCAGTGCGGTTTCCGGCGCTTCCGTAGTACAACTGACCATCTAGTCCGCTTTGAGTCTTTTATCCGAGATGCTTTTGTCAACAAGCAGCATGTCTATGCAATTTTCTTTGATCTTGAAAAGGCATATGACACTACCTGGAAGCATGGTATAATGTCTGATTTGTCGGACATGGGTTTTAAAGGGCATCTGCCCGTTTTTATTCACAATTTTTTGTCCAACAGGTCGTTCCATGTCCGTGTGGGCTCCACCCTCTCCGACTCCTTTGAACAGGAGATGGGTGTCCCGCAGGGCAGTATTCTATCTCCTGTTTTATTTAGCATTAAAATAAATAACATTGTAAAGGCCGTGAAGGATGATTCTGAATGCTCTTTGTTTGTGGACGACTTTGCTTTGTGTGCACGAGGTCGAGGACTTGCGTCCCTTGAGAGGCGCTTGCAGCTGTGCGTTGATCGCATCCAGGGGTGGGTGTCTCTCAATGGATTCAGATTCTCGCCCTCCAAGACAGTCTGTGTGCATTTTACTAACCAGACGAAATTTTTTCCAGAACCTAGCCTGAGCATTGCTGGAGTGCCAATTAAGGTGGCTGAAGAGGCTAAGTTTTTGGGGGTCATCTTTGACAAAAGATTGACCTTCTGCAACCATGTTAACTACCTTAAAACCTCTTGTCGGAAGGCCCTCGACATTCTTCGTGTCGTTGGTCGTACTGACTGGGGTGCAGACCGCATCGTCTTACTTCGACTGTACCGGGCCCTTGTTCGGTCCAAACTGGATTACGGCTCTGTGGTATATGGCTCGGCTTCCAAGTCTGTTCTGCAGCGTCTGAACACAATTCACCATCAAGGTCTGCGCATATGTCTGGGAGCCTTCAGGACATCTCCAGTTCCTAGTCTGTATGCAGAGGCAGGGGAGCCTTCTCTCAGGCTCCGCCGCATCCGCCTCATGCTCAGCTACGTTCTGAAACTGAAGGCCCATCCAGAAAATCCTGCCTATGATTGTGTTTTTAACCCGTCGTTAGCAGAGATTTACGATGCCCATCCGGGAGCTGTCCGTCCACTTTCCTTCCGTGTCCGACCTCATCTGCAGGCGGCCGGAGTGGACCTGGACAAAGTTTTGGAATCTCTGCAACACGTCACTCCACCCTGGTTACTACCAGTTCCTGACATCTTGCTGGACTTGACTGCCCACAAGAAGGATTGTACTCCACCAGCCATATACCAACAGAGCCTCAATGAACTCCTTTCAATTTTTCCTGGCTATTGTCGTCTTTATACGGATGGGTCCAAGTCTGAGGATGGAAGAGTGGCTGCGGCTGCAGTGTCCTCTCGCCATCCTAGACGCCCATTTAAGCTCCGTCTCCCTGACCATTCCTCTGTATTTAGTGCAGAACTGCAGGCCATTCTGCTAGCACTCAAGCATGCCTATCAGTCTCGGGAAAGGAACTTCCTGATTCTGTCTGACTCTCTTTCTGCCCTGCAGGCCCTTCAGGGCGCGGGAACAGACCATCCACTGCTGGTGCAGATTAGAGAGCTCTACGCGGACTTGATGAAGGAATATTATGACATCATTTTTATTTGGGTCCCAGGCCATGTGGGCATCGAAGGCAACAGAATCGCAGATTCTGCTGCCAACAGTGCCCGCAGTGACCCTGTCCCTGACACACAGACTGTCTATAGTGATTTTAAACCTGTTATTAGTGCGTACATAGCCCGCGAGTGGCAGTCCGAGTGGGACAAAGAGGAAGGGAACAAGCTTCATGAAGCTCTTCCTAAGTTGTCTGACAGTCTACCTTTCCGCTGCGGCAGCCGCCGTGAGGAGACTGTCCTTGCTCGGCTCCACATCGGGCACACATATGTTACGCACTCTTACTTACTTAAACAGGATGAGCGTCCATGGTGTTTTGCCTGTGATGAGCAGTTTTCTGTTCGACACTTTTTGCTGTATTGTGCTGACCTAATTGACACCAGATATAAACACTTCACAGCAGACTCCTTGAAGGTTTTGTTCCGGGATGTTCCCCCGGACAAAATCTTCAATTTTTTGAGAGAATGCAATATTTTTAACAAGATCTGAGCATTCATAGACTATGTGAATTTTTTATTTGCCCTTTTTGAGAGTCTGTAGACGTTTCTTTTCCAGACATGTGCGACATTTTAGCCTGAGATTTTTAATCTATATTTACATCTTGTCTTAAGACCTTGCTTTTAGTCTGGCTGACCAGATTTTTACCCATCCCGCCGTGAGATGGCCTTAGTCGCCTGCTCGGCGTTAAACCCAAATAACTAACTAACTAACTAACTATTGAAGGCCGTCCTAATCAAGTGTATGCTTCGGGTATGCTACCTTACCAGCACTATGATGAGATCACAAAATATTTTGCAGGTGGAAGGCTTAGAGAAAAACCAGCAAACATGGCATCTAAAGATCTGCATCTGTATGACGTAAGAATTGCTCAATACCTGACAGACAAGTATGCTCTGTGGCTAGACCTGCGTAGTACAGACGACGACTACCTACATGGGTCAGGTCGTACTGTTGAAAACGGTAGTGACGGAATAACAATTCAGATACAAAAAAAGGTTGAAACCGCTGCAGCAATAAATATATATTTGTATCTGATTTATGACACACAACTCAATATTGCAGAAAGCAGACTAAGTGGACACATATATTAAAATTGTGTTTTAAAATGAACTTGATGACACTCGACCCACACTGCGGCTTATTTTGTGGCGCCAAAGGCTGTGGAAAAACTGAATTTGTTCTTAACCTCTTACAAACAAGATACATCTGTCATTTCGAAAACATTGTGATATTTTGTCCTACGATCAAACACAACAAAGCTTATCACAACCGTTTATTCATTTGAACTGATCATAACATTTATTTAGTCGACCCTGAGAAAAAACTGAATGACTACCTGCTGTATTTTTAAAAACAATTTGAAGGACAGACAACTTTGTTTATTGTTGATGATTGCTCTGCAGAGAAGGATATTGTTAAGAAGAGAAACACACTGGCAGAACTGGCTTTAAGTGGCAGACATGCAAACATTAGTGTATGGATTCTCACTGAAAAATATAATGCTGTACTAAAAGATTTTCGAAAACAACTAAAGTTCATTTGTTTGTTTTACTGTAAGGATCGTGACAGCTTTGAAGACTGCCTCAGAGAAAACGATGTCATACCCAATAAACATGAACGAGATGATATAAAAAACAAACTGAAATCAACTAAGCATCTAAAGCTTATTTTAAAGACAGATCAGCCCACAGGGTATGGGTTAGTGAATTAATTTAGTCTTTTGTTTTGTCCATAAAAATGGCAGACGGACAAACCATGCAAACAGAGCAAGCTATTGATGTCACTGACTGCTTCAGAGATGTTCTACACTTTACTGACTTAATAACATCTCCCAAACAGCCTGACATAAGACTCTCAGTACCAGCGGTGATATATTTGTCATATAATGTGACTTTGGATTATGTTGATGAACTTTCAGTCATGGAGTGTATGACTGTTGATAATAGAACAAATACCTTTAAAGTTAATGATGCAAGCTGCAGCTGGATTGATACTCTGGGTTATAACATATTTAAACAGCTATGTAAACTAAATGTTCATATTGAATGTGTTACAGTTAATAAAATTGTATTAAACATACATAGAGAGCAGTAATTATTTTTCTATTTATTATTTTGTCGGACAAATAAAAATGACGGACAATGACCAAAGCATGTCAGGCTTAAGAAACGTGTTTCACACAACAGACTTGCCTATATCAAACATTTACAGTGTCTATGAATCAATAGAAAGGTCTTTTTCTGTCATACAAGATAATCTTCTTTCTGGTAGTGTAAAGATTCAGATTGTTGCTAAAATAGAATTTACCAGGGTAGATGGTGAAGTGATTGTATCATATATCTCGACAAGACAAGACACAGTTAATTCAAGAAGGGAATTGGAAAAAGTGTTTAGAGAAAGATTGTTGCCTGACTTCCTTGAAGCAATTGACAGAGCAAAAATGCAAGGGTCTGGTTGGCATGAAGGTCGTGTACATGAACTGCAACTGAAGCAATCAAGATATCATCCTATATTGGGTAAATCATGGCTGCCACTACCAACTGAGGTTGCAAACAAAAAGGCTGTAGTCAATATTCAGAACAATGATAATTTCTGTTTTATGTGGTGTGTGCTTGCTAGACTACACTTTGTAAAAACAAGACCTGAACGTGTATCTAACTATACCAAAATTTAATTTGAAAATGAACTCAACTTCAGTGGTATAGATTTTCCTGTTAAGGTAGAGGACATAGACTTGTTTGAAAAACTAAATCCTGGTATATCTGTAAATGTGTATGTATGGGATAATGAGTCTGAGAACAAATTAGAACCAATTAGAGTATCACCACTTGCCCCCACCTATGGTCAGCCAGAAGATAAGCATGTTGACCTTTTATTAATAAGTTCCGGAGATAACTTTCACTACACAATTATCAGGAGTATGTCACGTCTAATTCATGGGCATACAACAAAACACAAGTGTAAACAGGAATTTTGTAAAAAGTGTTTACAGAGGTTTTTCTCTATTGAAGTAGCACACAAACATGTTAAACATTGTAGGTCACCTGATGACATTCAAACGGTACTTAGGTATCCAGATCTTGGCAGCAAGGTTTATTTTAAAAACCATGGGAATCAACAAAAGCTGCCATTTGTAGTGTATGCTGATTTTCAATCACTGGTTGTTCCATATGATGGTCCTGTTCCAGAATCATTATCCCCCTCTTGGCTTGACTTCGCGTACGAAGATTTTATAGGGGTTGCCCATGACGTCTGCAGGCTTGTTCGTGGCTGCGGAGGCCAATCCGGGACAGGCAGGTTTGACCGCAGTGGCTGTATGGCCAGGGTTCTGAGTTGCGGCATCTCTGTTTTTTCTCCTGAGCCGCTTGTCTTTAAGGCTAGCTCTGCGAGAGTCCTCAAAGGAGAAAAGCTGCCTTGTAAATGGTGGAGCGCCAGGTGTCACGGTCCGCAGCAAGCGAAGACCACTGGTGGTGGTCGATTTGGCAGGCACTAAGTGACTTTTTGAGACAGTCTTTGTATCTCTTCTTTGGTGCCCCTCTGTCACGGTGTCCAGTAGCAAGCTCACCGAACAGGGCGTCGTATTGGAACCAGAACCCGATATCTCCAAAAAGGTAGTTTTGAGAAAATCGCAGTCAAAGTTTTGATGCGCGCCCATACATCTGCTATCGCGCGTACGAAGCTGCGAACTGGTGTAAATGTTCATAGTGGTTAGAAATATCATACCCAGTGACGCCGAGTGGATACCAACATTCACAACAAGAATTGTCCATAGATAGCCTACTTTGGCATAAAATTACACTGTGAGATAGCAAGAGGCTATATTATGCCAGAACCAAATATTGGCCAGTATATGGTTCTGGCTGTAAACATCGAATACAGGTTGTTCGTTTTTTTATCATGCCAAAACCGTATATAACGCCAGTAGTCTGCTTTGCCTCCTACACAATTAAGGCAAAACGACAAAACATTTTAGGCAATAACCGCACACAAAACAAATGCATGTTTTTGACATAATAAATAGTGAGGCAAAATGACCAAAAATATTAGACAATAACCGCATACATGACAAATGCATGTTTTTGGCATAATAAATAGTGTGGAAAATGTGCATATATTGTGTGCAAAACCGTTTATCTTGAGATGTACAAGATTAAAATTAAGTTATAAAGTGTTTCCTTTTAACTGAAGCTGTTCATTTCTGTCAGATTTAACTGTTTTACAAACAAATGAATGCAGTCAAGTGTGTAAAAAATCGTTCCTAGTAGCAGTACTGCAAAATCTGCCTTTACATCCGTCTACATGTCTGTCTCTCTTTCTCTCACAAACGCATGCACACACATACAGACGCATGTGCATGCACGCATATGCACACACACACACATAATCATTATATAGCCAAACACACTTTTTAGTCTATTAACTTGTGCATTTATTTTTAAGTGGTATCGTCTCACAAATTTCCACCCACAGCGTTTTCAGCATGTGCAGCCGTAGTAAAGTATTAATTTGTTAAATGTGATTATCAACTGTTTTTCTATGAGCAAACTGTTGTTTCATATTTGTAAAAATTCATGTTATCATACTTAAAATGCTACTGATAACGGCAGTCTCAAAAAGACGTGTATGGATAAAGAATACACCACATAACATGCAAATCATGAATCTGTATGTTGCAAAATAATGGTAGTGGTGTACATTCCATCTCATGCTATGGTCACAGAAAATAAAAGAACAATCAAACCTCAAAGCAATGCATCATTTTAAAACTATGTGTCACAAGTATAGACCTACTGGCACATGGTCAGTTTACGTTGTCCAATACATTTACATAAACAGAGAAAAAATTGTATTATGTGATTCATTATTACAGTTCTCCCAGCTGTTTTTATCTGTGCATGTAGCAATGAATCACATAATATCATAACGATAAAACATCATACGAATCTAATCATCTAAATTGTATGTGAATGCTGAGTTTTAAAATAATATGCCATCAAAGTCATCTGCATGGTCACAGAAAAACAAATTGGCAGCTAGCACTGTCATCAAGTCAGTAACAGAAACAAACAGATAAACAGATCAGTCATCATCTGTATCATTTTCATCCTCAACGTCTGATTCAGGGAGATGGTCTGGAACAGACTTGTTGCTTGGCAGATTCTCATAGTAGCTGTGGCAGTCTCTTGGAACCACTCCTGAGCGACAGAGGTCAAGCAAATCCTTCTTCTTCTTGTCAGAGATAGGTATTCTGGCAGAGTAGTGGCTAGGAAGAATATCATCAAAGAAGATGCGCTTTGACGACTTTCTGCGACTAGTTCCTCTGATCTTCAGTATCTTGAAGCCTTCAAACATTCTGTACTTGTAATAAAAGGTGTCTGGCTCTGTCTTCATGAATCTGAGCCATTTAATGCCCATCCAGTTGACCCGTTCTCCTTTCATCTCTGTCTTTGCGTTTCTAAGACGTCCACTTGCCACTTCTTTAAAGTCATATATGTCTTCATGTGTGAGCGGCATGACCAGGTAGGGAGCTGTGGCTTGCGGTGTCTGTATGATGGTATGCCACTGGCTCGGGACACTGATGGTAGCTGTTGCTTTTGCTCTTTCAATTGTGGAGTGCATAGCATCGCACTCCATCTGAGTGTGCCCTGGCTCTAGGAATTTATGGTCAATCGTCTCAATGTGGTTGATGGTCTGGACGGCATGATGGAGAGCAGTGGCCACAAACCGATTTCGGTTTTGACCACCACATGTGTCTGAATATAAGATGACATGCTTGACACATACAGGCAGTGACTGAAGGTAGAGCAGGAGGCATGTGCCCACTTCACACGATCCTTTCTGACCCTCGGTCTCATTCCAGACGTAGAAGCATCCGTGTTTGTCTTCGAGTGAAAAACATGTCAGGTTATAAACTGCAAGTTTGCGTTTGTAGTATGCTGTGCTGACCTTCGAATGGGGAGTTGACAGTACTGTCTGCATATCAAACGTTGCTACATGTACACCTGGGTCGGCTCTGGCTGCTTTTTTGTCTTCCTTTAATTTTCTAGCCTCCTTCTTCCTCTCTTAGTGTTTTCTGTACTCCTCGTCTGCCTTCTCGGTCACGCTACCCTCCTGATCATTCATGAACTTCGTGCACATGACTCACAAGTCTTTTTGCGGCTTATGGAACCCATAATTGTAGTCCGAAACAAAGACGTCTCGGTAGTATGCGCTGGATACAGCAGGCCTGCCTCTGTCAGTACATTGTTCCAGGTACTTACTTACTTACTTACGCCTGTCACCCCTACCCGGGTATAGGCCGTCGACGAGAGACCTCCAGCAACTCCTGTCCTGTGCTTCTCCTTCGATTCTACTCCAGGTGGTTCCCAGTCTCTTGATGTCTGCTTGGAGGTCTCGATGCCAGGAGTTTCTCGGCCTACCTCTTTTCCTCTTTCCCTGGGGGTTCCATGACAATGCCTGCCTAGTGATACTGGAAGCTGGCTTTCTCAGACTGTGACCGATCCATCCCCATCTTCTTCGCCCAATTTCATTCTCTGCTGTTATCTGCTCTGTTCTCTCCCAGAGTCTGACGTTGCTGATCTTCTCTGGCCAGTGGATTTTCAAAATCCTTCTAAGGCAACTGTTCATGAAGGTCTGTACTCTGTTGACTGTGGTTTTTGTCAATTTCCAAGTCTCTGCTCCATATAGGAGAACTGCTTTTACATTGGAGTTGAAAATCCGGACTTTGGTGTGTTGTGACAGCTCTCTGGAACTCCACACTTTTTTCAACTGGAGAAAGGCTGCTCTGGCTTTACCTATTCGTGCTCTGACATCTGCATCAGTGCCGCCTTTTTTTGTCTATGATGCTCCCGAGATAGGTGAAGGACTCCACCTCCTCCAACGGGGTGCCAGCAAGCAAGACTGGTTCCTCCCTGGTTGCGTTCAGCCTCATTGTCTTTGTTTTCTGTTTGTGAATGGTGAGGCCCACTTGGGACGAGATGTCAGCAAGCCTCGTGGTCTTGTCCTGCATTTGTTGATGAGTGTGGGACAGTAATGCCAAGTCGTCTGCAAAATCGAGGTCGTCAAGCTGTGTCCACAGTGTCCACTGTATTCCACTTCGTCTGTGCTCTGTGGTCATCTTCATGACCCAGTCTATGGCCAGTAGGAAGAGGAACGGAGACAGCAGACATCCCTGCCTGACACCAGTTCTGACCTGGAGCTCCCTCGTGAACTGCCGTTCGTGGATCACGCGACATATCATGCCATCGTAGCTGCTCTTGATCAGGCGGACGAGCTTTGTGGGTACCCCGTAGTGTCGTAGGAGTTTCCACAGAGTCTCTCGGTCCACACTGTCAAATGCTTTCTCATAATCCACAAAGTTGACGTACAGCGGGGAGCTCCACTCCAGAGACTGTTCCACGATGATGCGGAGAGTGGCGATCTGGTCTGTACATGATCGGTTCTTCCTGAATCCTGCTTGCTGGTCTCTCAGCTGGGGGTCAACGGAGCTCTTCATTCTCTCCAGGATGATCCTGTTGAAGACCTTTCCTGGTACTGACAGCAAGGTGATTCCTCTGTAGTTGGAACACTTGTTGAGGTCGCCTTTCTTGGGAAGCTTGATTAGGTACCCCTCCTTCCAGTCAGCCGGCATCACCTCCTCTTCCCAGATCTTTCCAAACAGTGGGTACAGCATCTCCACTGTTGTCTCTAGGTCTGCTTTCAGAGACTCCGCTGGGATGCCATCTGGGCCTGCTGCTTTGCCGTTCTTCAAAAATGCCACTGCTCTTCTGATCTCTTCCTGGCTGGGTCTGTCACAGCTGATGGGTAGGTCGGTCTCTGCCGGCTGGATGTCTGGGGGGTCGGGTGGGCTAGGTCTGTTCAGTAACTCTTCAAAATACTCGGCCCATCTGTCGAGTTGGTCTGCTCTGTCTGCAATAGGCTTGCCTTCTTTGTCTTTTACTGGTCTTTCTGTATGGCCATACTTGCCTGACAATCTTCTGGTAATGTCGTAGAGCTGTTTCATATTGCCGCTGCCTGCTGCCTTTTCTGCCTCTGCTGCCAGGCTGTCTGTGTAGGCCCTCTTGTCTGCCCTGATACTCCTCTTCACCTCGCGGTTGGCTTCCGAGTATTCCCCCTGTGCCCTTACTTTGGCTGCTCTCGTGCGACTGTTGTTGACAACTGCTTTCTTCTGCTTCCTCACTTCTATCTTCTTCAAGGTCTGTGCCGACAGCCAGTCCTTGTGATGGTATTTCCTGAACCCTACAGTGTCTTTGCAGGTTGAGTTCAGCGCCTCTCTAACTGCCTTCCACTGCTGCTCTGTGGTGGCCGCCTCCTCTTCAATTACTAGATCCTGTAGCGCTTGAAACCGGTTGGACAGCACCAGTTTGAACTCTTCTCTAACTCCAGTTTCTCTCAGGAGGCCTACATTATAGCGCTGTCTTCTTGTTGTCTCTGTGCGGCTTTTCTTTAGCTTGAGCTTCATTCTTAAGGTAAGCAGATGGTGGTCGGAGGCGACATCTGCTCCCCTCCTCACTCGAACATCTTGAAGGGATCTTCTAAATTTCTTGCTAATGCAGATATGGTCTATTTGGTTCTCTGTTGTATGGTCAGGTGAGACCCAAGTTGCTTTGTGTATCCTTCTGTGTGGGAAGATGCTGCCTCCAATGACAAGTCGGTTTAGAGCACAAAAGTCTACAAACCTCTCCCCGTTCTCACTCATCTCCGAGCCTAGTCCCTGTCTCCCCATCACCTCTTCGTATCCGGTGTTGTCCTCCCCTATTTTGGCATTAAAATCGCCCATGACGATGGTGATGTCTCGCTCCGCACATTTGTCCAAGGCACTCTGGAGTCGGTCGTAGAACTCTTGTTTCTCTTCCTCGTCCCTGTCATTAGTGGGCGCATAACACTGGATGACGTTCAGCTTGAGCTTTTTCTTGGTTCTAAAGGCTGCTGTGATGATTCTTGGCCCAAGAGGTTCCCAGCCCATCAGCGCTCTCTGTGCCACTGGTGACAGCATGAATGCTACGCCTTCTGTATGGGGGGCATTCTCCTCTTCATGACCTGAATACAGAATCATCTCCCCACTTAACAGCCTTTTCTGGCCAGACTGCGTCCATCTGGCTTCACCGATACCTAGCAGGGAAAGGTTGTACTTTTGCATTTCCGCTGCTATCTGGGCAGCCTTGCCGCTATGGTACATGGTCTTGACGTTCCATGTGCCCATGGTTGTATCCCTGGATAGAGAGAGGCGGCTCGGTCCTGTGGCTTCCGAAGACTTCCGGCTTTCACCACAGGACGTCATAAGTCTTCTGGTAGAAGAACCTTCCTCCTCCAGGAAAGGAATTACTGTTAGTCTTTTCGTTGGCGTTTTTGTAGCTATTTCCTTTTTTGCAGGGTGGGGAAGCTACCCCCACGCCCAACCCCCTTACTAGGAGGACCAGGGGTTTTCTGTCGGGGTCACCTTCCCTTAGACCATGTTGGTTCACGGCACCTTATTTCATTCGGTGCACCCCTCTCACGAGGGACCCCCTATCCACCACCCAGGGGACGCGCCTCAACGCCATATGGTCCCAGCGCGAGGTGTTCCAGGTACAGCTGGTACATTTTGTTGACCGAAAGTCCCGAGTCAAGGTACTTTCTTGATGTTCTTTTCCGACAGTAGTGTGATTCCACTGCTGGAAATGATTCAATGTGCTCTTTTACTTCTACCCGTCGATGCTCCGGCACTTTGTTACTAGGGGCGTGTCTCCCTCTGCTCTCTTGTCTGGTGAAGGCTCCGTCTTTGCTGCTTTCAAGGGCATGTTGTATATAGAAATGGGCGATATCCAGGGTCTTCATGAAGAATGCTTTGCAGACAGAAATTTGCTTTTCGTCCACAGTAAAACTGAAATGTCGCTCAAGATTTCGTTTTTTCTTGACTGGGTTCTTGTCTTTGTCCAGGTAATTTCTTGTTTCTTCTTCTGTCACGTGTCTACAGACGAAATCCTTCTGCCTTTCGTAACTGGACAGCAAGTAAAAACTCTGAAAGATGTCTTCCCGCATGCTTTCATTTATTGCTTCTGTGCACTTGCGCTTGCACTTGGAGCAATCAACTGGCTTTACCGTCCTCTTTTTCTGTACCTTTCCTTTGCTTGTACAGTATTCCTGGCCAGCGAGCTTCAACCTCTTTCGGACATTTTTCTTCCATTGTGAAGGCTGCGCTGTTGCTTTTCAACCCCGCTTTCTTTTTGGTGGTGTTATAAAAAGAGGAGACTGCCTGTGCCGGTTTCCGTCTGTCACTTTGTTGGGATTTCGTGGTGAGATGTCTGGGCTGAAACTGGAGGTGAGTGGTTGGAGCAGTCATTTGGCAGATCATCATTTGGCAATTCATCATTTGGCAGATCATCACTTGGCTTTGACTGCGACTCTGCTGTCTTAGAAGGTCCATTCATGTTACGGAACGCTGAATGTGCACGCATCACTGGCACATATCCATCATAATGCTCATGCAAACTGGGCGGAGCAAAGAAAACCAGGTATATGGGGTTGAATATATCAGACGCCACCAGACTTGGGTGTATATCGATGATTGGCCTGGACTTTCTGCTGTGAAATATCCTGATCCTTCTTCTGATGACGTTTGCCAGAACCAGTGGGAGCAGGTCATTTGCATCGGAACTCCAAATTCCGGGCTGGTACAGATCCTGTAAGCTACCTAAAGCATCCAGGTACCGATCATTCTCAGATTCTGCTGTGAAGCGAAAAAAATCAAAGTAGGCAGAAAAATTCTCTTCAATATGAGTGCAGAGAGCATGTCTAAGAGACTTAGCATCCGGAAAATTGACATGATACAGTGCTGCATTAAAAGAACAGTCCCCATCACCATAGACTGGTTTGCGTTCAAGAGAATTTGATTTCATGAGCTCATTCAGTCTCTTTGTGTGGACTCGAATGGCTATGTCAATAAGACTGTGTGATTTAGCATGCACCCGCTGTGTACGTTGTGACTGAAAGAGTTCATTAATATTAAAATGATCTTCTTCCACGTCTTCCTCGGGTAACACGTCATTGTGTACATCGGAATCGTCCGAATTAACGTCGTCCCTCTGCGGCTTATAGTCCGGGTCATGTGCACTGTCATCAGTCATGTGACCTGTTGATAGAGAAAGAAGCAATAAATAGGTGCTGGAAAGATAGATGATATGCACGCACAACTGCATGAACAGCAATTCTGAGCGTGATCTTCATATGAATATATAATCTGTTATATATATATATATATATATATATATATATATATATATATATATATATATATATATATATATATATATATATATATATATATATATATATATATATAATTTTTCAATAAATTCTGAGAATGCTGTGCTAATGCCATGGAAATCCAGGCTGGTAAGCTTGCATTGTGTCATCAGGACATGAGCTGTCCTTTTGTGACTGCATCGCTTATTAGATCTTTTGAGCCTTCCACTGAACACCTACTACATAAAGTAATAGGGACTACCCCCAGGCGCCCCGCAACCCGCTGGAGAATATCCAGTCCTCCCCCCGAGAGGGGAGGCTAGTGCATGAATATTCCCAAACAGATCTTGGACCTGCTGGATAGATTTAAGATTTTGCCGCCTACGACCGGTTTCGACCCAAGGTGGGTCTCATCAGGTAGGCATACGGCGTAACCTGAAATTGCAAACACAACGCATATACTAGAAGCCGCCTCCAGAATTAATCTGTTATATATATATATAATCTGTTAGTCTGTCAAGCTATTTAGTAGAATTGAATTAACAAATCAGCAAAAAGTTCTCTCATTGTAAATGAAAATATACATTAACATCAGTGGATGATTAACATATATCATAACACACACATGTGCACGCAAGCCGATTCACACACGTGTGCACGCACCCAGTGATTCCCTTATAGCCACCCCCCCTATTAACCCTCATCCCTCAACATCTCTGCATCATGGGCAGGGGCAGACTTGAATCAACAGAAATGAATGTAAACGTGTACCTTCACAGTGTTGATCTGCTTCATCTGCTGGTGTAGAGTCTGTCATCACAACTTGCTCTGTGGAATCATCGTTCCTGTCAGATCTGCTGTCTGATGTGTCCACAGTCTTCAGTTCTGAGTCACACTGCTCGCAATGTGTGTTATCCCGGGTGTCTGTGTATTCAGCATCTTTACCACAAAAGTCGTCATCATTCCTGCTATTGTTCATCATCATCATCAGTCCCTTGCCCGAACTGGGCGTTGGGGGGACTGAAAGGCAGCAGCAACAGACAGTGCTCTCCACTGAGTTCTATTTTGGGCGGTGGCAAGCAAGTCTGGCATCTCGAGTTCGGTCCATTCTTTTATGTTTGCGACCCAACTCTTTCTCTGACGACCTCGCCGACGACTTCCTTCGAGAGTGCCTTGGAGGATAGTCTTGGACAAGGTGTTGTGTCGGGTCACGTGGCCAAACCAAGCAAGCTTGCGCCGTTTCACGGTTGCCAGAAGGGGTTCATGTGGGCCCACCAGGGAAGTGACGATGCTCCGTACATATTCGTTGGTCTTGTGCTCGCGGTACGAGATGCGGAGCAACTTCCTCAGGCACTTGTTCTCAAAGGCCTGGATTTTCTTTTCTGAGTCTGCAAGCAGTGTCCAAGTCTCACAGCCGTAGAGTAGAATAGACACTACGAGGGACTTGTAAAGCCTGTACTTGATGGTGAAGCTGATGGAGTTACTTCGCCATATCCTGTCCAGCCTGGCCATTGCGGATGTTGCTGTACCTATCCTGATACGGATCTCTGCTATGCAACTACCGTCTTTGGACAGGGTGGCTCCCAAGTACTTGAAGCTATTGACCTCTTCTAGCTTCTGGCCGTTCATGTGAATGTTGCTGCTGCTGTCGCTTGTGGTGTTGATCATCACTTTGCTTTTATCCGTACTGATCTCCATGCCATAAGACCCTGCGCTACTTGAAAGTTTGTCTGTCAGGTTTTGGAGCTCACTATTGCTGCCTGCCATGAGGTCAATGTCGTCTGCGAATCGAAGATTGCACAGGGATCTGCCACCAATAGAGATTGAAGTATGGTGGTCGTGGAGGGTTTCCTGCATGATCTTCTCCAGGAATATGTTGAAAAGGACAGGAGAGAGCAGGCATCCTTGACGGACACCGATCGTCGTCCTGAAGAACTCGCCTGACTGATTGTTAAGTAGAACCGCGCTGCAGGCGTTCTTGTAAAGCGCTTCTATCATTTGGATCACTCCCTCCTCTATGTTGAACGATCTCATGACTTGCCAGAGTCCGTCGTGCCAGACGCGATCAAATGCTTTCCTGAAATCAATGAAGTTGTGGTAGAGTTCGCGCTGATGCTGCAGATGTTTCTCGATCAGGACGCGGCAGTTGAAAATCTGCTCTACAGTGCTTCTTCCAACTCTGAAGCCAGCCTGTTCTTCTGCCAGCAGTTCCTCGGCGAAAGTTTTGAGGCGGTTGAGAATGATTCTAAGCATTACTTTGCTAGGGTGACTTATCAGACTGATAGTTCTGTAGTTCTGGCACTGTTTCAGGTTTCCTTTCTTGGGGAGCGGGATCACTAGAGACTGTGTCCATTCTACTGGCCATTTCTTTTGCTCCCAGATCTTTTGACAGAGTGTAGTGAGGACCTTCGTTGTTACTTCTCCTCCATGCTATTGTTACCTTCAGAAAAGCAGAAATCATATATCACTTTGAACACACGTATGACACACAAAACGAGAGGCATGCCTTTTAATGATATTGTTTTGATTTGTCGTTTCACAGTGAAAATCTCTAGAATTGAAATTAGCATAAAACATAAACGAAAACAAAGTGTATGAGCAGACAAATTAAGCTGCTGAAGTACCTTCACGGAGCGGGTCAAGGACAGAAAACAAGTCACCATTGCGGTAATATTTTTTCTGAGGTGTAGTTTGACAGGTTTCCTCAACATCAGTTTCCCCATTCCCCTCTCTCTCAGGTGTGTAGTCAGAGAAGGGCTTTACTTGCTGGGGGCCGTCTCTTCCATCAGATGGGTTGTTTGTGGTCCTTTCATTGTGTAACTCGTCAGAAGAATCCATGGGAGTGTCCGCCATGACTTGCTCATCGATGTACCCCACCCGGGTCTGCCCTGGGGGACTTGGGTGGGGTTAGGTATTTTTTAGTTCCCAGGGTCACCCTGTTCAGCCCCACAGGGTGGGTTTTTCTCTCTATTCTGGGGCATGTGTTTCTGTCTACCCGAGGTCCATTCACCTGTATTTGCCTTTTTAAAACTCTCCCTACTGTCTGCACTGCCTGTAGCTCTTGATATTGGATGTGTGTTGCTAAATGGTCTTAGCTTTATTTAGCCCCATGTGTTAGGTTTATTTCACGTATTTGACCGGCTGGCGACATACATTCAATGTTCTGTTTATTTTTTTTTTTTCACAAGCAGTGCAGGCACGTCCTGAGAAAGCCTTGTTGCTGTCGGGACGTTAAGCAATGTACAATCAATACAATCAATTGCTCATCGATGTCTGACCATTCAGCATCCATGCTGGCTGGTATATTCTGTAATTATCGAGACGTCGTTATACCTTTTATGAATCATATTAAAATCACTTTACACACACACACACACACACACACACACACACACACACACACACACATACACACACACACGCACATAAACAGCGTGTATGTGCACATTCGTACAATTTATGCATCATCCATTTACAGAACAAAGGTAATCCAAACCTCTGTAATTACTACTGTAGGGACAGAGAATATAATTATTATTACATGTCAGTACATAATAATGGAAGGAATAGATAAATTATACTGCCTGGCTGCATAAATTATAACCCTAAAACGTTTTCAAATGAAAGGTGACTTACCGTTATAATCAGCAACCCTGGACTGTTCTGGCTCACGAAAAACAACTGTGCCTGTCCTTTCCTCTCAGCAAACTGATGTAAAACATTTCGTACAAATGTAAAAGAAAGAATATTCCAGATCCAGTTAACTTGTGAAGTTCTCATCACAGAGCTGTACAGGAACAGAGCCTTGTCAGGTCCCAAAGCAGCAACAACTCGTAAACTAATTTCCCTCTGTGTCTCTAAATGTTCATGACTATGCAAACATACTATCCGCTTGTGACTGGAACTATGGCGTGTGAACTTCTCAGGGAAGTAAACTTTCCCACAGCTCCCACAGCCATGGTACTGGCCGGTATAAACAGACTTGTCATGTCCAGGTGTCTGGTTTTGGTCCGCTGCTGCATGCTGAAGGTATGGGGCCAAACATCAACAACCTCTACATATCTGTGTCTGGTCGAACTGAAAAGGCATTTCTCTCCTTATATCTGATATTTGTCTGGTTTTGGCAAGAGATAAATGTAGGATAAATGTAATTTTTTCCATACCATATCTGCATATCTTAGACATACCTTGTTTTGGCATAAAATTATATGACATGATTCTAAGTCACATATTTATGCCAAAACTGTACATCTGACTTTTAATCTGGTTTGACCTAAAATTCTTCTCTGAATACAGGGGAATAATTTTATGCCAGACCTATATATCTTCTCTTTCATCTGGTTTGGCATAGTATTAAACCCCCAAACAGATGGAATAATTTTATGCCAGACATGCACATAACGAGATGTGTGGATCTGTCTGGAAGAAAACACAGAAGATTTTAAATTCTAAAACCAACAATGATGAATAACTTCACCAATTTTGTGGTCACAAGTCCAAGATTTTGATAAGTGGTAGAGCAGCGATTTTTTAAGATGTTTACATAAAAATCCAATTTTAGCATATCTTGAGATATCAGTTTCTGGTTCCAATAGGACGAGGGTGATCTTTGGTAGGCGATGATCCTCCATCCTGGAGACATGCCCCGCCCAGCGGAGCTGTGTCCGCAGCAGCAAAGCCTCGATGCTCACAGTTTCAGCCTGTTCAAGGACCTCGACGTTGGTGACATAGTCACTCCAGTGAATGCCCAGGATGGTGCGCAGGCAGCGCTGGTGGAAGCGTTCGAGGAGTCGTAGTTGGCTGCGGTAGAGGGCCCAGGACTCGGAACCATACAGCAGGGTGGTGAGGACCACAGCTCTGTACACGCTGATCTTGGTGCCTGTTTTCAGCTGTTGATTGTGCCACACCCGCTTGAAAAGTCGCCCGAAAGCGCTGTTCGCTTTTGCCAGCCTGCTGTCAAGCTCCTTGTCCAGCTTGGCGTCCGACGTGATAATGCAGCCAAGGTAAGTAAACCGGTGCACTGACTTTAGCTCAGACTCGCCAATGGTGATGTGAGGAGGGCGATAAACTGTCTTGGGTGCCGGCTGATGGATGACCTCTGTCTTTTTCAGACTGACCTCGAGTCCAAAGAGCTGGGCAGCGTCTGCGAAGCAGGACGTGATGCGCTGCAGGGCTCTCTCTGTGTGTGCAACGAGGGCAGCATCATCAGCAAAAAGCTCACGAATCAGTTGGTCTAGGGTTTTCGTGTGGGCCTGCAGTCGTCTGAGGTTGAACAGGCTGCCATCGAGACGATACCTGATGTACACTGCATCGTCATCATCGAGGTCCACTGTGGCCTGTTTCAACATCATGCTAAAAAAGATGGTGAAGAGGGTCGGTGCCAGCACGCAGCCCTGCTTTACGCCGTTGAGAATAGGGAATGGTTCTGAGAGGTCATTGTTGAGTCTGACCTGGCCTTGCTGGTCCTCGTGTAGCTGGACAATCATGCTGAGGAACTTTGGGGGACAGCCAAGACGCTCCAGGATCTGCCACATGCCTTGCCTGCTCACAGTGTTGAACGCTTTTGTTAGGTCGACAAACGTTACGTACAGCCCTTTGTTCTGCTCGCGGCACTTCTCTTGAAGCTGTCTCAGCACAAAGACCATATCGGTGGTGCTCCTGTTTGCTCTGAAGCCACACTGGCCCTCTGGGAGGTGGTCTTCAGCGATGGCAGGTACCAGCCGATTCAGGAGCAGCCTTGCAAGAATTTTCCCAGCAATGGACAGCAGGGTAATTCCCCGATAGTTGGAACAGTCAGACTTCTCGCCTTTGTTCTTGTACAGGGTGATAACGACAGCATCACGGAGATCCTTTGGTAGTGTTTCTTCCTCCCAGCAGCAGAGAAAGAGGTCATGGAGCTTGTTGTGCAGTGCTGTGCCACCATGTTTCCAAATCTCTGGTGGTATTCCATCAATGCCTGCTGCTTTGCCACTCTTGAGCTGGTGGATGGCTGTGAGGGTCTCTTCAGCGGTGGGCGGTTCGTCCAATTCAACCTTTACTGGGAGTTGTGGGATTTGTAGGACGACTGCTTCTTGAACAGTGCGCTCAGCGCTGAAGAGGCTCTGAAAGTACTCCGACCAGCGGTTCAAGATGGAGGTATTATCTGTGAGGAGTGCCTGGCCATTCGCGCTTCGCAGGGGGCTTTGTACAATGTGCCTGGGGCCATACACTGCTTTCAGTGCTTCATAGAAGGCGGGAGCTTCTACGAAGAATCATTACCAAAGATAGTAAAATTGAGTGATCAAGTGGTGTGTTCATTCAGTCCTCTCTGCGCCGTCTGGTGCTTGAGGCGACGGCAAGGGAACGCCACTTTTGTCTGTCAGCTGCTATTTTGGGTGCTGTTTGCAGAGTAAGGCCTCTGTTCTTGAGCTCTCGCTCCACGGTTCGACGCCACGTCTCCTTTGGTCGCCCACGGTTTCTCTTCCCCTGTGGTGTCCATCTCAGTGCCACCCTTGGTAATAAGTCGGGTGACATTCTGCAAACGTGGCCTAGCCATCTCCATCTCCGTGTGGCGATGGTTTCAGCGATGCTGTCTGCGCCTGCTTTCTTCCATAGTTCCTCGTTTGTAATCATGTTTGGCCAGAAGACCTTCATGATCCGTCGCAGGCACTTGTTCTGGAAGACTTCCAGCTTGCGTTCCGTAGCAGTAGTGGATTTCCAGCACTCTGACCCATAGAGAAGGACACTCAGCACGTTACTCTTAAAAATATGAAGCTTGGTGTGGATGCTCAGGTTTGTAGTCCTCCAGATGGGTTTCAGCATTGCGAAGGCTTGGTTGGCTTTGCTGATTCTTGTGGTGATCTCCCTTGTGCAGTCTCCATCTGTGGTAACCTTGCTGCCCAGGTACGTGAACTCGTCCACCTCTTGCAGAGGTTGGTCATTGATGGTGATTGGGTCACCCACTATGGTGTTCTTCCTCATGACTTGAGTCTTCCTAATGTTGACCCTGAGACCTATAGAGCTTGCTGACTGTGTCAACTGTTGTGTCTTCTGTTGCATGTCCTGGTTTCTGCTTGCCAGCAGCCCGATATCATCGGCGTAGTCGAGGTCATCCAGCATTGAGGTCAGCGTCCACTGAATTCCCTGCCTCCTTCCCTCTGTGGTGCGGCGCATGATCCAATCAATTGCCATTGAGAAGAGGATCGGCGAAAGAATACATCCTTGTTTCACTCCGGTTTCCACCTTAAACGGTTCGGTGAGCTGGTTGTTGTGGACGACTCTGCACTCAAAATTCTTGTACAGGGACCTGATGACGTTGACAAGTTTCTGGGGGATTCCATAGTATCGCAGGATTTTCCAAAGGAAGTCTCGATGCAGACTGTCGAAGGCCTTCTCAAAGTCCACAAAGACCACATAGAGGGATCCATTTCATTCGTTAGACTGTTCAAGGATCTGTCTCAGGACGAAAATATGGTCAATGCAGGACTTGCCTTTCCTAAAGCCTGCCTGCTCCTGGCGAAGGATGCCATCCACTGCTGTCGTAATGCGTTCAAGGAGAATGTGGCTGAAGATCTTGCTGGTGAGGGATAGTAAGGTGATGCCTCGCCAGTTGTTATAGTTCCCCAGGTCTCCTTTCTTCGGAAGTTTGACGATGGTGCCGGTCTTCCAATCGCTCGGCGCTTCTTCAGTGTCCCAGATCTTTTGAAAAATCTGACAAAGAAGCTGCGGCGTTACCGTATCTTCTACTTTCAGCATCTCGGGGCACACTCCGTCATCGCCAGGTGCCTTCCCGTTCTTCAGCTTTTGAATGGCCTGCTTGACTTCCGCAATAGTAATGTTGCCGAGGTTAATGTCCAGGTCCTCCTCCGCTTCAGGAATGTCAGTGAGGGTTGGTGGGTCTGAGCGGTTCAGGATGGACGCGAAGTGTTGCTTCCATCTCTTCAGCTTCTCTTCCTCTACTGTGACATGAGTTCCATCTTCAGCTCTCACTGGGAGGTCGTGGTACTGCCCGTAATCGCCCTTCAGCTTCTTGGTGTTCTGGTATACTGTCTTCATGTCTCTCTGTTTTGCAGCTGCCTCCGCTTCTTCTGCCAGCCTTTCTGTGTGCATTCTCTTGTCTCTTCTCGCTGATGTCTTCACCGCTTGATCTTTCTCTCTGTATTCTCTTGATATTCTTTCCTTCAGTCTTGGTGATTTGGCGTCCAAAAGTTTCTTCTTGATCTGTCTTCTCTCTTCTATGTGAGCCCACGTGTCTTCTGAGATCCACTCTGTCTTCCTGCTCTTTCTGTATCCTAAAACTTCCCCTCCTGTTTCCTTCATGGCTCTGTTGAAATCTTCAATAGTCAGCGCTGTCTCATCTTCCAAAACACTAAATCTATTCCTGAGGGCCAACCTAAACTCTTCTTTCACTTTTGGGTCTTTCAACTTGGCCACGTTGTAGCGCTGATTTCTGGTGTCTCCTATCTTTACTTTCCTAAGCTTCAATGTCACCTTCCCCACCAGAAGACTATGGTCGCTGCCAATGTCAGCATGTCGCATCACTCGCACATCCTGCAGAGAGTGCCTCCAGCGACTATTAATGATGATGTGGTCGATCTGGTTCTGGGTCTTGCCGTCTGGTGATTTCCATGTGAGTTTGTGGATCTCCCTATGCGCAAACAGGGTCCCTCCTATGACTAAGTCATTTTCCTCGCAGAAATTGACCAGCCTCTCCAAGTGGTGTGTTCTTTTGGTTATATTCTTGTTAAGTCAGACGGTCAGCATACTGAGCCTGTTATCTACAGAGGTGAAAATGCAGCAGCTGAGTTAACAGAAATGAGACAATTGTATAGCCTGGTAGTACAGTATTTGGAAAACTGTCAGATGCCTTTGGTGATGGCAGAAGAGGATGAACTGAATTTTAATACAGTGGAGACATGTTGGATTTGTGAACAACCTTTAGGAGGTTGTGATCAACTTCTGAAGGGTGATAAAGTTCGTGACCATGACCACATAACTGGACATTACAGAGGTGCTGCACATAGTAATTGCAACTTGAAACTAAAAATTGATCCCAAGGCATATAAGTTGCCTATCTTTTTCCACAATCTCAAGGGGTATGATTCACATATTATCATGCAAGCTGTGGATGAGTCTTACAAAAAAATTAGTTGTATTGCCCAGACAACTGAGAAATACTTGACTTTTAGGTTGGACAAATTAGCATTTTATGACTCCATGCAACATTTGTCTTTAGGGCTTGCTAGTCTGGCAGAAGGTCTAAGTATCCTATAACAAGTAAATATTTTGAGCCAGACTTAATTAAGAAAGGAGTGTATCCGTACGAGTACATCAGACTGGGTTGTGTTTGAGGAAACAAGACTGCCACCAAAAGAAAATTTTTATTCTACACTTAATGGAAAAGGTATTTCTGACTCTGATTACCAACATGCACTCGATGCATGGGGTAAATTAGGGTGTCAGACGATTGGTGACTACCATGACCAATACTTAAAGGCTGACGTTTGTTTGCTAGCAGATGTATTTGAAAGTTACCGTGAAAAGGGTTTGTTACACTACAGACTTGACCCTGCCTGTTACATAACTAGTCCTGGCATGACATGGGATGCATTTTTGAAATCCAGCAAGATATCTATAGACCTCTTGTCTGATCGTATGATGGGTGAAATGGTGGAACATGGTTTGAGGGGAGGCATTAGTATAGCCGCAAACAACTATGCCAGAGCCAACAACAAATATCTGGACGACCTTGGGTTTGACCCCTCAAGGTCAAGGTCATTCATTACGTACCTTGACACTAATAACCTTTACGGATTCGCAATGTGAGTTATTGCCCTTGAAAAACTTTTGTCTGTATGATTTGTCACAGTATGACATAACACAGTTAACAAACTATATTATGACTCATGACCGGAATGATGCAAAGGGTTGGATCTTTGAAGTAGACCTGGAGTACCCACACCATCTACATGATTACCACAATGATTATCCCTTGGCTGTTGAGAAAATGAGTATGACGGGTAAAAAAGAAGACACCAAACTTGTGCCAAATTTAAATGACAAATTCATTTACGTTTGCCACTATCGCTTGTTACAGTTTTACATCAGACATGGGTTAGTACTAAAGAAAGTTCACAGAGGTATTCAATTTGACCAAAGTGCTTTCATGAAAGATTACATAATGAAAAACACAACATTGCGTGCGAGGGATGGCAACACTGCATTTGACAAAGACTTCTTTAAGCTTATGAACAATGCCCGTTTTGGTAAGACAATGGAAAATCCTCATCACCGCAAAGATGTGAGACTGAATCAGGTGCTATTAAGCTTACAGGCAAGCCACAATACACAGGGTATAAAGAGTTTCATCCATTATTGTATGCAGTGACACTAAAAAAAAAAGATTGTTAAACTGGACAAGCCAGTATTCATTGGTATGGCAATTCTTGAGTTGTCAAAATTGCTGATGCTTGAATTCTACTATGATTACTTTAAACCAAAGTATCCTGAGTGTCGTCTGTTATACACTGACACTGACTCTATGATCATAGACGTACCTACTGAAGACTTTTATGAAGACATGAAAACAGAACTACATATGTATGACACGTCTGATTACCCTAAGGATCACCCGCTGTTCAGCACACAAAACAAAAAAGTGCCTGGTAAGTTTAAAGATGAACTGAATGGTGTGCCTATTGTTGAGTACGTTGGACTGAGGTCAAAAATGTATTCTATTTTACACCAAAAAGGCAGTCAGTCCAAAGCCAAAGGTATCAAAACAGCGATAAAAAATAAAGACATTTGACATGAACATTACAAGCAAGTATTAGATGGAGAACTAATGCCTGATTATCCAAACAAGACACTGAGGTCAAATAGACACAATATTGAAATGATCCAAACACATAAGAAGTCACTTGCAGTTGGAGACACAAAACGAGTGTTTCACACTAAGGAAAAGGCTTATGCACCTGGGCATTATGCGCTTAAGTTATCTGAAGAAATAGCTGATGAACTAATCGATGAATTAGTTGATGAAATGATTAAAAATGTGTAACAGTGTCTGGGGGAATAATCTGTAATTCTTCTCTAACAAATGCCTTCTGTGGGGCAGGCTCATATAGATAATAAATCAATGCGTTAGCGCCAGGAACTATTTTTTTTATATTGTGAACAGATGTAGACCATATTGGATCAGTTGCCCTACGTCTGACATCATTCTCGGCCTCGCCAGGTTGATACAAATATCTTACCTGTTTTGTAAACAAGCTTGTGTCTGGAGGTGTTGTTTTTATTTCTGACCCTGACGGTATTGTTTTTAATTTAATAGCATCAACAGGTTTAAGCTGGCCCTCATTATTCATTGCTTTTATCACAGATGGTAATCTCTTAACCCACTCAGTGTTACGTGCATCATGCATGAGTTCCTTAGAATACTGATAGCTAAAAAAGTCTCTCCGATAATTGCTTGTTAAAGTTCTCAACAATTGCCTGTGATCTGTGCACACCTGGTATGCCTCGCCTCACTAGCACGCCATGCTTTGCAAATAGCTGATTAACAGCGCCTTTAAATTCAGATCCGTCATCGACTTGCACGATATTTTAAAGGCCCTCGACTATATATTTGTGTTAACGCAGTGGCCACTGTTACAGCATTCTTGTCAGTTATGGGTTCAGCATCCTTGTACCTTGAAGCTATGTCGACAACAGTTAATGCATACTTGTATCATTTCTTTCTTATTGTATCATGCAGCAGGAACAGAAGATCCATTTGATGGGTGTCATTAGGGGTAGTGTTTACAAAGTGAGGTCTTGTTATTTTTCTTGGAGCAGGTAAATATATTTGCTAGATTGCCTGTTTTTTGAGCCACTGTTTTATTTGTTCGAGTGTAACATCCCCACCCACAGCGGCATGTAATTTTTCTATTGCAGTATTCCCTTTCCAATAGCCAATAGGGGAGTAATATATTTTGATAGTTTAGCTCCGACGTCGGTCATTTTTTCTAGCAATAAAAACTCCTGTAAAATATACTAATGTCATTCCTACTAGAACAAATATTATTTCTCCATTTCTTTGTTCTGGGCTTGGCTGGTAATAGTCACTAAGTTTTGGTTGTGGGATAGTCATGTCTTCGCCAGTAACAAGAAAATATTCTTTGATCGCATCGTCGACATTTGAAAATGTATGCTGTGCATGACCTTCAAGCCTGAGTTTTTATTGATAAAATCAAGTTTTGCTTCTCATAATCTTGCTGAGCTTG
Source organism: Semisulcospira habei (assembly GCA_036245525.1). Taxonomy (NCBI): domain Eukaryota; kingdom Metazoa; phylum Mollusca; class Gastropoda; family Semisulcospiridae; genus Semisulcospira; species Semisulcospira habei. The sequence continues at coordinate 222,353,294 of BTPG01000003.1, forward strand.
TGCAAGTTTTTCAGATGCCTCATTGTGACGCTTCATTTCTTCTGCTGATTCCTCTCTTCCCATTTTTGGAAAGAGATTGTTTGATCTACTGAAAGCCAATGCATTAACAACTGCACCACCAATCATAATAGCTATTGTTGCCATATTTTTTTATTTACTTAGAAACATTTTCTGGAATAATTCCTTGCTTGACGAGAAAGTCTTTTGTTGCAATTGATGCTGTTACAACAGCTACTAGCTTAGCACTATCTTCGAAGTCTAATCTACTCAAGTCTGCCGATTTCATTTTGAGAAGACTTTTCCCCAGCATGGAATAAGCAACTGTTAGCCCGCTTATTACGGCAGAGTGATAGACAAGGTTCATTATGTTCTTTGTGTCTCTCATTTTCTTATACCACAAAAATTAAAATAATAAATTTATTTACTGCATGTAAAATGGGTCCACGGCTTTGGGTGTTGCTGGTAATGTGGCGACTACTTCTTTTATTTTTGGAGTGCTTGATTTTTTGGACACTGTTCGAGTCTGTGGTTTGTATTTTTTGTATAATTGGTAACCTACATAACCAAATCCGAGAACAAATCCAGCAATTATATATTTTGTTGTTTCAGGTTTAGACTCAGTTGTTTGTCTCTTACTTTTTTGGAGGTGTGTGGGTGTTGGTCCTGGCGGTAGTGACACGTGCGCTGGGGTTGGAGCTGTTGACAGTGTGTCAGTTACTTGAGTCTTTTCTGTTAATGCTTGAAGCTGTAATTTTTTTTGTCTGTTATATTCAGCTAATCTTTTCCCAGCCTCTATTCGACCTGGGCTTTTAACCTTAGTCAACGTTTGAACTTGTGTCAAGACAGGACTCTGATGTGGAGTCGTCTGGGTCTCGTTCATTTTCTTCTAATTTAAAATTTATTTTAAAAAAATCAATATGACTCCAGTTACAAGCAAGGTTACCACAGGCGCAAGGTAATTTCCAAACTTGTAAAACATGAGGCATGCTAATTTGCCGATTGAACTTGAAACAGTGGGGTTGCTTTCGAGATCATGTGATAAACTGTCACTATCAACAGGTAGGAAGTGACTCACAGCTTTTGTGTATAGGCAGACAAGAGATCGACTCAAATCACGTGTCATTAGTGAACTAATGTGATTTTCATATTTTGAATGTAGTTTGATTATCTCGTCAGCGGTGAGATATTCTGTGTCTTCTGTCATGTATTGTTTACCAAGAAAAGCTTTTGATTTGCCGGACACAACTACAGAGAGAAGACGCTGTTTTTTCGAGTTCTTTGTTCTCTACAGCACAGATATCGCTTAGAAGAAGTTATTCGTCTTGGTTCATTTTAAAACGTAATATAATAATTTTGTTTAAAGAAGTCAATGGCAGCATTAATTATTTAGGTGGGGGTGGGGGATCTGCCTTAATAATTGTGGGTTAGCAGCTGATCAAAAATCGTTGCTTGAATGATTCTTGGAATGGAACTAAAATGGCTATGCAGATAAAGCATTGGGGGTAAGTGCAGGAGTTCGTTTGTTTAATTACCGATCTAATTAGAATAATCAATTGTTTATTAAATGGGTGTGGCTGTAGCCCCACATCTTCTCTCTCTGACAGCCATTTAATTGAAACAGGAAGTTGCTGCAGCACCTTTCTGCTTTGGTCACTTTTAGTGTTGTGACACAATTTTTCTTATAGTCATAAATGTATTGAAACATATCTGAGGAAGCATGTTCAATGAAAGCAGTAACTGTATTATTGCAGCATGAAGAGCAAAAGATGTATCAAGTGTGATTGGAAAAGTTCTCCATTATCATGTTTCTGGCAATAGAACTTTCTTTTTGTGTACCGTATTAAAAATACGGTAGACTTTGAAATGCGGCTGGTCGGAGCGCATTCCGGAGCACGCACATGACGTTTTTTGGCGTGCGGGGCAGAAATTCTGGCAAAGAAGTAAAAAGATAAAAATGACGTCACGTAAAGCTACACAAACCTTGCTAGAGAACGTCTTTTTGACACCAAAGCGCCGCGCGCGCATGCGTGCGTGCGTGTGTGCGTGTGTGTGTGTGTGTGTGTGTGTGTGTGTGTGTGTGTGAGACAGCGACTAGAGCCCGCATTTGAGGATGGACAAGCTTGAAATTGTATGATGATGTCCCTAAAAGAATAATCTTGAGACCTTTTTTTCAATTTTTTTTTATTAAGAGGCTCATTGGCGAGAAAATGGTCGTTCACAAAAACCGGTTGATCCACACTGGAGTCAGTAATTTTTCTTATTTTTACTAGATATTTTGCATATACTTTGACACTATAGACCACTCTATCCTCCTCCACCGACTCCACCACTCCTTCGGCATCACTGACTCTGCTCACTCCTGGTTTCTCTCCTACCTCTCTGACAGACAGCAGTCCGTCACCATCAACGGCGTCTCTTCCAACCCGGTAACGCTCTCCTGCGGAGTTCCACAGGGATCCGTCCTGGGCCCGGTCCTTTTTACACTCTACACCTCTCCTCTGTCCAACATCATCCAGTCTCACCGCATACACCACCACCTCTACGCTGACGACTCACAACTGCAAGACAAAGACAAACTCGACAACACTCAGTCACTACTGACTCGCACGGCTGACTGCTACAAAGACGTGAAAAACTGGATGACAGCAAACAAGCTGAAACTGAACGACGACAAAACGGAAGCCATGCTGGTAGGCACTCGCCAAAAACTCTCCCAGCTCCCTCCCTCTCTCCACCTTCAACTCGATAGCACCCCCATCTCCCTCTCTGACTCGGCCAAGAACCTCGGCGTCATCCTCGATTCCTCTCTGTCCATGACCAACTTCGTCTCCGCCACGACCCAGGCATGCTATTTCCACCTTCGCCGCATCAGTCAGATCAGAAAGTACCTCACTACCGAAGCTGCCACCAAACTTGCTGTCTCTCTCATCTTATCTCGCATCGACTATTGCAACTCTCTCCTTTCCGGTCTCCCTCAATCCACCATCTTCACTCTCCAACGCGTCCAGAACAATGCTGCCCGCCTCGTCCTCAGAAAGAAAAAATCCGACCACATCACACCCCTGCTCAAACTCCTTCACTGGCTCCCCATCCCCCAACGCATCCAATACAAAGTTGTGTCTCTCTGCTACAAATCCCTGAACAACTGCGCTCCTGCCTATCTCTCCAACTTACTTCACCCCTACACACCTTCCCGCTCCCTCCGCTCTGCCTCCGACCCTCTCCGCCTCCACATCCCTCGCACCAAACTTAACACTTTCGGTCCCCGCTCCTTCTCCGTCTACGGTCCATCCATCTGGAACACTCTCCCACTCTCTCTCCGTCAGAAACACTCTCTCTCCTCCTTCCAGTCCGCCCTCAAAACTCACCTCTTTCAACAGTTTTAGCACTATATCACCGCACTCCCCACCCCAAGCTGACCGTCGTAATGTATTTCACTGTTTGTGGTACGTGAGTCATTGTCTAAAGCGTGCGCATGCGTGCGCGAGTTGTGAGTGTGCGCTTAGAGTTATAATTATTATAAGATAAGCGCATTATAAATACCGTAATTATTATTATTATTATATAGCTAGATAAAAGAGAGATGTTGAATGAGTTCGTTAGCCGGTTGTACCTCTAGAACTTTTGAGTGATAATTAAATTTTTTTTTTTTTTAAATCCACATTTTGGGGATTAATTTCGCGAATTATATAAGTTAATCTTAAAACAATTGAATTTTTTTAACGAAAAAAATAATCTTCTCATTAATAATCGCATGATTTTTCATATACGGTATTTGCATAAGCCTACAGTTTGTCTCGGCTGTCGGGTACAATTAGGTGAATTGTGACATGTATGCCCTAGGTGTGAAAATCAGACAATTTTCTGCACCACATTTTGGGAGTCATTTGTAGAACAGCTAACATAACTTTAATTTTTCTTCTACGAAAAAACTATCTTCTCATTAATACCTGCATGATTTTTCATAAACAGTGTTTGCATAAGCCTGCTGTTTGTCCCGGCCCTGGGGTAGGATTAGGTCAAATTGTGGCCTGTAAGCCCTAGGCCCTAGGCAAGAAAATTGCAAAGTTGATCCTCTGATACGTCAAATGTTAGTACTGCGATGAGTGACGTATAACATTGAGTCGTCACTATGAGCACAGCGTCATGGGACTAATGATGCCATGATGTGAAGCTTGAAGTGACGTCATTTCGCTGCTCATGCTATTATTCTTCTTCAGAATAGCAATGCTATGCCAGACCACAGAGCTTACAAATGGCGGGAATCGCCGTGCGTCCATCTTTATTTCTGTGTGCCAGTGTGTGTGGATTAGAGTAGAAGGAGATGGATTCCTGTCATTGCATGAGCTCACAGAGTGTACTAATGGCGGGAAGCGCCGCGTGTCCGTCTTTATTTGTGTGTGTCGATGTTTGTGTTGATCAGAGGTTGACTTAGAGAGGAGGGAAATGGATCAGCATAATAAGTCTAAAAATATGAACAACTCTGAATGTTCCTAAAAGATAAACGCATCTGAGCTCCCAAAATATGGTAAACTTTGGTACGAAATCCTCATTGTGTTTAAGGAAAAGTTGCTCAATGTATATGGTGTGTGTGTGTGTGTGTGCGTGTGTGTGTGTGTGTGTGTGTGTGTGTGTGTGTGTGTGTGTGTGTGTGTGTGTGTGTGCAGGCGCCTGTCCATGATCGAGTCATTGTTAGCCCCATACGAGAATCGTTCATGGGCACACACCAACTGGATCCTGGTTCGCTTGTGGAAGGTGGGTCTTCTGCTGTCATGTGTTCTCTAGTCAGTGCTGATTAAACATGGTACACATGTACTAGTTGTTCACAGTCGAGTCCCATTGCCTATAGACACTCCTTTAAACCTTTCATCCTGATACACTATTGCAAGAAATAAATTTGACTATAATCAAAGGTGGTGCCAGAATAGCTTGGCACCTGAGGCGCCAAGCTGATTTGGCACCACCCTTGAACTAAAATGGTTGATCTATCTCCTAATCTGTAATGTCGCCTTCATAGGACAATAAGCAAATTTGTATAAATAAGGATGTAATGGTTTAAACACCATGGTCAAGAAAGTTGTTCAGTATTTACAGTGTAGAGTGTACACCTTGTTTCTTAACCCGTTAAATCCTGAGGTTGAATTTGTTTTCTGATTTGTGAGTTGTCTTATGATGGTGGTGACAGAACATCTTGGTGCCTCTGGGTGTCATGGTCAAATTTAGCTCATGGTAGAGTGTATCAGGTTTTAAGTATTAAGTCATTACATCCTGAGGCTGATGTTTTTTTTAAAATTTGCTTATTGTCCGGTGATGGCTACATAACAAATTTGAAGATAGATCAACCATTTTAGTTCAAGGGTGTTGCCAGAATAGCTTGGCGCCTCATTCTGACAGCACCCTTGAACTACCATAGTCAAATTACACAGCTACTGCCAGGCTGCCCTATAATGCTGTAACATGGTAACCAGCGAATCTACACAGATATACCACATCAGGCTTGCAGCACGAGCAGAAAAAAATAAACACATGACACATGTCAATTTGGTAGCAAAAGGGGTCCGAGGCGTGCGTGCAAGGGGACCAAAAGGACAGCAATTGAAGCAAACTAGAGACTAACAATACAAGCAAGTTGAACAGGGAAACCTGGCCGAGGCAAACCTGTTACATCTCCAATTTAAAGCCTGATCATAAAAACAATACTTTAAATAGTCAACAACACATACGTTCAAGAGCTCTTCTGGTGAAGCTTTATTTGGACAAAAGCACAAAACAGCTGGTAGTCCTGTCCACTATATTACATGTTTTATTTATTTATATATTTATTTATTTGTTTCTTTGTTTGTTTGTTTCTTTGTTTACTTAATTATGTATGGAAAGAATTCTTTGATTGGCACAAGCACCAATGGTATTGTGGTGGGAAGAACACTTTTCAATACAGGTATATCTGTATATTTACACTTTAATGCATGCATACACCCCAGGTATCCTTGACTTTTGTTTGTTTCTTTTAGTCATTTTGTTTTTAACATATACATCAGCATACAATAATTATGAGAACACACACAAATACATGTACATGGTAATAGGTCACCTAAGGCCATGCCCCCACCCTCCACCCCCACCCCACATGCACAGAAGAAAACACAGAACACACACCAAAACGAATGTACAAATGCAACAGTCATACCGGGGCGGTCCGTGGCGCAGTGGTTAAGGCGCCTGCCACCAATGCTAAAGGTGCGAGGTTCGATTACGGGTTAGAGAAAGAAAGAAGGAGAGAATTGAACCAGCATTAACACAATGACTGAGTTAACCCCCTTAATTATAACTTTTAGAAACTCATCAGCTATGTTCCCCACACAGAGTAAATATCGTTGGAAGTTACCCCCTAAATCATTGCTTTTTTAAACAGTCACAATTTTATGTACCTCCACATATTAATAATTAAGGGGTTAACTCAATCATTGTGTTAATAATACTTCAATTCTCTCCTTCTTTCTTTCTCTTAGAAAATCCTGAAGCTTTTCCATTGTCTTAAGTTGACCTTAATTAATTAACTAATTACGGTCATTAACGTCCACACTGTCGTTTTTCTCAAATCAAACCAAAATCCTGTTAGTGCACTCTATAATAAACTAATGACATTTTACACACACCCCTGTCAGAGTCGATTTCTGAGGAACACGATTTTCTCTACCAGTTAGCTTACCCTTTTACTGTGTACACAGTAGTCGGTTATGCAAACAATTCAGTACACTGTCCCCACTTCTTTTTATGCTGCGCTTGACACGGGAGGGTCTTTAGAATTTGACAGGTTGAATGCGTGTAGGGACAGCCCTGACTATTGACTGTGTCACTGATGTAAAATGACACAAGTATCTCTTTTAAAACACAGGCCTTTTAAGTCTGGTTTCCACTGAAAGTTAGATTGACGGTATCTAGCCTTGTACATAGAGGGTTAGATTCACAAATTTACATGAGCCCCGTATTACAACTCCGCGGGAGAACTAACAGACGCATAACTACACTGTGTACACTTGTCTTGACAACCAGGTTCTAAATACATGCAGTACAGGACGCAGGCTTTGAAAAGTCTCAGCCCACAGCAGTGTTTCTATGTACGCTTACACTGACCGTAGCTACTGGCTTTATTTGTACATGAAAAGAACAGGTCCCCCAAGTGTACTGAAAAAATCAATTTACTTGCTTACATAGATCGATTTAACACAATCACAACCCTGGCATACGAAACATACACTATAGACCCAAAAAGATGTAGTCAAACCTCCTACACACACACACACACACACACACACACACACACACACACACACACACACACACACACACACACTCACTAACACTCAAACAACACAGACACGCATACACAACTTACCGGTTTACAGAGCTGACGTCATACATCTCATCCGGTAAATGGTCCCATGAATACATTATAACAAAACCATCCGGTCAAAATTAACACCAACTGGCAAGACTTAGTCCGATCCGGTCATGCCTGATCCTAAAATCGATCTTGGTCTTTCCAAAATGCTATGAATAACTAAATGAGGAAACAACCTGACGAGTCTTAACGCTAGAGATAAGATGGTTTATTGCCATATGTTTCCATGTACAAAACAATAAAAACATTGGAATTTGTCTTGATGTCAGTTACTAAGACTAAACACACACACACACACACACACACACACAGAGAGAGAGAGAGAGAAACATCTGATACAGTTAAAAACTGACTGTACACAATCATTCTCACTCGCCACTCGCGCTCTCTCCAATTAGTCCGGTTGATCAGAGAGAGCGTGACCAGACTGGCCGAGCAAGTTTTGTGAGCCCGGTTTCTATACACTGTATCGTGTTGATTTTCAGTTGCCAGTGGGGTGAGGTACTGCATGACACTGCAATCTATTCATATGGCATTTCAAGCCCACTGCCAAGTGAGTGCCAACCGACACTTGATAATAAACAACATATGTTATGTCTTTGAGCAAAACAGGTGCGGCACAGGCCGTGTGTGGTAACTAGTATGTTACGTCTGATGTTTCATTTGGCTCTCACTTGGCCAGGGTGTGTGATTTATAATTTACTGCAAAGCCAATAATCTCCAATACTGTGTCAGGTATGTTTGCTTTAAAGGACAGGGTTATTGTACATGACACCACAATTGAAAACTGTGAAGCATGATATTAATAAGCCCACTGAGAGAGATAATATAGTACAGGGCAAGTCTTGTCTGGGGTAAACTCAAAAACTATTGGCAATATTGCTGGAGTGGTGCAAACGTAAAAAGTTACTGTTCAGTGTAATTTCCTAGAAAACATGATTTTGCTTGATAACAATTTATTCTTTTGTTTGTCTAATAAAAATGACAGACGGACAAATCATACAAGTGCTTGATATCTCACACTGCTTCAAAGATGTTATGCACTTTACTGACCTAATAACATCACCCAAACAGACTAACATAAGCCTTTCAGCACCATCAGAAATATATGCTACATATAGTGTGACTGGATTATGTCGATGAGCTTCCAGATGTGGAGTGCACGACAGTTGATTTAAAGACACCTACTTTTAAAGTTGATGATACCAACTATGGTTGGTTAGGGGAAGTTTGTTATAGCATATTTAAACAACTACGCAAACTAAATGTTTATATTGACAGTGTTACAGTTAATAAAGTGGTATTACACAAGGTGAGCCAGCGGTAATATTTTTTCATTTATTATTTTGTCGGACAAATAAAAATGACGGAAAATGTTCAAAACCCTGGCTCATCAGGCACGTCAAGCTTAAGAAATGTGTTTCACACAACAAACTTGCCTATATCTAATACTAACAATGTCTATGAATCAATAGAAAACTCTTTTTCTGTAATACAACAAAATCTTCTTACAGGCAGTGTGAAAATTCAGATTGTTGCCAAAATAGAATTTACTAGAGTAGACGGTGAAGTGATTGTATCGTACATATCAACAAGACAACACACAGTTAACACAAGAAGAGAATTGGAGAACGTGTTTAGAGACAGACTATTACCTGACTTCCTCCAAGCAATTGACAGTGCAAGAATGAAGGGGTCTGGTTGGCACGAAGGTCATGTACATGAACTTCAATTAAAGCAGTCAAGGTATCATCCTATATTAGGTAAATCATGGTTACCACTGCCAACAGAGGTTGCAAACAAAAAGGCTGTTGTTAATATTCAGAACAATGACAATTTCTGTTTCATGTGGTGTGTGCTTGCTAAACTACACTTTATAAAGTCAAAACCTGAACGTGTATCTAACTATATCAAATTTGTAAATGAACTCAACTTCAGTGGCATTGAGTTCCCTGTTAAAATAGAGGACATAGACTTGTTTGAAAAACTAAATCCTGGTATATCTGTAAATGTGTATGTGTGGGATAATGTGTCTGTTGACAAGTTACAGCCAATTAGAGTATCACCTCTGGCTCCAACATATGGTCAGTCAGAAGATAAGCATGTTGACATGTTGCTAATAGGCCCTGCCGGTGATAACAATAACTTCCACTACACAATTATCAGAAATATGTCACGTCTAATTCATGGGCATACAACAAAACACAATGGCAAACAGGAAGTTTGTAAAAAATGTTTACAAAGATTCTCCTCTATTTCAGTAGCGCACAAACACGTTCTGCCCTGCAGATCAGCTGATGACATACAAACTGTACTTAAGTATCCAGATCCTGGTAGTCAAGTTTATTTTAAGAACTATGGGAATCAACAAAAGCTGCTGTTTGTAGTGTACGCTGATTTTGAATCATTAGTAGTACCGTATGAAGGTCCTGTTCCAGAGTCATTACCAAAGACTGTAAAGTTGAGTGACCAAGTGGTGTGTTCTTTTGGATACATTATTGTTAGGTCAGACGGTCAGCATTCAAAACCTGTTATCTACAGGGGTGAAAATGCAGCATGTCTGTTTTTAACAGAAATGAGACATCTGTATAGTCAGGTAGTACAATATCTCACAACATGTCAGATGCCTTTGGTGATGACAGAAGAAGACAAACTGAAATTTGATACAGCTGAGATGTGTTGGGTTTGTGAGCAACCTCTCCAGGGTGATAAAGTTCGTGACCATGATCACATAACTGGACGTTACAGAGGTGCTGCACATAACAATTGTAACTTGTTATTAAAAACAGATCCTAAGACATATAAGTTACCAATCTTTTTCCACAATCTCAAAGGGTATGATTCACACATTATCATGCAGGCTGTAGATGAGTCTTACAAAAAAAATTAGTTGCATTGCCCAGACAACTGAGAAGTACTTGACTTTTAGATTGGACAACAAATTAGCATTTTATGACTCCATGCAACATTTATCTTTAGGGTTGGCTAGTCTGGCAGAAGGACTGACTGAGTATCCAATAATGAGTAAATATTTTGAACCAGACTTGATTAAGAAAGGTGTTTATCCGTACGAGTACATTGATCACTGGGTTGTGTTTGAGGAAACAAGACTGCCACCAAAAGATAAATTTTATTCCACACTAACTGGTAAAGGTATTTCTGACTCTGAATATCAACACGCACTTGATGCGTGGGGGAAGTTAGGATGTCAAACAATTGGTGACTATCATGACCAGTACTTGAAAGCTGACGTTTGTTTGTTAGCAGACGTATTTGAAAGTTATCGTGAAAAGGGGTTGTTGCACTACAAGCTTGACCCTGCCTGTTACATAACTAGTCCTGGCATGACATGGGATGCATTTTTGAAATCCAGTAAGATATCTATAGACCTGTTGTCTGATCGTACGATGGGTGAAATGGTGGAACGTGGATTGAGGGGTGGGATAAGTATTGCAGCGAACAATTATGCCAAGGCCAACAATAAATATCTGGACGGACATGGTGACCTTGGGTTTGACCCCTCGAGGTCAAGGTCATTCATTACCTATGTAGACGCTAACAATTTGTATGGCTGGGCGATGTGTGAATTATTGCCCTTGAAAAACTTTTGTCTGTATGATTTGTCACAGTATGATGTAACAGAGTCAGGGTTAACAAACAATATTATGAATCTTGACCGAAACGACGTGAAGGGTTGGATCTTTGAAGTCGACCTGGAGTACCCACATCATCTACACGATTACCATAATGATTATCCGTTGGCAGTTGAGAAAATGAGTATGACAGGAAAAAAAGAAGACACCAAACTTGTGCCAAATTTGAATGACAAATTCAATTATGTTTGTCACTATCGATTGCTGCAGTTTTACATAAGACATGGGTTAGTACTAAAGAAAGTTCACAGAGGCATTCAATTTGATCAGAGTGCTTTCATGAAAGATTACATAATGAAGAACACAACCCTTCGTGCCAGAGACGGCAACACTGCATTTGACAAAGACTTCTTTAAGCTTATGAACAATGCCTGTTTTGGCAAGACTATGGAAAATCCTCATCACCGCAAAGATGTGAGACTGGTCACAACTGAATCAGGTGCAATTAAACTTACAGGTAAGCCACAGTATACAGGTTATAAAGAGTTTCATTCATCATTGTATGCAGTGTCACTCAAAAAAAAGATTGTTAAACTGGACAAGCCAGTATTCATTGGTATGGCAATTCTTGAGTTGTCAAAACTGTTGATGCTTGAATTTTATTATGATTACTTCAAACCAAAGTATCCTGAGTGTCGATTGTTATACACTGACACTGACTCTATGATTATAGACGTGTGTACTGAAGACTTTTATGAAGACATGAAAACAGAACTACACATGTATGACACGTCTGACTACCCTAAAGATCATCCACTGTTTAGCACACAGAACAAGAAAGTACCTGGTAAGTTTAAGGATGAACTAAATGGTGTGCCAATAGTTGAGTACGTTGGACTGAGATCAAAAATGTATTCTCTACTGCACCAGAAGGGAAGTCAGTCAAAAGCCAAAGAATTAAAAAAACAGCAATAAAAAATAAAGACATTCGTCATGAACATTACAAGCAAGTGTTAGATGGTGCATTAATGCCTGATTATCCAAACAAGTCACTGAGATCAAACAAACATAATCTTGAAATGATTCAAACACACAAAAAGTCACTTGCAGTTGGGGACACAAAGCGTGTGTTTCACACTAAGGAAAAGGCTTATGCACCTGGTCATTACAGGCTCAAGTTATCTGAAGACATAGCCGATGAACTGGTTGATGAATTAATCGATGAGTTAGTTACTGAAATGAGTAACGGTGTCTGGGGGAATAATCTGTAATTCTTCTCTGACAAATGCCCTCTGGGGTGCAGGGTCATACAGATAATATATTGTTGCGTCAGCACCAGGAATTATTTTTTTTATATTGTGTACAGACGTTGACCAGATGGGGTCTGTTGCCCTGCGCTTCACGTCGTTCTCAGCCTCCCCTGGTTGATACAAATATCTTACCTGTTTAGTAAATAAACTTGTGTCTGGTGCTGGGGTTGGGGTTGGTCCTGTTTTTGGCTCTGCAATTGTTTTCAATTTAATAGCATCAGCAGGCTTAGGATGTCCTTCATTGTTCATTGCTTTTATCACATGTGGTAATCTCTTAACCCACTCAGTGTTACGTGTGTCATGCATGAGTTCCTTAGAATACTGATAGCTGAAAAGTCTTTCTGATAACTGTTTGTTAAAGTTTTCAACAATTGCCTGTGATCTGTGTACGCCTGGAATGCCTCGTCTGACTATTACGCCATGCTTTGCAAATAACTGATTAACAGCACCCTTAAATTCAGATCCATCATCAACTTGAACAAGTCTGGGGTATCTTAAAGGGCCTCGACTATATATTTTTGATAATGCTGTAGCAACAGTGGTGGCTGTTTTGTCAGATATGGGTTCAGCGTCTTTATATCTTGAAGCAATGTCTACAACAGTCAGTGCATACTTGTATCGTTTCTTTCTTATTGTATCGTGTGGTAGGAACAGGAGGTCCATTTGGTGCGTGTCATTTGGTGATGTGTTCTCAAAATGGGGTCTTGTTATCTTTCTTGGAGCAGGGAGATATATCTGCCAAATTGCTTGTCTCTGTAACCATTGTTTGACTTGATTGAGTGTTATATCTCCGCCCACAGCGGCATGTAATTTCTGAATAGCTGTTGCTCCTTTCCAATATCCGATTGGAGAGTAATATATTTTAGATAGTTTATTTTCTACCCCGGGGTTCATTTCTTCTAGCAATATAAAGTCCAGTAAAATAAACAAATGTCATTCCCACTAGAACAAAGATTATCTCCCCGTTTCTTTGTTGTGTACTCGGTTGATAGTAGTCACTAAGTTTTGGTTTTGGGATAGACATGTCTTCACCTGTGACTAAAAAATATTCCCTGATTGCTTCGTCTGTATTTGAAAACGTATGCTGTGCGTGACCTTCTAGCCTCAGTTTTTCATTGATGAAATCAAGTTTCTCAATTCTATTCTTTTCATAATCCTGCTGCGCTTGTGCAAGTTTCTCAGACGCTTCATTGTGACGCTTCATTTCTTCTGCAGATTCCTCTCTGCCTACTTTTGAAAAGAGATAATTTGAGCCACTAAATGCCAGGGCGTTGACCATCGCGCCTCCAATTATTACTGCCAAAGTCGCCATAGTTTTTATTTACATAGAAACATTTTCGGGAATAATTCCCTGCTTGACAAGAAAATCTTTTGTCGCAATCGACGCTGTTACAACTACAATTAGCTTAGCGCTGTCTTCAAAGTCTAATCTACTCAGGTCTGCTGATTTCATTTTGAGTAGACTTTTTCCTAGCATAGAATAAGCTACTGCTAATCCACTGATTACGGCAGAGTGATAGACAAGGTTCATTATGTTCTTTGTGTCGCTCATTTCTTAGGCAAGAAAAATTAAAATAATATTTTTATTTACTGCATATAAAATGGGTCAATGGCTTTGGGTGTTACTGGTAATGTGGCGACTTCTGGTTTTGTTTTTGGAGTGTCTGATTTTTTGGACACTGTACGAGTCTGTGGTTTGTATTTTTTATATAATTGATAACCTACGTAACCAAATCCGGCAACAAATCCGGCAACTATATATTTTGTTGTTTGAGGTTCAGGGTCAGACTTAGTTGTTTGTCTCTCACTTTGATGAGGGTGTGACGGTCCTGACGGTATTGACACAGGTCCTGACGGTGGATCAGTTACATGAGTCTTTTCTGTTTGTGCTTGAAGCTGTAATTTTTTCTGCCTGTTCCATTCGGCTAATCTTTTTCCTGCATCAACGCGGCCTGGACTTTTAGCCTTAGTCACAGTTTGAACCTGTGTCAAAACAGGGTCGGGGTTCAGTTGTGGAGTCGTCTGGGTTTCGTCCATTTTCTTCTGCAGTAAAATTTATTTTCGAAAAATCAATATGACTCCCGGTAACAAGCAATGTTACGACAGGTGCAAGGTAATTTCCAAACTTGTAAAACATGACACATGCTAATTTGCCAATTGAACTTGAAACAATAGGATTGCTTTCAAAGTCGTGTGAAAGACTGTCACTATCCACAGGTAGAAAGTGACTCACTGCTTTTGTGTATAGGCATACTAGAGATCGACTCAAAACACGTGTCATTAGTGAAGCGATGTGGTTTTCATCTTTTGAATGAAGCTTGATTAGCTCGTCAGCCGTAAGAGATTCAATATCCTCTGTCATGTATTGTTTACCGAGATAAGTCTTTGACTTGCCTGAGACAATTACAGACAAAAGACGCTGTTTTTTCGAGTCTAAGTCTTTGTTCTCTACAGCATTGATATCATTCAATAGAAGGATTTCATCAGGGTTCATTTATATTGTTATTTAAAAAAAAAAAAAAAAAAAAAAAAAATAAAAAAAAAAAATTAATTTACTAACCCATACCCTGTGGGCTGATCTGTCTTTAAAATGAGCTTTAGATGCTTAGTTGATTTCAGTTTATTTTTTACATCATCACGTTCATGTTTATTTGGTATGACATCATTTTCTCTGAGACAGTCTTCAAAGCTGTCACGATCCTTACAGTAAAACAAACAGATAAACTTTAACTGTTCTCAAAAATCTTTCAGTACAGCATTATATTTCTGAGTGAGAATCCATACACTGACGTTTGCGTGTCTGCCACTGAAAGCAAGTTCTGCTAGAGTGTTTCTCTTTTTGACAATGTCTTTCTCTGCTGAACAGTCATCAACAATAAACAACGTTGACTGCCCTTCAAATTGCTTGTAAAAATATTGTAGGTAGTCATTCAGTTTTTTCTCAGGGTCAACTAAGTAAATGTTGTTGTCAGTCCAAATGAATAAACGGTTGTGATAAGCTTTGTTGTGTTTGATTGTAGGACAAAATATTACAATGTTTTCAAAGTGGTGTATGTATCTTGTTTGTAATAGGTTAAGAACAAACTCAGTTTTCCCACACCCTGTGGCACCACAAAACAATCCACAGTGTGGGTCAAGGGTCATTAAGCTCTGGTTCATTTTAATACACAATATAATTTTAATATATGTGTCCACTCAGTCTACTGTCTTGTATATTGAGTTGTGCGTCATATATCAGGTACAAATATATATTTATTGCTGCAGCAGTTTCAACCTTTTTTTGTATCTGAATTGTTATTCCATCACTGCCGTTCTCAACAGTTCGACCTGACCCATGCAGGTAGTCGTCCGTACTACGAAGGTCTAACCACAGTGCGTATTTGTTTGTAAGGTATTGTCCTATCCTAACGTCATACAGATGTAGATCTTTACACACAATGTTTGCAGGTTTATCTCTAATCCTTCCACCCGCAAAAAACTTTGTGATCTCATCGTAGTGTTGATAAGGCAGCATTCCAGAAGCATACACTTGATTAGGGCGGCCTTCAATTGTGCAAGACAAATGTGTAATCTTTGGATTGTAGAATTTTTCTGAATCCCGTTTGTATGGACTCACCGGTTCAACAAACAACATAAGAATACCTTTAAGTGACCTGGCAGGTGTGTTTAAGTTTATGTTCCACATTGGGTCACTCTTGTCTTTGGGTATTAAACTATGTCTAATCACACGGTCATAATAAATTGGAAGTCTTGACTGGTATTGATTTTGAATGAGTCTGGCTAGTTCAGTATGTGTGACAATTTCATATTCCAAGGAAATGTTAGAGATCTTATATGTTGCATCTGTGGCAGATGATTTTATAACTTTGGAGAGTAGTCATTGAAAGTTAGTTCAAAACTCAGACGGTCATTCAGTGCCCCTTGATAATAAGGCAAATGAGCTGTTAGGATTTCAAACTCAAGTGGAATGTAAAATCTGGTTCCATATGTTTCTGCTATAATAACGTCCTGGGCTGCTGACGTTGATTTATCTCCAGCATTGATTCGAAGTTTACCAACATTATCAGATTGTATGCCTTGATAAATACGGTCTTCTCGTTCTTCTCTTGTGAGCCAAAGGTCTTTGTAACAGTAGAATACATCGGAGTCGTCAAGACTAAACACTTCCTGTCCTTCAAGTTTTACTTTAATAGTTCTAACAATTGCTCTGCCAAGATTGTCAACCAGTGTTCTGTTTACATCTGCGTCTGATGATAGTTCAATATTAAATGCTAGGCGTGCAGTGCCAGGAACAATAATGTCACTGGGACCTAGGTTTGGAAACTTGACTGTAAGTGTTTGGTTCTGGTCTATGGTACTTGGATTGTTTGTGATGACGATTGATTGTCTTATGCCCTTAACACCCAGAGGCTCACGTAGTTTTCTGTATGGGTCTAACTTTGATCCGTAAGACTGTGTCATTTTTATTATGCACAATAAAAAATAATAAATTAATAAAACAATGGCCGCGGGAGGATTTAATCATGAAGATTTTGAAATGGATGACACGTATGATTTTGGTAATACAACAGATATGACAGATATGGCAGATATGACTGGTACAAGAAATATTTACAGTTTACATCATGAACTTTTAGAAACCAAAGTGAACTCATTTTATGATCATGTTGGTAGCCACCCAGACAACGTAGATCCTAATCAGTTTGAACTTGATGGCAAGGGTCATTTATATTTAAATACTGTTGACAAAGGAAAAGTACTATTGACTAACAAAAAAGACCCTAGTAGGTTTAGGGCTTTAAGTACAATAAAAAATGAAGGTGGTGTTGGTGCCTTGCGTCAACTTGGTATTGATGGGTCTCCTGTCACGCCAAGACTGGTTAGTGTGCCCTCCACGACACACAAACAAAGTTGCCAACAGGGCAACAAATTGAAATGGCACCAGTAACAAGCCTACCAGAAATAGCAAACACAGTGATACAAGAAACCTCATTTACTGAAGGACAAATAAATGACGCTTTGAAAACAATAGATGATCCACCTTTGTCAATGAGAGAGATTATAGGGTTGGATAAATCACTGCAGACAATAAGAGGTGAGATGGTAAATAATGTTGCCAAACTGGGTGAGCTTGATAAACACATAGAACGTGAAAAAGAAAAACTGGCTACAGCAGACACAGAAATGAAAGAAAGAATCCAACACAGATTAAATGATTTGCAGATAGAAAGATCAAGACGGTTAGAAACAATTAGTATTGGAAGACAAAAACTAAAATCACAGGTCAACAGAATTAGAGAAACTATTCAGAAAATACTTAACGAAGACACTACTCTGGCTGAGAGACTAAAAACACTTTTCAGAGAACAGGGTATTACAATTGCCAGTTTAATTACTGCTCTTGGGTTTATTATCAGTACTGTTGTGTTAGCTGTCTCCGGTGCTGGTGGACCCAGTGGTTCTCCACCTCCAGCACCACCAACCCCGGGCCCCCCGACTCCAACAGACCCAAAAGATTTACAGTCATGGGTAAAAAAACAGTTGTCTCACATATCAGACTTGCTTAAAAAATTGGCTCTGAAAGCAATAGATGCTTTGCCTGGCATAATTGGCACTGTTGTCAGTTGGCTGATTACTACAGCAGCAAAGGTAGTTGGGTTTATGGCAGAACATGTGTGGGTCTTTTTGGTTACAGTAGGAGGGTTGATGGTGGGTTATTTAATGAAACAGATAAAGAAGTAATACTCCTAATCCTGTTAGACCTATTACCAATGCAGTTCTTTCTGACTCATGTGTGTTAGGGGTTGACTGTACTGGCTGTATGAGTGCCGGTGTTGGGGCCGGTGCCGGGGGTGTTACCGTCTGTAATGATTTTAATGACTGTACGTGTGTTGTTGTGGCCCCCAAGTTTACAGATTGATTAAGACCGAGTTTTTGACCAACACCTGCAACAATGATTTCATTATTATAATTTGTTATTGTCCCCATTTGGAGTTGAAGATCAGATGGTAACATGTATAACCCAATGCCAACTACAAAGTCAACTTTTGATCTCGCATATCTGAGAACGTCTTGGTAACGCTGTATGCTTGATGGGAGATCAACCACTGAATTAATTGAATCTTCAAGATTAGCAAGAAATTGTTTTTGTGCTTCAAATTTGCCACTTCCATTCAAAATATTTGATTTTGTTAATGATTGTGCTCCTAGTATACACCAGACATATGTTCTGATAGACTCATTGACGCGCTCGACTCCTGCTTGAGTAAACCCGTCAGTTTTATCTAAAATAAATGTGGTCCAGGCGTTAAGACTGTTTCTGCTCTATTGATCCTAACCAGACTTGTGATTTTGATGAGAATGAAGTGTACCCAGGGTAGTAATCTTGAGGGTATTGTCTGTGACTCATAGCATAATACAATGTGCCCATACCATTGTGATGATCAAGTTTTTGTGTGAAGTCATACTTTGTACTGATGTTAAATTCATTACAAATCCGTTCAAATGCTTTCATATCCATGGGGTTGTTAAACCTGTTGAAACTGGATTCAGTTGGTAGTGGTGTATGAAGTTCTGACAGTATACGTCTAAGCTGGTAATAAACATGGAAACGATAGACAGACTTAATCAGTTTGTTTGAGTGATTCAAATGGTCTGTAAAAGAAACCCCACAGCCAGTAGTTGAGCATAGTATGGCAAAGTTGAGTTGGTTTTGAAACATCTGTAGTGGACTTGAGGACCACTTTCTTGCAGTAGAGTCATCTGTTATTGGAGGGTTTAGGTAATGATCATCATAGACAAAAAAGGCGGCACTGATGCAGATGTCAGAGCACGAATCGGTAAAGCCAGAGCAGCCTTTCTCCAGTTGAAAAAAGTGTGGAGTTCCAGAGAGCTGTCACAACACACCAAAGTCCGGATTTTCAACTCCAATGTAAAAGCAGTTCTCCTATATGGAGCAGAGACATGGAGATTGACAAAAACCACAGTCAACAGAGTACAGACCTTCATGAACAGTTGCCTTAGAAGAATTTTGAAAATCCACTGGCCAGAGAAGATCAGCAACGTCAGACTCTGGGAGAGAACAGAGCAGATAACAGCAGAGAATGAAATTGGGCGAAGAAGATGGGGATGGATTGGTCACAGTCTGAGAAAGCCAGCTTCCAGTATCACTAGGCAGGCATTGTCATGGAACCCCCAGGGAAAGAGGAAAAGAGGTAGGCCGAGAAACTCCTGGCGTCGAGACCTCCAAGCAGACATCAAGAGACTGGGAACCACCTGGAGTAGAATCGAAGGAGAAGCACAGGACAGGAGTTGCTGGAGGTCTCTCGTCGACGGCCTATACCCGGGTAGGGGTGACAGGCGTAAGTAAGTTAGGTAATGATCAAACGGATTTGGTACTTTGACTTGGAATAGATCTTGTTCGCTTACTCCCCCACCTGGGTCTGCCCTGGGGGACCTGGGTGGGGTTAGGTACTTTTTAGTTCCCAGGGTCACCCTGGTCAGCCCCACAGGGTGAGTTTTTCTCTCTATTCTGGGGCATGTGTTTCTGTCTACCCTTTGTCCATTCACCTGTATTTGCCTTTTTAAAACTCTCCCTACTGTCTGCACTGCCTGTAGCTCTTGATATTGGATGTGTGTTGCTAAATGGTCTTAGCTTTATTTAGGCCCCATGTGTTAGGTTTATTTAACGTATTTGACCAGATGGCGACATACATTCAATGTTCTGTTTATTTATTTTTTTTCACAAGCAGTGCAGGCACGTCCTGAGAAAGCCTTGTTGCTGTCGGGACGTTAAGCAATGTACAATCTTGTTCGCTTACAGCTATGTCTAGTTGATTTAATTGAATTATTTTCTGTTCATAAGTTGGTGCAACATTATATTTGGCATTCACATTAAATTGAAATGCGTTCGTTGTGGTAATGGTTGGTGATTTAAATTCCATCCTTTTTTATATGAGATAATAAAAATGTTTATTACCTTAACAAATCTTGATACTAGCAAACCAGTGTGGTTAACTAATGGGATTGATAATCGTGATGGTAGCAAGGCTGTAGCTATCCATGAAATGTTTTACACTGTAAAGTGGTTTAATGTAGAAGATGATATATATAATAAAGTAAATTTAGATGGTAAGACTGAAGCTTTACCGCCTGGATATTATGACTTTTGTACTATAGCTGAATGGTTTCAAAGTAATTTTAAAATTAAAGCAACTTTAAATCCGGCTAACCTACTTGTTACATTAGAATTTCCGACACAAAATTGGTTAAGGATCTCAGATAGATTTGCATATTTACTTGGATTTTATATTGATGAAGATTGGTTGAGATCAGATGATTTAGATGAAGCTATGTTTGGTATTATAACAATGAAGACAAAAAAACTTAAAATAATTGGGAAACGCCCTGTCAATTTGTCAGTACACACAGTATTTAATGTATATTTGAAAGAACTGAACACAACTGAGAATGTTCACAATGGAAAGCCATCAACTTTGTTGAGATGCTTACCAACTGGAACTGCACCCTATTGCGAAAGTGTGGTTGTTAGATTTCCTGCACAGTTTAAGAAATTAGGTTCTAGTTTTCTTTGAGTCACTGTGTATATCTGTAACTAATCAAGATGACAAACCAGTTGTTATGCATGATTTTAGTGTTGTGTTAGAAGTTAAATAATTTTATTTTTGTTTATAAAAATGAGTGGCCTTGGTCCAAAGCGAACAATCATACCAGCTGCGTGTCCGGTAACAGAGTTAAAAGATTTGGCTGATGTACAGGATTTTGAGAAGGAGGGAGAAGTAGGGGAGGTGTATGGTTTTGAACTTGATTCCACTGGCATGTACAAAAGAAAAGTAATTGTTGACATGAAAGACGGTGAAAAACAGATTCCTAAACTTGGTCAGCTGCGTGATGTTACTGTACCTACTCCACCTGTAAATAATGCGCCCTACAACTTAATACATGTGGGAAATAAGTGGGTGGTTTCACCTGTGCCTGTTCCACCACCCACAATTGACTGGGACATAAAGTTGGAATTTATTAGTCCTTATGTATACACTGATGATGAAGGCGCCTTAGTGTTTAGGAAGGTTGTTAACTCTGGGCCGCTTATTGTAAGCCTTGTTCCAAGCTTTGCCCCAGACAACAATAGCAGAGATAAACTGAAAGTTGAAAATTATGAGAGACGACGGTATCTTCTTACAACTAGAAAGGGAAGATCAGATACTTCTGTTGTGTTTATGCCAGTAAGCTTAGTCGTGGCTAGAGAAGCGACAATAGTATTTGAAATTATCATGAAATCTGTAACTACTGCAAAAGAGGCAAATATTGCACAGGGAATAAAACTTACATGGGATGAAACAGTATCAGAATCATCAAAGGTCTGGGTTTTTCTCTCTATTCTGGGGCATGTGTTTCTGTCTACCCTTTGTCCATTCACCTGTATTTGCCTTTTTAAAACTCTCCCTACTGTCTGCACTGCCTGTAGCTCTTGATATTGGATGTGTGTTGCTAAATGGTCTTAGCTTTATTTATGCCCAATGTTGTAGGTTTATTTAATGTATTTGACCGGCTGGCGACATACATTCAATTTTCTGTTTAGTTTTTTTTCACAAGCAGTGCAGGCACGTCCTGAGAAAGCCTTGTTGCTGTCGGGACGTTAAGCAATGTACAATCATTTATTGCTATTACAAAAAATGTTGATGTTATTAATGTTTCGAGCAGTATTCCCGCTGTCAAGGTGGTGGTCGACAAAACAACTTTTGTTCGTCTAAGTTACATAAACCTTGAACACATTGATCTTGTCGCATTTTATTATGCTAGCAAATTGTATACTTTTGAAGAGTTGCAAAATGTAATTGATGATTAAATAAAAAAAAATATTTGTCAATAAAAAAAATATGGTAAAATTTTATCCAATACTACTGACGCTTGAGCCGACTGAATCAATTGCGACGACTAAAACAACGCTTGCGCCTGATCCGCATGCGACAGCTGTGCCAATTGCATCAGATAAAACATTACAGGCAGACGCATTTCGTTTAATGAATATTACAGAAGCAATTAAATATTTGGAAAGTGAAGAGGCGAGGTACTCCAGATGTAAGAGACGGTATCAGACCGTTTTTAATTCTGTTCAAAACACTTCTATGGCTATTGGTGCAGTTTCAGCTGGATGTTCTGTAGGAGGTATTGTTCTGTTTGCCACAGGAATTGGAAGTTTGGCTGGAATAGCAGTTGAGGGTGTTAGCGTTGCTACATGCCTGGCTTGCTTTGGTTTGGAGGCCTTGAACAAGAGGTTTCACACGAAATTACAGAAACATGAAGCATTGAGTACGCTTGCTGGTGCAAAGCTGAGCAGTATGAAACTTATTATCAGTAAGGCATTGAATGATAATTTTATTGATGACGAAGAATTTAAGCGAGTCCAGGATGATTTAAATAATTACAAAAAACAGAAATCTGAAATACAAAATAAAATGCGTAGTCAATCTCCTGTGAATGTTGAAGAGCTAAAAGCCAGTTTTTTAGAGATGGGAAAACAGATCGGTGTTCAGGAAACCACAGAAAAACTACACAATCTTTTAAACAAATAAAAATCAGATTTGGTAATCAATCAATATTTTTGTCATATGCTTCGCAGAGAGATGACACGTCATTTACACCACTTGTGCCTGATTGTTTAGCCCCATCAGCACCACCGCCAGAGTACTACTGAGAAAAAAATTTTTTTTTTATTGTCCTTGTATCTTGTCAAATCTGACCGAGTAAGTTGTGACTTAAGTCAAGTTGTTACCCCACCCGGGTCTGCCCTGGGGGACATGGGTGGGGTTAGGTATTTTTTAGTTCCCAGGGTCACCCTGGTCAGCCCCACAGGGTGGGTTTTTCTCTCTATTCTGGGGCATGTGTTTCTGTCTACCCTTTGTCCATTCACCTGTATTTGCCTTTTTAAAACTCTCCCTACTGTCTGCACTGCCTGTAGCTCTTGATATTGGATGTGTGTTGCTAAATGGTCTTAGCTTTATTTAGGCCCCATGTGTTAGGTTTATTTAATGTATTTGACCGGCTGGCGACATACATTCAATGTTCTGTTTATTTTTTTTTTTTTCACAAGCAGTGCAGGCACGTCCTGAGAAAGCCTTGTTGCTGTCGGGACGTTAAGCAATGTACAATCAATTAAGTCAAGTTGTTGCAAGAACTTAGGGTAAGTACTTGTAAGAACTTAGGGTACAGAACAGAACAGAACAGAAGTTTATTGCAGTAGGCTAACAGCCCTTATGCAAGGGGGGGGGGATATGGGGGTTACAAACCCGGACTTCAAAATATTACCATAAATGGACATCATCAAATTTGACTGGAAACCAGTCAGACCCGAAATGGTATGCCAAATCAGTTCTTTTATAGTGCGACTCTACGCCGCAAGGCGACAATGTCCGATTGACGAAATAGACCGTGAAGCACTGTCAGTCACCCTAGGAAACACATGGACACGTCCACAATAGTGCGCATGGACTGCAGTCCGCCAGTCAGCTGTTCGATCAGTTTCTCCCTGTCAGCATTGGGCCAGTGATCTAGATTGTGTAGAATGACCCGTTCCTCCTGGGTCAGGAGATCAGGGACACGCTTCACAAGCCAGTAGAAAGGTTTCCTGTTGTCAGATGACCAGTCAAAGTGGAACACAAAGTCGTCCGTCTCACATATAGCATCTCCTTTGCTGTCATCGGGATTGAGAACGACTCTGTGGAACTCACGATTTCTTCGTTTGTCTCTGATTTTCCTTTGTAAGGGCACATCTGTCAATGTTGCAATATAGTCCATGATAATGTTAATATTATAGCCTTCTGCCATTGCGTTCATTATGACACTGTCAGTCTTACTGCCACACGGATCGGGTACTGTACTGTTCTGGGGTGCACTTGCACCTGCTGGAAGGTCAATACTGCACGGATTTTCCGGCACGGTAGCTGTACCCAACACACCGTCACCAGGCAGTAAGCGGCATGATGCACGTGAACTCACTGAGCGATCTGCTGGCGTGTAGTTGACGTGTTGTGGCGTGTCGGTTTCACCTGTTATTGTTTCAGTTGATGGTGTTGCCATAAATAAAGAATGCAAATGATCATGTTCGTTTTCACTTGCCTCAGTCTCTTGTCCTCTCCTCCTTTCCTCCGCTCTTTGTCTGTCACGGCGAAGCTGACTGGGCGACTTTTTCCTGTAGTAGCTGTTGGCGGGTCGGTGTGTAGGAGCCATGTTGTCAGGTGGCTGGCCGGTCGTCAGTCTCAACACGACGACCGTAGTGTTGTTTTCCCGGCCACTTTCCACGATGTTAGGTGGCTATTTTGCAGCAGGGCCTCTAGTGTGGCTTCCAGTGTTGGCGGTAGACCGGCAACAGGCATTTTGTCCAAGTAATTTGGAAAAAAGAAGATACTCGAGGACAGAGGCAATGTTTTGCTGCTGACGTAAGGGGAAGGCACCCTTGAGTCATAAGAACTTAGGGTAAGTAATTAATAAGTTCTTATGGCAACACACTTAAAGGTTACCTCTGCAGGTTCCTAAAAGTTAGTTGCAACTTGTTAATAAGTATTAAGTTTCACTTGGCATCACTTGATCAGGTAAATGATTAGGTATTGACAGAGACAATAGTTATAGAGAGAGACAATAGGAGACCCGTAAGATAATTAGATCAATAAAGCCACATCCGTCATGCTCGTCAGTTTTTTAAAATCAAAGGGTTGATTGGGTAATAACGGGGGCGTAATGGGGTCAAAAATTTTATTATTAAAAATGACGTAATTTAATGACGGATGTGGCTTTATTGAATTCATTGTCTTACGGGTCTCCTATTGTCTCTCTCTCGGGTTCCGGCGTCGGATTTTTGTCCTCTAGTAAGGGTCACTGTTAATTCGGGCGGACCGTCGGGGGGTTCTTTCTCTGGGTACTCCGGCTCTTCCTCCCCCTCCACTTTGGTATCAGTTTCAGCCCACTTAATCAAATTTCAAATACAAACGATTTTGAATTTCCAAAAAACTACAGTAGCTCGCTTGAGCTTGCCCTTAGCACCACGTGAATGTTCTGTGTTTATGTACAGTGTGTGAGTGAATGCGTGTGATTCACGTGAGCGTGCTTGTTGGGTTCAGTTCGCGGCGGCGCTTTGAGCCGATTTTCAATTGAAATAAAGCGCCTATTTAATGCGCTTATTATTATTATTATTATTATACAAACAACAGCGCATTCTGATGGGTATGAGTGGACTGTTAAACCTGTATAATAATTAAGCCTGCAGCTGAACCCTGGCCGACATAGACTGCCTGTTTTTTTACTGCAAATCTCAGTGATACAATTACCCCTGGGCATTCAGCTATCAATTTTGTTAACAGTACTGGTGGTTGCACGCACAGGGGCACTCAAACTTAAAGATGAGGCCACAACTGATATCTGATGACAGTAAAACAACTGATTTGCACGTGTAGCCAGTAGTTCTGTAAACAGCACCTCTGTAGACAGCACTAGTGGATGAAAGCACATAGACATCATGGATAACACCACCACTGATGTGACTTCAAACAACTAGAGCTGTGTACCATGAAGACGGCCGTACCGTGATATACCGCAATATTTTTTGCCAGTACCGATATTTTCCAACGGTATACCGCCGTCCCCGATCCCATGTAATTTGATGACAATCTGGCCACTTGTACGTACAAGAATGCATGAAGAAGTTGAAACAGAATGAGAAAAAACAGACTCAAACACACCAGTGATCGTTTTTTTATAAACAAACTTTAATTATTCAGTGTTCACTTTGAATACAAAATCAGGTAAACAAATACTATGGGAAAAAAAAACTACTGAATCATTAAAAAAAAAACTAGACATAGACTTTCTGGATGGATAACAAAAAAAACAACAAAAAAAAAAAAAAAACAGAAAATGAAAATTACACTCCTACTAAGAGAAACTTTTTAATGCTTTTTTTTAATTTTTAATTTTTTTTTTTTATTTTTTTATTTTTTATTGAACTGTATGAAAACGATTAGGCATGGCAGCCATATCAGTAGGACAGTCTCCGCTTTCTGAAAAGAACAGTGCATGACTTTACAAGTTCTTTTTCAGAAAGAGGAGCTTGTCCACATGCTCTGGGTTCAGGGTAGCCCTTTGGCTGGTCAGAATGTCCCCAGCTGTCGAAAACACCCTCTCAGAGGGCACACTCATAGCCGGGATGGCGAGGTAAATCCTTGCCACCCTAGCCAACAGAGGGAAGCGGTACTCATTCTGTTTCCACCACAAGAGTGGGTTCTCCGCCATGCCAATCGATTTCTCCTCTTGATACTTCTCGACTTCTTCAGCTCCCTGCTGGTAGGTGGTCTTGCTCGGCTCGACATGTGTGACAAAAGACATCTGCCAGGAGGGAGTCAAGCAGGCACGCTCCTTTGCTCTCGTACTTCCGTTCGTCCTCGGGTCTCTCTGTCTTTACAAAATGCTCTTCTTGGATCTCCTCAAGAACCTCAACATCATGGGCATGCTCATCAAGAGCTGGCGGACTGGGGGTGGCTGAAGTTCCAGGTTCTGCTGAAGTTCCAGGATCTGCTTTGACTGCTTCGACAGTCTTGGGTTTTGTGTGCAAGCTCATTGTGACGTCAGTGAGTTTGCGGAAGATGCCATCGCATTGTTCTGGTGCCATGTAGGAGAAAGACTTGAAGAGCGGGTCCAAAGCTGAAATCGTCTGCAACATCTCTCTCTGTTCTGCATACCGGCCCTCCAGATCTGCTGCCATGATAGCCTTCATTTGCTGGACGGACATGGAGTTGTCTGGCTTTGGGCGAAGATGTCCTTTTTCGCCAAGCAGACTCTCAAGAAGGGGCATGATCACAGACGAAGTCGGCATCTCCTCCGTGCACATGAAGGTCGTCATGTCCTTCAGAGGTTTCAGAAAAGCTTCAAGTTCATGTGCAGCGGCGGCTTCTTCGTCATTCAGACTCGTGATGTCACGCTCTTTGAGATAGCTCAGTTCTTTGGAGCGAATCACAGCTACGACAGCATCCTGCAGGTACAGAAATCGTGACAGCATGTCAAAGGCGGAGTTCCACCTGGTACAAACATCAACCTTCAGCTTTTTTGCCTTCAGTTGAAGCAGTTCTGCCTTTGCATGGAGAAGGTTGGAAGCCAAATGACTCCTGTGAAAGAAGGTAGATATCCGCCTGATTCTACTCAATATGGCTGCGGTTCCATCCACCTTCAGCGCCTTCTGAACTGCAAGGTTGAGTGTGTGTGCAAAGCATCCCAAGTGCAGATGGCATTGCAGCAGCTTTCCAGCCTTGACCATGTTTGATGCGTTGTCCGACACAAGTGTGAGACCCAGCACACCCGGCAGTTTCCATTCTTTGATTGCTTCCGTGATGACCCTGGTGATGTTTTCAGCTGTAACAAATGAAATAAAAAAAATCAATCAATTCTAGTTATTTTAAATGTACACAAAAGGAGAAAAAAAACTCACAATCGTTCCTAAATGTTGATTTTGTTGTTTTACAGCTTTTATCACAACACACACACACACACACACACACACACACACACACACACACACACACACACACACACACACACACACACACACACAAACACACACACACACCACACACGGAGAGAGAGAGAGAGAGACCTGTATTACCTGTATGGCTCTCAGGCATTGGTCTTGTTTGTAGCACATAGTTCACCATCTGCCAATCAACCATCAACACAGCAGTGACAGTGACGTAGGAGTCTGTTGCTCTGGAGGTCCATCCATCTGTAGTCACAGTTACCTGCACCGGAATTCACGTCTATTATTTTGCATCCTCGTTGTGATTTATCAGTATATCACCTTTCAATTTCAGTGCTAGTACGCTCGTAATTTCTTTACAGGACTTACTTTGTTATAGACAGACTGGCAATTTAATTATAATCAAGACTTTCAAAGTGAAAATTTCAGACTTATTTGACTGATTCTGCAGACGACAGATATAGTAAGCCCACCTCCCCCGCCCCCCCCCCCCCCCACACACACACCTTCATTGAACCGCTAATTGAGAAAAAATCTTTAACATGCACAACTTTATACACATGCAGTATCATACTATAACTTACTTGTTCGGCTTTCTGAAGGTCATCAATCACCTTGGCTTTCATATTTTTGTACATCTCGGGGATAGCCAGCTCTGAAAAGTGGTTACGAGAAGGAACCTGGTAACGGTCGTCGAGTGCTTCAATCAGGCTTCGGAAGTGCTTGCTCTCCACCAACTTGTAAGGTCGCAAATCTTTGATGAGGAACAGCGCAATTTGGTTTGTGATGGCCTTTGCACGAGGAGAATTTGTAGGATACTTTGCCTTTTTCGGCAGGATTTGAAAAGCTCCCGCAAGGGTCTGCTGGCGCTGTTGTTTCTTTGGGGGCTGCTCACTCTGTGAGCTTGAGGTTTCCATCTGTGTGGTAATCAATAACTGTGGATGGTGTCTCCTGATGTGGGTGTTCATGTTGGAGGTTCCACCAGCAGTTTTTACATCGCCATTGCACATCAAGCACACCGCCATATTCTCCACTATCGAACCGTCATTTTTTCTTTTTCTGACTCCAAAGTGCTTCCATATAGGGGCCTTTGCTTTAGCATTTGCCACAATCATGTACTCGCTTTCATGGAACTGCCTCTTTGTTCTAGGAAAAAACGTTTACTTTCGGTTTATAAAAAAAATAAGTTTACTTTCGTTTTCTATTGCAATTCGCGGTATACCGACCCTTCCCGGACCATACCGGTATACCATATCAAGAGGCTTCCGAACGGATATAATACCGGTATACGGTAATACCGTGCACCTCTACAAACAACCACATTGATCAGTGATACAGTGAACTCCACAGCACATGCATCCATCAGTTCTGTATATAGTACCGGTGGTTGCATGCACCAAATTTAAAGATTTTGCAGCAACTGATTCCTTAAACAAAATGCTGCCCACTTATCAGAGATACATTTAACCCCTGTGTGCATGCAGCCTTCAGTTCTGTAAACAGCACCGGCAGTCATATGCACTAGTGCACCAATATTTCAAGAGGAGGCAACAACTGAAACCTGATAACGACAATACAAGAGATATGTGCATTTGCCATCAGTTCACTGCACCAATAGCTGCATATACAAGGGTGTGATGCTGAGGCCACAACTGATACATATAAATATCAGTGATATCTGTGACTTTATAGATGATTTATTTCAAGGCGTTGCGACATACTGGTTAGTCAGGACAGGTTTAAAGTTGGGGGCTGTAAATCTTCAAGCAAAATGATGCAGCCAGTAACAAACTAAGAAAACATCAGCAAGTATCTTGTCACTCGTTCAAATGAAGAGTAAAAGAACTCTCTGTGCACCAGTGGTGCTGTCAAAGCTCAAACTGACAGACTTAAAGTATTTGTCTCAGGCAGATGGTGGTATCGGTGGGTGATGGAAACGGTGAAAGAAATAGTCTATGAATTTATGCAGTACCTCCCTCCTCCCCCCATCCCCGCTCTGCCCTAAAACTAGCTGTTCATTATAAAACATATCACATTGACTGATCACTTGACTGACTGTTCAAATGTCAAAATATACAGACAAACTGCAAATTATGCTACACCAAAATACAGTTCCTCTTTTTAGCAGCTAGTCGACTGCTGGTGAGGTTTAATTTTTAAGCAAAACATCACATTAACTTTAAAGCATGTTCACACTCTGCATGTACTTTTTCCAATGAGTAGCATACTGTGCCATCAGAGATCACTGAGACTGGCAGTGACTGGGGAGAAGGGTCGCCCGTTGAAAGTAGGGATGCCAGAGTATCCCCCACCCCATCAATATTTGTTGGGAAAAATTTGCAGGAAAAAAAGTTAAAGAAAACAGAAATTATTAAAATCATATTTTGTTGGAGATCAAAATTTCCTTGGAGAAAAATATTTCGTAAGATTTTGATTGCTGTGGTTGATTTTTATGTCTCTTCTGTATGAGAGCCATAACAATCAAAGTCCCTTTTATATGTGAGCTGTCCTCATTGTCAAGGGTCTCTACCTGTTGTCTTTGACCTGATTCTGATATTGAAATGTCTCCTATTGAAAAAAGCCTCACAGATTTGCCAGTGAGCTCTGTGAGGGGCATAGTGCACACGCCTCATTGGTTTGAAAAAACGTCATTTGTCATGACATCATTTTAGTTTTTAGTACTTTTATATTTTATGTGATATGTGTTCAACTTTGCCTTCTAGACTTCAGAAAATTGTAAACAAACCAAGGGGAATCACAGCGCTGGACAGACAAACAGTTAGATCCCCTGCCTCCGCCTATCAGGCACCCAAGAAAGAGACCTGATCCATTCTTTTTGAGGATGGAAATGGTCGTCTTGTTCTGTACCTGCGTATTTCTCTGTGGGCTGGCGATTGGGTGCCTGATAGGCGGGGGCAGGGGATCTAACTGTTTGTCTGTCCAGCGCTGTGATTCCCCTTGGTTTGTTTACCATTCTACCAGCGCTAGCCTCACCTATCTGGTTTGTGAGTATCTATATCTCGAAGCAAATTTGTATCGTTACATTGTTGTGTAATGTTCTGTGCATCTACTGTGGGAAATCAGGGTATTTACCCGACCACATATAATAGCGCACCTTCATGTTTGTGTATGTATGTTTCTCCTGCCTACTTCCTAAGTTCCGGAGATAGACATGGGTTATATAAGAGACCTGATCCATTCTTTTTGAGGATGGAAATGATCGTCTTGTTCTATACCTGCGTATTTCTCTGTGGGCTGGCGATTGGGTGCCTGATAGGCGGGGGCAGGGGATCTAACTGTTTGTCTGTCCAGCGCTGTGATTCCCCTTGGTTTGTTTACAATTCTACCAGCGCTAGCCTCACCTATCTGGTTTGTGAGTTCAGAAAATTAGTCACAAAACTAGAATTTCAAGGTACAATTTCAGTCTTGCTATAATTTGTGTGAAATGAGATTTACCTTACCTAGATACATGATTTTCTACTGTACACACACATACTCTTCTGACAGCGTATCAATGCTCGCGCGCGCGCGCGCGCGTGTGTGTGTGTGTGTGTGTGTGTGTGTGTGTGTGTGTGTGTGTGTGTGTGTGTGTGTGCATGCATGAGAGAGAGAGAGAAGGACATTATATCTAGAGTATTGCATTGATGTCTGCGCAATGACAAAATTTCTGCTTTTATGTCACCGTCAATGTCTGAATTTCTCCAGAAGTTGATTTTTGTTACTTTTTAATTTTTTTCTGCATAAAAGTTCAGAAGATACAAAGCTGGCCAACAAACTCATCCAATATCTTTCTCCAATCTAGCAATATGCAAAATTTCAAGTGACTATGACAAAAATTACGGATTCTAATGTGGTACAACCGACTTTCTATAAATGGTTTTTTAACTGTTCAGTGAGACACCCAATTTTAATATGCTCAGAGGCTCTCATAGGCACCCCTTGAACAAAGCATTTTCCCAACTTTCAAGCTTGTACGTACACAAACACCGGATATTCTCGTGTTTACATACATACGCCCACACACACACACACACACACACAGCATTTCCTGCCACATGTACATTCAGCAGTAAAGTTAGCATAACTAGACATGATGTAATTTTTATCTGGTTACTTTAGTTGTCAGATTTTCAGACCTGCCCGCCATTGTTGTCTTGGGCATTCTTTTGAATTTGTTCCACCGCGACCCATCCTAAAAAGTCTCTTCTATAAATAGAAGAGAGTTAATGAAAGACGAGAGTCAGCTTCACAGAAGCAAGGGAGTGCAGCTTCCAGTATCTTCTTTTTAAATGCAAGCTTTTGATGATAAATCTTCATCAGTATACACCTTACAATGTTTTGGCATGGGGATATTGGATTGGTACTGATACATGTGCGGTATGATGGTCCGCACCAATTTGTGTTGGAATGTTTTCTAAAGAGTCCAGAGTAAATCAAATATCAGTGTGACAATTACAACTTTGCATAGCACTGATCACATTTCTCATGGAATATTACTAAATTATGTAAAACTAAATATTTGCTTTGTTTTGAGGGGATATGCTTGTGGTTAGCTTCCTGAATTGATCGCTTATTGTGCCATCGGGGCCAAATGCAAAGAATGTAAACACACAGAAGTGCTAATTATTTGAATGCATCAACACGTACTGTTTTCCGCAAAGTACAAATTATTTTCAGACATTTATTGTGCAGTATCTTTTTCAAAGATCTCAAAATATTGTTATTTTAAATTTGGACTCCAAGCAGTAAATGTGGGTAGAGTAGCCAGCTGGTCCCCCAAAATAAAGCTGCAAATGGCAGAAAATCGTCTGTTGGTAACGTCGGTACAAACTTAGCTACAGAAAATTGCCTCCGGCAGCACAATTTTGACATGGGCGTAATGTATTCATCCCATACTTCATTTTGTTATACCCAAACCAATGTTTCTCAGAAGAAAACGACTATCTCATAAAGGGCTGATCGTCTATGAAGAGCATCTGCTAGACTATTTGTTCATTTCAGTGACCAGAAGCCACTGTCAGTCAAGGTACATGGATACAGTTTGAGCTCAGCAGGAGGCATAGATTCTCATGAGCCCCTCAACTGTGGGGGCTCATGAGGATCAATACCACTTGCAGTCATGTGATGTTCAGGTTTTCTCAGCAGTGCAGGCATAACACTGCCTATCACCATCAGCAAAAATGTGTCAGGATAAGAAAGATGTTTGTGGGGTCATCTCAAAGCACATTCATGTATGTGCAGGTGTATGAAAAGAGTGTCCGCTAATGTCAAAAGGCATAAGGTTAGCCGCAATATTGCGGTATACGGAAGTATCTGATATAATGCACAGGTCTCTGGCTTCCATGGAGATGCCTTGTGAGCAAAAAGTCCTAGGGCCAACATCAGCCTTAGCCTGTACACTGGCTAGCTAAGGCTGACGTCGGCCCAAGAACCTTTTACTTTTCGAGCGCTTTTTTTCACGACCATTTACATTCAGCACTAAGGCAACAATAATGCAGTCTGACTTGATGGCTCCTGTGTACTGCAGAATGCTGAGGCGGACCAGTATATGCAAGAAAATGCCCCTTTTTGTTGCCACCCCTGTGATGGTTTTTATCTCTTCCTGCCCTGTGAAGTAATATGAAGCCTTTGGCTGTCGGTAGCGGTTTTTATCGTGATAATTCCTGCAGGAATCATCATGACAAAAACCGCTGCCGACAGCCAAAGAGTTAAAAGGATGACTTCAAAACTTGTAAATTTGGACTGAAGGGTTCCATGTGTTAATGTTTGATGGTTGCGAACTGTTAATCGTGCTTGTCAACTTGCTGATTGCATTAAGGACGTTTTGTTTACTTGCTGTGATTTGTAGGGATGTGGGTTTGCCAACCGTTTCTGCCACCTGCCGAATCTGATACCATCCAAGGTGTTGCCTACAGACTTCACATTTGTCAGTGTTCAGGGTTAGTACAGTGATCTCTCTCATTAGAGATGCTTCAATCTGTTTGTTATTTACGCTGATCAGAGGTGTTCCACTAGCAATCCTGAACAGTGCGGGTGACACACATGGGGCAGAAGTTTATTCAAAGAGAAACAAATTTACATTGAACTCCCTAACTCTTTGTTTGCAGCACTTTTTGTCACAATGATTCCTGCAGGAATCACCTCGACAAAAAGCGCTACCGACAGCCGAAAGATTAATAACCAACATATTTTATGTGTAAAGCATCTCATAATTAACCAAGGTTATTTGTCAATGCTCTCTGATATCTTATACAGCTGCTTGTACACATTTGTATTCCAGCTGGAGTGCGAACACTGAACCATTTCATCATGCTGTCTTGCAAATAATTGATTGTAACATGCACATCACAAGTGTCTGCTATGTGCATCGGCAGATTCTAGACAATTACCATTGGCTTACTGACTTTGTTTGTGTGTGTGTGTGTGTGTGTGTGTATGCATGTGTTGGTGTGTGTGTGTTTGTATGCATGTGTTGGTGTGTGTGTGTGTGTGTGTGTGTGTGTGTGTGTGTGTGTGTGTGTGTGTGTGTGTGTGTGTGCGCGCAGAGCCATGCCCATCACAAGTGTTTCAGAGTTTGCTGGCCAAGACGCTGCTGGACCAGGAGGCGTTGTCGACTCGCTTTTTGGACACACTGATGAACCAGCTCAACTGGTCCTTCTCTGAGTTTGTGGGCATGATGCAGGAGGTGGGTGGCACCGGGAAGGCATTGTTAACGCACCCAAACCGCAGATTGTACATAATATGGATTGACCATGATAGTTCACGTCAAACTAGTGTGGTCCTCACAGGTGCCAAGCTATTCTGGCATCACCCCTGAACTTTTGTGGTCAGTACATCTGGAGAGGTCTTGATAGTGCAACGGGCAATTTGAACATGAGGGTTTATCATGTTACCCTTTGGCTGTCTGTAGCGTTTTTTGTCACAATGATTCCTTCAGGAATCATCACAACAAACAGCACCCCTGACAGCCAAATTGTTAATAGCAGACATTAGTGACTATGATGATCACAAAGAAGTACCCAACGGAGAAAGAAACACGCTTAGAAAAGACGGGTACAACACCCGTCTTTTCTAAGCATGTTTCTTTCTCCGTTGGGTACTTCTTTGCATTTTACACGCTTGGCAGTCACCTTTTTGGTCTGGATTGTTTATGATGATCACAGATCATAGCATTGGCAAGCACACCATCAAGTTTGCCAGTGTCATCTTTGGACTGCATACCATAAGGAGTCCCCTCATTCAGTCATGAAAGTCTACTGTGGGAGACCTCAGGACTGTGAAATATGTAGTTCGAAACTAGAAATAGTTAGCATGGTGTCTTCTCAGGCGCCAGACTCATTTGGTACCAACTCTGACCAGTCATGGTAGGTCTATTCTGGTATTAGGGTGTCTTGTCTCGTTGGATGCATGCAACCACCATTAACCCTCTGGCTGTCGTTAGCACTTTTTGTCAAGGCTTTCTGCAGGAATCTTGATGACAAAAAGCACTACTGAGACAGCCAAAGGGTTAACTGTAAACAGTAGCAGTGGCTGCACGCACAGCGAGGTTAAGGCCAAAAGAGCACTTAATTTTTTTAAAAAGTGATTGAAAATCTTAGAAATATACTGTACATAATATATGTTGAACATTGTTTGGGAATTTACAATGGTGGCCAAGTTTACGGGCCAATTACTATTTTACTAACAGTACCCAGGACATTAATTCCCTGATGGTGAGATAAGATGCCACAGTGCATCTGTGTTTCGGCCCCAGACTGTTTTTTTTTTTGTGTCGTGCAGATCCAGCGCATCACGGTACGCTCGGACAATGTGATGATCGAGGGCCGTCAGGTGAAGATCTGTGCTGCATGTTTTGAAATCTCCGTCTGTCTGCTGCGTGTGCTGGAGATGGTGGCCACAGTGGCTCCACAGCTCTTCACTGACTGGTCACGGCCCTCCGCAGAGCTCTTTCTCAAACGGATTATGCAGGTGATGCCCTGTTGACAGGGAGAGAACTTTATCCCATGGCTTTTTTTCTTATCTTCATTATCCCCCTTTGGCATTCAGCTACTCACTTAACATCCCAACAACACACATCACATATATGCACAGATCAATTCTTAAGACTGCACATGTCAATGTATTGCATTTTTGGCTCTCAGAAACTACTAATCAGACAGACAAGGTATTTATTGCTGTACTCAGAAACTCATAAGCCGATTCACCTATATGTTAACACCATAATGGTTTGACTTGGTTGGAGAGTCTTGTGACGTTATGTCAGATTTTGTTGGACAACACTTGTCATAGTGGTTTAACTTAATTTTGCAGCTGCTCAGCCAGATAGTGATGCGAGTGACAGTCGCTGACGGAGCCTTCGAGACACTTGTGGCCTCCCCTCTACCAGGTTAGTCATCGGCCTCGTTCATTCCTCCTGGTGCATGCAGCTTTTATGCAGCTGGCACCACATATTCCCCTATACTAACTCATTCACGGTGCCCTGCATCATATAACTTTACTGGTGAAATGTGTCATTTGATTCGCGCATGATCAGACATTTTTTCCAGTTTACACAAAGGGAGAGTATTGCATTAGACAGTGACACCATTCTACTTGTAAAGGTACGCTCCCTTAGACCAGAGAGGTCTTTGTTTTTCCTCACTTGTGCGACCACAGTGGTGCTTTCAAATTGGCAAGAGAAACATTGGAATTGTTGTCACATGAAGGCTCTAATCTAAATAATTTTTGATGATTCATCAGACATATGTGTATTTGGAGCAGATATTCAGACGGTGACATTTTCATGGATTACTGCCATATACTGGCCTGAAGAAATGGTCATATCAAGTGTACCATGAATGAGAGGAGGTGAGGTATGAAGGATATGGGCTATTGAGCTAAAACAGTGACCATGCACTCGTCAGGGTGATGGGTAAAAAGAGATCAAAAGAACCAGAGGAATCATGGCAAAAGAAAGCAAAACGTCCTGGATACACATAGGATCTAGACATCAAAATAATGATTGACATTAGAAAAAGAAAATTTTGAACTGTTAGAAACGTAAAGGTTTGCAAGTCTTGGATGCAACCTCTCAGACTAAATTAACCCATGTAACCCTGCAAAAGGTAATATATATACATGTAGTCATTAAGTGACACCTACAGAATTTGGGAAATGCGGCCTTGGAGTTAAATGGGTCACTAGGATTGGATGCATGAGTGGAAATGGCCTCAGCAATCTCATCAGTTATAACTTATCAGTTGTTGTTAATGCTGCTGCTCATGTGTGTGTGTTTGTGCAGGTCTTGATGGAGTGACATATTTTCCTGTGCTCACGGTCACTGTGGGTATTCTGGCCCAGCTGATCGTGCGCTGTGGGGGAAGCAGGTTTGTTCAGCTGCTCCTCACCAGTCTTTACAAAAACATTAGTATAGTATATGCAGTCATGTACTAAAAAAAATGGAACAAAAACTAACGTTTATTCAAAGTATAAGAACCCAAGCTGTTCAATGAACATGGATACAAAATAATGCAAGCAAAAGGCATAGAACCTCATGAGACCCCATGACTGCAGGGACTGGTGAGGTTCCATGCCTCTTGCAGTTGGGTGGTTCTGGCAGTCAAGGGGTTAAATAATGGTACAAAGCAGCTTTCAGTTCATCAGAGCTGCAGCGTTTTTAAAGTGCGTTACTGTATTATTACTAAATACTACAGTGTCAAAGGTATGTGGCACATTGGCCATGTTTACTGGCAAGCATCTGTTTCGTCCCAGGGAAACCTCTTCTTTATCTTCTTTATTTTCCGAGTCTTCGGGTACATCAGACTCTGGCTGTATCAAACAGAATTCAGCACTCCCTGCAGCATTGAAGTAAAACTACTACAAACAAATAACAGCTAAAGAATGTTGTGGCCAGTACGCTAGTAGAAAATTTCTTCAGAGCATCACTGTTTTTGGGCCAAGTAGTGTTTTCTACCAGAAGTATGGTCCGTATCCGTCAGCAAGCCAGGTCTATCTCTGTGGCTGTTCGTAGCACTTTTTGCTGCAATAATTCCTGCAGGAATCATCTCAACAAAATGTGCCAGCAGCAGCCAAAGATGGCAGATTGACTGCGAGAAAACTTGGTCTGCAGTAGCATATCTGTGTGGATGTGAATAAGGCTAGCAGGAGGCATAGATCCTCATGAGTTCTCACAACTGTGTAGGCTGATGAGAATCTTTTCCTCGTGCATTGTGGTGTTGCTGGTCCTGTTTGGCAATGAAGTTGTTAACCCATCCACCCCTGACAATCTACAACAGGATGTGGATCAACCATGACAGGGTGCTGACAGAATAGCTTGGTGCCTGCAAGTGCCAAGCTATTCTGGCATCACCCTTGAACTATCATGGGCGTTCTGTGTCCTGAATTGTAATTTATTCTCATGAGAACAACTCCCAAATTAGGGGCTGGGGACCATAGGGAACAATGTGTGATTTGTGTGTAACAAAACGTGGGCATATATGTTGCGTTCCAGCCAGGAGAAGGCAGTTCGCTCCCTGCTGACGGACACAGGTTTTCAGCCAGCCGCACTGGACTTTGTGCTGGGCAAGTCCCCCTCACACAAACACAAGGACAAGGCATTCTCCTTTCGCAGCTGTGAGAAATATTTCTTTCGTTACATTTTATCTCAGCAAATTTGTATGGTTTTAGTGACAAGTGTGTACTTGTCTTTGTGTGTGTGTGTGTACGAGAGTGTGTGTGTACAAAAGTGTATGTGTGTATGAGAGTGTGTGTGTATGAGTGTGTGTGTGTGTGCCCCTCACAGGGCCGTGTGTATGATACAGTATGAGGCTATGCCTGTTTGCCGGTCCGCATCAATCTCTGATGATGCAGTGTGTGTGTGTGTGTGTGATACAGACGAGGAAGTGAGCAGTGAGGAGATACAGGATGTGGAACTGTTGATCTCACATCTCCAGCACCAGCACACCTTGCTCAGCTCTCAGGCACAGGTCAGTCCAACATTCCATGTACACACTTTCATGCATGATTTACGCTTTGCTTGTATGTGTGTGTGTCTTGTATGTCTATTTTCGTGTCATCACAAAAAACTCACTTCACTAGTACGTGTATTATACCTTATAGGGGTGTGAAGAGGTCGATGGAGGTCCTGTTTCTTAACTCATTCTACCCCAACACCAAAATCCCAAAATTTTGCTGTTGTCCTCGGAAGACTGCATTGCAGTGCAGGACACAGATCGACCATGATAGTTCAAGGGTGATGCCAGAATAGCTTGGCGCCTATGGGCGCCAAGCTATTCTGGCATCACCCTTGAACTATCATGGTCGATCCTTATTTTGCTGTGGTGTGTCTGGGGTAGAACGAGTTAAACAATGCACATCAGTGTATCTTCCTACCAGTCTCTGAGTGTCTCAGGAGTCCATTTCTATGGAACCTCTTGTGAACCTGATGTTACTTTTTCTTGGCAACAGATG
This sequence comes from Semisulcospira habei, assembly GCA_036245525.1. Lineage (NCBI taxonomy): Eukaryota > Metazoa > Mollusca > Gastropoda > Semisulcospiridae > Semisulcospira > Semisulcospira habei. The sequence continues at coordinate 222,392,585 of BTPG01000003.1, forward strand.
ATGCTCATAGGAGGTTGTGCTGTAATGCGTCCATTTCTATTACACCTTTAGTGAACAGCCAGCTGACTTTTGCTTGACCATAGCAACAGGGGTGACCATAGCAACAGGGGTGACCTTAGCAACAGGGGTGACCATAGCAAGTTCAACTGTATATTTGGTTTTGATCTGCCAAGATCTCCAAAACTACTCTATCGATTGGCTTTAAAGTTGGTACGCAGATACATGTATGTAATAACATATTGAAAAAGAAAGTGTTGCATAGAAGAATTACCTCATTACTTTGAAGGTGGAGGCTGTGGCAGCCTAAACCCAGCCGGAGCCTCAGTTTTTTATTTGGCCTCTGGAACTGAGGCTCCAATTCCATTTATTTAGAATCATTGATGCACAAACTTACCAGATGATATGATGGTGACATAAGATATTTTGGATCCTTATGCCATCGGAAAGTTTAAGTTCCCCATGGATCTCATGGCAGACACAACAACTTTAGCAGATCCATTTCTTGGGGGTGATTTGTGTTCATCGTTAAACCCAACAAAATCTCAATTTTGAGCATGTGATGTATTTATCTCCGCCACAGACTGCCATAGGTGAAAATAATAACAGGTGGTACCAAATCGCTTATCATTTTCCTTTTTCTCCCTGAAGCGAGCCTTCTGTGGAGTAGAGTCTTTTCAAAATTATATACTACAAGAATGCAACATCAAAGAAATGATGTACTGACTGTAAGAATATGACTTCATTCTGCAGTCTTGTGATGTAAATGTTTTCTTGTAACCATCATTATATGCGAATGACGTGGAATCTATTTATCCTAAAACTTGTGGACACAATGGTGGGAGGACAGAAATCTTTCACATCGCAGTAGCTACCAGCTGTTTGTGCATTGACTAGAACTTTCTGCATCCGTTTATGGTAGCATAGGAGTGCCAGGTAGGTTGCGTTTTAGGTTCCTTCTTTTTATTAAAAAAAAATGTCTGTCATTTAGGGCTGTGCCATGACTCTTACATGTTTTTAACATAGCAGGGACTCCAAGCACGGCACATCAGTACACCCTGGGTATACGAGCTAGTGGTGGCGATGTTTGTTTTCACTTCACATATTTTCAAATTCTGTGCTTGCTTGCATGTTTGTTTTTGTGTGTGCAGACATCACGGTTATGTTACTTGCTTTGTATCATTGACAGCAGGATGCTATTGAGAGCACTGATTGCACTGTGTGTTATGTGTCATCAGGAGACAGACGAGGATGATCTGTGCACCATCTGCTATGCAAACCCCCAGCTGGCCGTTTTCGTCCCTTGTGGACACAAGTCCTGCAGGTGAGGCACGCTGGCGTCACAAATAAATGGCACACACAACACGTCTCTCAATGCATTCAAAGTGCCCTGCATCAGTAGCTGCAAAAGTGTTGCATAGCGATGCCAGCAGCAACACTATACGACACTTTCGCAGCTATTGATGTGGGGCGCCTTGAATGAGTTTACCCCTGTGCGCTTGAAGCCATCGGTACTGTTTACAGTATAGGTGGCTGCCGGCACAAGGGGTTTAAACCTGCCACAATCCAGTGTCTGCACACTAGCAGACCACAGTCGACAGTTGAGGTCACACCACTATTCGGTTCTACATTTTCAACCGAAAGCCTCTGTGATGATTGTAGAAATCATGTATGCATATATCTCGTGCAGGAAAAGTTGGAAGTTTAATGTTGCAATATTTACTATTACATTTGCATGCATGTTTATGAAAAGATGTCAGTCAGATTTATATTTGAAAAGATGCCATGATAGTTCAAGGATGGTGCCAGATAATGGTCATATCCTGTTGCAGTGTGTCTGGGCTTAACTCTTTCACTGCCAGAAGACACAGATTGTGTTTTTAAAATCATTGTAAATTTATGTCAGAGATCCCTAGCCATCAAAGGAACATGGATAGAAAGTGGATTTAGCAGGAGGCATAGAACCTCATGAGCCCCCACAACTGAAGGGGCTCATGAAGATCTATACTTTTGCAATTGTTGGTGTTCAGTTTTTCTTGGCAGTGAAGGGGTTGATGTTCTGTTGAGCACAGTGCACTTAACCCATTTACCCACACGGCCACATTCCCATATGTTGGAGGTGTCCCCTAACGACTATTTTACCAGTTGCAGGAGATGGATCGACCATGACAATTCAAAGGTAGTGCCAGATGAGTTTGGCATCATCAGGTACCCAGCTAATATGGCTCTAGAATTATCATGGTCGATCCATCTCCTGCTGTCTTGCATTGTGGCTAAATGGGTTAAAAAACTAGTTCCATATAGTTATGGACATGTCTGTTGCTGGTTTTCTGTCCCAGAACCTGCATCACCCAGCAGCTGTTGAGCAAGCGTGAATGCTTCTTCTGCAAGGCCATAGTCTCCGCCGTGCAAGACACTAAGGGGCGCCCTCTTTTGCGTGAACACTTCTCCTCTGGCAGTCCACGCAAGTAGGAACACTTCTTCAGCAGTCCATGCAAGAAGGAACACCACTGAAACGGTCCGTGTAAGAAAGAACACTTCTGCGTAAGTAGGAACACTTCTCCAGCAATCCGCACAACCAGGAACACTTATCTGGCAACCCATACTACTAGGAACATTTCTTCAACGGTCCATGCAAGTGCTTCTTCTCTGGCAGTCCACTAAAGTAGGAACACTTTGCTCATGGCAGTCCATGCAAGTGAAAGCACTTCTCCTCTGGTGGACCACAAAAGTAGGAACACTTCTTCTCTTGCAGTCCTTGCAAGTAGGAACACTTTGTCCCCAGCTGTCCACACAAGTAGAAATATTCTCCAGGAGTCCACGCAAGTAGAAACACTTCGCCCTGGCAGTCCATGCAAGAAGGTACATTTTTATCACCAGAAGTCCTTGCATGAATGGTCTTAAGAGGACAAATCCACACAGTCCACACCAGTAAGGTCATTATAAGAGGACAATTTTCATTCAGAACTGTGCTGTGCCTGCTTTCCTTGTCGATGTCAAAGTCCTGCTGACAACAGTACTACCGTCAGTGTAAGGATGGACATGACTCTTTCACTGCCGACAACAGTACTACCGTCAGTGTAAGGATGGACATGACTCTTTCACTGCCGACAACAGTACTACCGTCAGTGTAAGGATGGACATGACTCTTTCACTGCCGACAACAGTACTACCGTCAGTGTAAGGATGGACATGACTCTTTCACTGCCGACAACAGTACTACCGTCAGTGTAAGGATGGACATGACTCTTTCACTGCCGACAACAGTACTACCGTCAGTGTAAGGATGGACATGACTCTTTCACTGCCGACAACAGTACTACCGTCAGTGTAAGGATGGACATGACTCTTTCACTGCCGACAACAGTACTACCGTCAGTGTAAGGATGGACATGACTCTTTCACTGCCAACAACAGTACTACTGTCAGTGTAAGGATGGACATGACTCTTTCACTGCCGACAACAGTACTACCGTCAGTGTAAGGATGGACATGACTCTTTCACTGCCGACAACAGTACTACCGTCAGTGTAAGGATGGACATGACTCTTTCACTGCCGACAACAGTACTACCGTCAGTGTAAGGATGGACATGACTCTTTCACTGCCGACAACAGTACTACCGTCAGTGTAAGGATGGACATGACTCTTTCACTGCCGACAACAGTACTACCGTCAGTGTAAGGATGGACATGACTCTTTCACTGCCGACAACAGTACTACCGTCAGTGTAAGGACAGACATGACCCCTTCACTGCCAGAGCTCAGCCAAATGCAAAACATAGATCCTTCTCATGAACCCCTGCTGTTATTATATTATATTGAGCAACATTTTGCTTCATATAGTGCCGATAACAGGCAGATGTGATTACGAGACCCGAATCAAAATGTCCGAGTCGTAAGATGAGGACATTTTGATTTGAGTCAAGTAATCACATCTGTTTATCGAGACTATATCAAACAAAACTGTTGCTCAATATAATTTATGTACCCAGTCCAAAACAAATATGTGCCTCGCATAATTCATTTTGCAGCTGATAGCGGTGTTCAGACAAGACACATGAATGGCAGACGACATATTATTGTTGACTCAGCTGGTAGATTTCATCGGACTATGAAGACGTCAGTGCGTTGTATTACTGTGCGTGTTACTGAGTAAATTCTACTTGTAACTAGATCACACATAATTGTGGAAAATGCCAGCAGGTTTGTTTATTTAGTTCTTTTCTCGGGTTGTCGATATCGCCAGCTGACATCTCGTCAATTTCACTTGTCAGTCCGGTGACTCACCCGTTTCCTGGCATCTTTTCTCCTTTCGTGTGTGTGTATAGGATGTAAATTTTTAGTGTTCATACACACTAAGAAGTATTTCATTACTCCTACACATAAGGAGCTTGTTAATGTTGCAGTATGAGCATATTTCGCGTTTCCATTTTGAAAATGCAAGTATCGTCAAGATCGAGTCATCTTGGCACGCAAGGGATTTTGGGAAGGAAAGTATTTCAAGCAAATTCATGAATATTAATTTGCTCGTTATACAATACATCAATACACGTGTCAAAGAAGGGAAAACTTGATGGAATGGGTACATATTTGTAAGCCTCATGCATGGAATGTGATGATTCTAGGAGCTATAGCCAGGAAGGGGCTGACACAGCTGTTGTTCATTTGGCATACACAAGCATTTTTCCTATTGCATGTGGATAGGCACCAGCAGGCAGCCATGTCGTCCATAAGCCAGTTGCATGAGTGAGCTTAGTTAGCAGCTATAGCAGAGCACCTTGCTTAGTGGCTGGCGCAGGACTCGCTCGTGCATCTGACCCTTGTTGTTAGCCTCAGGTCTGCATACAGTCTGTGGTGTACTGACTTTGTTTTGCCTTATGTATTCTGTTCCTGTGCCCAGTTTCTACTGATCCAAGTACATACTAAAGTGAATCACATATGTATGATGTCATTCATAGCAATCTGAAGTAAAGCTGACTGTTCTTTTCGCCAATGATTCATTGAATACTGAGATGACAAATCCAAGACAGTTGTGACAATTATTAATTCATGTCTGACCTAACTATTAAAACTCACTTTTTCTGTCATCCTGAGCACATGTGATTTATTTTGTGTAACAGGAAGACAATCATAATTTAACTCTAAAACCCCCAGAACTAAATGACTTCCATTCTATAGAATGGAAGTCATTTTGCTCTGGGAGTTTAAAAGTTAATGTTTATGCACTTAACTCATTTTGCCCCAGGCACCAAATACCCACATTTTGGAGTTGCACTCTGAGGACTGCACTACAATTCAGGAGACAGATCGACCATGATATTTCAAAGGTGCTGCCAGAATAGCTTGGTGCCTATAGGCGCCAAGCTACTCTGACAGCACCTTTGAAATATTATGGTCAAGCCATATTTTGCTGTGGTGTGTCGGGGCTGAATGAGTTAATGTCAGAGATGTTGTTGGAATGCTATTGAAGCTGTCAGTCAGTCTCATAGTAGATTTCATTTTCTTCAGTGTGCTGGATATGTTGTTTTTGTCAAATGCCTCGACAGTTGACCAAAAAACATGCAGCGCACTGATGAAACTGTAAAGAGAGGAAATTGTTGAGGCATTTGACAAAAAACATGCCCAGTGCACTGTCGGACTGGCTTGATCAAATATCAGAAAATAGAGTGAATTAGAGGCATTGTAGTCAAAGCATGTTGTCCGTTGATCAGCCTTTGCCAGTGCTGTTCACTTTCATTGAGTATTGATGTCTGATCACATAACTTGAAATCTGGCACAGCAGGATGGCACGTTGTGGTTTGTTTGCATGTTTGACAAACCTGTGATATTGTTGAACCATATTAATACATACTGTTCATTGTTAAGTGCAGCATTCAAATATGCCTGGCACATTTTCTCCTTGTCTTGTCTGGCTGAATCTCATTAGTACAACGTATCACGAGCACTACATTTTGATAGAACTAAGGCCATTAGAACTGTGTATCAGTAGAACTACTGCTTGATAGCACTACATTTCATGACACTACTGTCGTGCCAGCAATCGTAGTGCTATCGACTGCAGTGCTAGCAATCATGGCACTGTTGACACGTAGTACCAATGATCGTAGTGCTATCAACACGTAGTTCTCATGATATGTAGTGCTAGCAGAACATACCTGCCCTTTCTGGCAAACGGTTTGCATTATCAGTGCCAGTCTTAACCCTTTCACTCATGAGAAAAGTGAACGCGATCCATCTGCAAGATGCATAGATCCTCTTGAGCTCTGGTGACTGCAAGGCTCATAAGGATCTATGCCCCTTGCTGAGACCAATTTATGTCCATGTTTTTGGGACGGTTTTGGCTTTTAGTCATTAAATAAACACAGATTTCAGAAACAAAGTATGCATCCACTGTTAGTCAAAGGGGTTACCGTTTTGTTATGGAACCTTCAAGAGACATAGATCCTCATGAGCCCCCGCGACTGCGGGGGCTCATGAGGATCTAAGTCTCTTGCTGGTGTTTTATGTCTGGTCGTATGAATGTTTGCATTCTTCAACATTTGTTTTATCTGCTGTTTACTAGAGCTATGTCTATTTTTACACTGCCTCTTCACCCTCTGCCCCTGAAGTGAGGTGTTGGTATGAATAGCGTTTGAGTGATGTTTTTTTGTTGAAATATGTACATGTACTAAAACGGTGATGTAATGTTGGGCTGGTGGCAGTGTAGGGGATTGCTGTCTTGCCATGAGTGATAGTTATTGTTTGCGATGAGTGATAGTTATTGTTTGTGATTGGATGCTGGCAAGTATGCCACATCACAGCAGGGACAGGTCATGTTAAATGTTGATCTTGCAGTTGTCAGTTGAAATGCACGTGTGCCTATTTCTTAACAGTTAACCCTTTTAGCCCAGGGACCCTGCAGCAGGAGATGGATAGATGACCTTGGCGCCTTCAGGCGCCAAGCTCATCTGGCACTACCCTTAAATTATCATGATTAATCCATCTCCTACAACTGGTACATTGTCATTAGGCAACACCGCTCAAATGTGAGAAATGAGACCTTGCGGCTTAAAGGGGTTAAGTAGGCTTATGCTGTAAACAGAACAAAATAAGAAAAGAGTTTGCATTCCCAGATATCAAGTTAAAAATGAAAATGCACAAACTGTTGTTTAGTTGTCCTTAAACCTCCACTTTTAAAGGAACACATGTGGTGTGAAGGCATATTTGCATTGGCATGTGCATTGTAACATCTATGAAAAAAAATATGAATCAACATCCGGTCGAGGAATGCAATGCATTTTAGTCAGTTGTTGGGTAGATTGTTCCCATCAAGCTTGTTGAAGATAAATGTAGCTCAGGAGTGGTGCCCTAATTTTTACAATATTAATTTCCTCATTCAGTTAACACACCTTTTGACAAACAAACTCCAGGCAGATCTCATCAGATATGAAAAATGCAACTGAAAATGTTTACTTGCCTTGGAGTTGTACAATAGAAAAAATTAAAAGAGATAAAAAAATCCTACGCATATCTCCATAGGTGTTTAATTGTTAACCATGTTTTTCTGCTGTCCTGAGCGCTGCTGCCTAGTAAAAATCCTTCTGTGGAAAAATGTCCAGCACACTGGACGGTCTACTATATACCACAGCGTGCTGCTGGACACTGCCCTGGTCACTAGAAGTGTGTGCAGTTGTCATGTGCGCAAACTGTCATGGCTTTGCCATTCTGGATAGAGCATTTTCTATCAATTTTAAATAAACTACATTACTTGTATTTTTTACTTTAGGTTGCCTTCACATCAGTTTCACACAGTTCCTTAGCTAGTAATGTTTTGAGCTGGTTCTGTTTGATCCATGAACTATATCCCAGTGTTTTCATGTATACCTTGGTATACATCCCCCACTTGCAGGAAATTTTCCCAGCATTCCCAGCCATACCTTGGCTCATTTTAGCTTCGGAGGGTTGCATGACAGACAAATTCTCACCCCAATTTTACCTTTCCATCCCTAAACTGGTCAACTGTCCCTAGTTTCTGCCATCTTGAAAAGCTTTGAAGAATCTCAATTTTCTAGTTATTTTTTGTAAAGAAATTGGAAAAATTACAATCTACACCACACATGCAGACTCGGAAATTAGAATAAAGTTACGGCATCATGTAATGTCTTAGATTTGTTGTAATATCACAGAGATGGACCACGTTGTCAAAGCAGGTGAGAGACAATAATCTAGGCATTTCTCCCTCACTTCTTCCCAACACCTCGTGGTAAGGACTGTTGAACAGATGTTTTAGGGGACCGTCTCTGATTATAAAACGCCAGCCTCCACCTTGCCCTACATTTAGAACTGGCTACAAAAGCAAGCATTGTCTCCTCAAATATATATATATTAACTATGTAAATTTACTGTGCTCTAGACTGACGAACATCTTTTCCGTTAACCTGTGAAATATCACATGAAAAGAATGACACGGCTTTACACATGAGCGTTCCAACCAACACCACTATATAATCACCCTGAATGCCAGCTGTTATGATCTCCGTAGATACTATGTGCATTTTAAAGTGTATCCACTACAGCGCACGGGGTGGCTAACCGAAAATGAGCCCGTTCAATGCAGTGTTACGTTAGTTTGATAACTGACATAAGTGGACCGTAAAGCAGCACAGTTAATGTTGGTCTTTCATTGGATCTGTTTTCCTGCAAAGCATTGGTCAGGTATGAGGAAAATAAGCCAGAGGCATGACATTGGAAGATTATTCGTGTTGGAAGAGTCACTGACCCAATCTTCTTGATTTTATGTGCAACTGACTCATGTAACAATGTAAGGTATTCCAACAGGCAGGCCTCTTGCCTACCACTTCGACTGATTTAATGGTATAGAAATACCAAAGAGTGTTGCAAGCCTTCCTTTCATGAACAGACAGTAACAACATGTCTCTACGCTACATTCAGTTTATTTATTGAGCAGGTCACTAAATCATCGCATCAAAACAATTCTAGTTGCGTGCAGCCTCTACACCACCATGGTCAGTATATAATTACAAGAAGCCTAATTTCTGTCCATGTCCCAATGGCATAGTGGTTGCGGTGCAGGACTCACAGCCTGACTGGCTTGAGTTTGATATCCCCTTTGTTGTTTTTTAAATGACTAATTATAGTTTGTAAAAATATTACTGTTATTGTTAATTAATCCAAATATACACTTTTTTAAAAACTTGTGATTTTTAAAAATATTTATTTGAAGGAATGCGGTCGAGAGACATTAGATATACAGTAGAACCTATGAGTGGTCACCCTTGTTTAAAAAAAAAAATGGAACTGGTCGTAAACAGCAGGTGGCCATTTTATGGAAACAGACCTAGGAAAGCTTGTGACACTTAGGAGCGCGAGGTCTATGAATTCCGCAACTTGTATGTCAGCCGTCAGTCAGTAAAGTGAATGACCTGCAAGAGTTTATGTGTGTGTGCATGTTTTACGTACCTTCTATTTATCGAAGGGACTTTTTAGGATGTGTTGTGGTGGGGCAGATTTAATATCATGTCCATGATGTCAAAGGCGGGCAGGCCTAAATCTCCGACAGCTGAAGTAACATGATAAAAATTGCGTCATGTCTAGATACACTAACCTCGCTGCTGAACTACATTTGGCGCAAAGCGCCGTATGTATGCGTGTGTGCCTATATGCATGTAAACACGAGAATCTGTGATATTTCTGTATGCACAAGCTTAAAACTTGGCAAAATATTTTATTGAAGGGGTGGCTAAGAGAGCATATTGTAATTGGATGTCTCATTGAAGACATAAAAGACCTTTTATAACAAGTCGGTTGGCCCAGGTTAGAGTCCGTAATTTTGTAATATTTACTTGAAATTTTGGACACAGCTAGTTTTGAGAAAGACATTGGATGAGTTCGTTAGCCAGCTTTGTACCCTTTCAACTTCTTTAGTAACAATTAATTCTTTTCAGAAACAAATTAAAATGGTAAAAAAAAAAAAACTAGATTTCTGGAGAAAGTCAGACAGTGGTGGTGACTTTTTAAAAAAAAATGTAGTACTGCTACACAAGTGCGACATTCCATGGGGGTTAGTTCTGCCACAGCAAAACGTTGCACTTTTGTAGCAGCTGCAACATGTGCAACATTTTCGGATTCAATAACCTCCTGCAGACTTCAAGGGCTCGTGTGAACCTCGTGCACACATGCATGGATACAATGGTGTTGCTCCCGAATGCGGAAAGTAAACTGAGAGACATGGTATCAGAAGACTGTAGGGGCTCATGAGAATCTAGTGCATGTATGCGCCGATATAGTGATGTTGAAAAAAACATACAGAACCATTATTATACAAGATGTGTTGGCTAACCATGGTATTTTCAGTCTGGTCAGTTTTCAATTCCTGGTGTGTACCATGTGAGAAAGATTGGTTCAGTACTCCAGCGGACAGTTTTGTTGTCTGTTAACCCTCTTAATCCCACGGCCACATTCCAGACTTTTGGAGGCGTTGTTTAATGACTATGTATCAGTTATAGGAGATGGATTGATCATGATAATTCAAGAGTAGTGCCAGATGACCTTGGCGCCTTCTGTAGGAGATGGATTGATCATGATAATTCAAGGGTAGTGCCAGATGACCTTGGCGTCTTCTGTAGGAGATGGATAATTCAAGGGTAGTGCCAGATGAGCTTGGCGCCTTCAGGCGCCGAGCTCATCTGGCACTACCCTTGAATTATGATCAATCCATTTCCTGCTGCAGGGCCCTAGGGCTAAATGGGTTAATTTTAGTGTTGGCACCAATTTGTAGAGTGTCTGTAAGCTGTGAACCACTTTCAGAAATATCACATCATTGTCGGCTACCATAGACCGCTTCATCCTCGTGCATTTATAAAAAGCTGATCCTACAGCTATACAATGCATGAAGTGCACAAAATCGATACGGTCTCCATGAATTCGTTCCCCTGAAAAGGAAAATGTTCCTTCTCTCTGTCGAGTCTCTCCCCAACACTGTCATACATCCCAGTCCTGAGGAACTTCTGTTACTGGGGAATTTCTGCCTGCAACTGGCCACGTTCCTTATTTATATCATAATAAACTATGAATGATACGGCAACACTTGTAGCGATTACAAAGCTGACATCTGATTTTTCTGTTGACTTTTACCGTTTATATTGAGTAGTGGTGTGGTATCTGTTTTTAATAACATCTTGTAAGCTTAAAATGCTATGAATAAATACACTTCATCAGCATCTCAGCGTCCCTTTGCATATGTACGTTTTGTGTAACTTGGGGGGGGGGGGGGGGGGGGGTTAACCCCTTCCCTGCCACTAGATGCATATTTAGTTTCAGAAATCTTTATTTATTCAATGACCAAAACCCACAAATGGTTCTTTATTGGTCTCAGCAAGAGGCCTATATCCTCATGACCCCCTGCATCTGCAGGGGCCCAAGAGGATCTATGCCTCTTGCATATGGGTGATGTTCAAGTTTCCTTGGCAATGAAGGGGTTGAAACACCACAGGAGAGGTTGTATCAGCCATGATAGTTCATGGTTAGTATCGAGTCAACACCAACAAAAGATACTGCAGTCCCATACGCAGAAGTTGAAAACGGATAAATAAAAAAATGCTCAAGCCGAACAAAAACAATTTTCCCAGCCAAATGTTCTTTCTATGACTAATTTTACAACGGATAACTTGAACTCACATTGAACTTCGGATAGTTCCATATGCACAAGTTAAAGATGTATAGTTGTTTTGTTTTTTTAAACGCTCAAGTTGAACAAAAGCTGCTCTTCTAGGTCTAATTTTACAGCCTATACCAATGATCAAAACTTAAGGGCCACCCCACGTTTTTGTGTCGTTTATCGTCGCAAGTACGCTAATAAAATACAAAGTTCTTTCGATCCAAATGGGTTCAAAGTTGACCTTCGACAGTACAATAGACAACAATTCATAAATTTCCATGAACGTGTCGAATGAACGTGAAACATCATCAGTTTGTGTGAAAAGCTGTGCCGTATTGGTGGAAAAACTCGGTGAAGTCGTGATGCACGTGCTAAAGGGATCAGTCGTGAACACTGAGCACTTCTGTTTTGCTACAAATACCGGTACAGTAGGGGCATAATTGGCACTTTCCTAACCATCCCACGACGACAAAGCCTACCCCCCACCCCAAGGCATCCCCCAGCTGACTCGGTTCCTGTATCAAGAGTGGGAAGCAATCCCACAACATGTTCTCCAACCTCTGGTGAACTCCATGCGTCAACGCTGTATTGAATGCTTTGCTGCAAATGGTGGGTACACTCGCTACTGACTGGACCAGTCTTGTGCGACTTTTCAAATGAGGGGTGGGTAAACATTCTAACGTACTGCTGTTGTTACAATCGCTTGATTTACTCCAAACTTAAATGAAATTGTTACTGATAAATTAGCAAAGCACTGACTCCAAGTATTGTTACATTATTTGTGTGGTGTCGGTGCGTCTGCAATAAAAAGTGGCCCTTAAGTTTTGACCATTAGTATATTTCTAAAATGGACCATTTTGGGTTAATTAAACTTCAGATATGTTGAATGCATTTTGCATTTGCCAAACTCAGATAATTCAAACCATATTTTGCATATCTAAAGCTGCTCTTTCTATGACTAATATTTAACTGAAAACTCCTCCGTTAAGTCAAACTTAGGGTTAGTCGAATCTGTTTCCAAACATGGACAAGTCAAACACAAATATTTTTTTCCTTTCAAACACAAAGCGACATATTCACACTGGCACCTTCTGATCACGTTTCCATCCCAACATCCAACCCCACATTGACCCACCAAGGAAAACCCCGATAGCCCAGAAAGAGCCTATCAAAAAGGAACTGGACTCCATGGAGGAGAACGGCGTCATCCGCAAGGTTAACAAGCCATCTGCCTGTGTTTCCAGCCTAACTTACTTCAAAGAAGAAAGATGGCAGCCTTCGCATATGTCTTGACCCCAGACACCTCAACTCGGCCCTAAAGCGCCCACACCACAAGACGCCAACCCTTGAAGAACTAACACACCAGTTCTGTGGGGCCAAAATATTTTCAAAGTTAGACGCTAAATCTGGATACTGGTCGATCCAACTCGATGAGGACAGCCAGCTCCTGACGACATTTCAGTCTCCGTACAGCAGGTACTGCTTTACGAGACTACCATTTTGGTCTGTCTGTCTCGCAGGATATATTCCAGAAGAAGATGGATCAGATCGTAGAACAAGTCGACGGTGCAACGGGCATCACTGATGATGTTGTATATGCGACAACAGAAGAAGAGCATGACGGAACACTCCACAAGCTAATGAAAGTCGCATCGGACAGTGGTCTTGTTTTCAACTCGGACAAGTGTAACATAAAAACAGACTCCATCACATTCTTTGGTGCAACATACTCAGCATGTGGTGTGCAGCCTGATCCTCAGAAAATCTGTGACATCGAAGCCATGCCTGCACCCACATGTAAGAAGGAGCTTCAAGAGTTCCTCGGCTTCATCGCCGTTTAATCCATAACCTGGCCGAAAAAGCAGCACCCCTGTGTGACCTCCTCAAGAAAGATGTACCCTTCATCTGGGAGGACCACCACCAATGCCGTTTCAACATGGCTCTCTGAGAGCTCTATGCTAGTCTACTTTGACACAAGTTTCACCCCTGTCCTGCAAGTAGGTGCTAGCATAAAAGGCCTTGGTGCAACTCATCAGCACAATGACAAGCCCCCCCCCCCCCCCCCCCCCCCCCCCCCCCGTCGATTATTTTGAACCTTGGAAGGAACGTCTAGTATGTCCACGCACCTTCTTCACCCCCCCCCCCCCCCCCCCCCTCCTTTACCGACTTCCTACAATTTGATCTCAACCCGGTCTCATGTCTGATGACTCTTAGATGCCTGTATCTCACCCCTACAGCATAATGAGCTGTACCCTTGCGACATCCACCAGCATGCTCTTTCCTCACTCTCTTCTATCTCACTCATGTAAACGCTCCAGCACTGCAATACTCTCAACAATCGACGCCTCTAGTATCATCATTTTACGGGTGTGTGTGTGTGTGAAAGAGAGAGAGACTGAGAAAGACAGAGAGGGAGAGAGAAATGAAATAAAAACAAGGATAAATGGTTATAGGTACAGAGACCTTTTTCAATCATGTCCTTGCACACCAACACTCAAATGACGCACATGAACGCATAATATAATATTTTATAATAAGAACTAATTAAAATAGAAAGGCAAAACATGAACATCAAAAGGCTAATTTACAGACTTTCACAGTCACACACATACGCATGCATGCACACACTCGTACACACAGAACAGAATAGTCTAATGCATTGAGAACCTGAAAATAAACTTTAAAAAACGTAGGTTGAGCAATAACTGCATCAACGAAATCGGCACACGCTGACACAACTATGGGTGAGAGAGAGAATGAAACGGTAAAGTGTGTGCCTGTTGGTCTGTGGGTAACTTTGAAAACAACCTGTTCCTGACAATGGAGGATCAATTGTTGGCAATTCCTACTTTGTATTCCAAATGTTCTCTTGGGGCCAAGTTCATGTGGCTCTAACCTTGAACTATCATGGCCATTCCATCTCCCATATTTTCCCTTAGTACACAGCTTTACAGACAAATCCAACTGCCATGAAACACACTAGGTTTGAATGCGTTCGGTGTTAATTACACACAGAATAAATAAATATATAAGAAACGCATTTTAATTTCAGTCTGGTAACAATGCACACAAAAAAACATGCTGCAAAGAGCAGTATAATAACAACTGATTTTAAACATTATTATTATTACAGTAAAATACTGCTTCATATATTGACCAGTACTATTCTGCAGCACAAAGTACATATTGGCCAACACTGTGCTCAAAGCTTGCAGAACTTTGTTAGCACTAATCAGCTGTAACCCAGTAAACAAAACATGTCTGACGTGTGTGGGCCAACATTGGCCCAATGACCTGTTGCGTAACCCATTACCTCCGATGCTCTACAACAGGAGATGGATTGACCATGATAATTCAAGGATAGTGCCAGGTTAGCTTGGCACCATCATGATGGTGCCAAGCTAACCTAGCACTACCTTTGAATTATCATAGTAGATTCATCTCCTGCAACTGGTACATTCGGCGACACCTCCAAAATTGGATAAATGAAGCATTGGGGCTAAACGGATTAACTTTTTCACCATCAATTATGCATCTGAGCGAAACTGTGGGCCCACATTATCTTCGCTTTTTTGTTGGCGCAAAGGAAACTGTCAAGTTTACATTTAGTTGTCATCTACAACAGTGTCCCTCTTCACTGCTCCCTAGCACACAATAACGAAGCTTATGGCTTCCTGTATTTTCATGTGATCGTAACATTTTAAACACGTGCCAAGCTTGCTTTGTTGAGTTTCTCGGAAGTTTTTCTGATTTTTGGGGGGTTTCGTTTGAACAATGTATTCATGAGTAGAACTCATGGTGCTGCTGTTTAGGTCCCCTGCCCCCCCCCCCCCCCCCCACCACATATTTTTTCAAGTTTCTTAAAGTGAACAAACAGAGAAAATTATTTGAAAGTTCAAAACTGGTCAATGTGACCTAGACAACTTATCCAATCAAAGAAAAAAGCTGCCTGTGATATTAATCATTATGATTAGCTGAATCTGCAAATTTGTACTGGACCAGCGTGCCGCAATGCTTTCCTTGTCATTCAAAGAATTCATACTGGAACTAGTAACAAAATTTGGCCCAATCAGTTTTTTTGTCTTTGAACAAAAATACACCCAAAAACACAAGTCTCCAAAATGTGACATCTTACCCAGCGTGCAATAGGCTATCAGGCCGCAGTGGGCCCATGCATGACTTCGCAGGCCCACTGTGGCTGACTTCAGCCTTTAGCGTACTGGCCAGTTATAATCAACACAAGGGCAGGTCAACAGAAACATACACAATGCACAGAAGGCTCTTCAGCAAAACTGACAGAACAGCATCCAAAGGATTGACTGTCCTTGGAAAAAAGGGTTAGGCCCCTCGATCAACTGAGACTTCACAGAGTTTTAGTGTGTTGCCTTCTTAGCTGTCCAGGTAGGACCGGGAGTAAGTGAAACTCTGAACAGATCAAACAGAACCATCTTGGAAATGTTTGAATTTTGAGCTTGAAGATCTCACTAACACCATGGCCCAACCTCAAGTCATTGGCAGCAGTGACAACCCAACATCACTGATGGACATGGAGGATGTTGTAGGTCATTTGGCATCGGAGCGCACAATGTTTTTTGCAGATGTCTTTGCAAATAACCACTTTTCTGTACCAGTCTTAGAGCAAATATCAATCAGTTCCAGGTGACCTAATACGATTTACTTTAACTCATTCTACCCCAGACACACCACAGCAAGATAAGGATCGACCATGATAGTTCAAGGGTGATGCCAGAATAGCTTGGCGCCTATGGGCGCCAAGCTATTCTGGCATCACCCTTGAACTATCATGGTCGATCTGTGTCCTGCACTGCAATGCAGTCTTCAGAGGACAACGGCAAAATTTGGGGATTTCGGTGTTGGGGTAGAATGAGTTAAAGAAACTCAAACAATGTATCCGTTTTGCTGTACAGTCGTAAATATTCCGAATTTTTTCATGAAACGATTGATTTTACATCCCTAGATGTGTCCCAGATATAATCAGCCCAGTATCAGAAAGATCCATCTTCACATGAATGAGTAAGTTGACCAAGTTTTCAAACTGAAAAGCACAGGCATACAAATCTGCATGCTTGACCTCGATGTTGAAATCTGGCCATTTGACGCCGGGGCTCTATTAGGGTATAAAAAATGGCTTCTTATTGTCTTTGCACCAAATTTTTATGACAGTACAGCAAAATCAACAAATCATAGGAGTTAAGTAAAAATAGCTAATATTAGGTTGAATGGGCACTAAATGAGGTTTGTTCTTAAAGAGGTACAGAAAAGTGTTTCTTTGCGGAGATATCTGGAATAAACGTTGTTGGCTCCGATGTCAAACAGCCTCAATGAAACGTTTCCAGCAATACCTGCAGTCCCACTGTCAACCCCCATCCACAGAGGTAGTTGTATTAAAGAGAACATAAAAGAATATGAAATGTGTTGCGATGAACAATGTGGACTAGGCACAAAGCTAAAGAGAGTGTCATGGAATGGAAAGCCATCCATATCAGAGGCAGATCTGAGGGGAGAGGAGGGGGGGGGGGGCAGGGGGGGGCGGCCAGACCCCCCCCCCCCCCCCCCCACAACCCTTTTTGCTTTTCAATCTTTTGGCCACTGGAAGTAAGGTCTAGCGTTGGGAAGGCCTTTTGTATCAGGTTGAAGGTCCGAAACAAAAAGTTGGACACCTCTCCCCCCCCCCCCTCTCCCCTTTCAAGGTAACTGATCCACCCCTGCATATGAACTGCAGGAGCAACTGAGTTGACCAGATATTTTGACACGCATTTTCCTGCACACATTGCAGTTATCTCAATGCATTTCTGCCTGAAGGTGCAGAGAAAGAGGTGTTTAAGACATGTTTTCAATGCCGCTTAACACGAAACATATCTGTGGTGAGCAAGACATTCAGAGGCAAGGAATGCCCCATCCAAACAGTGAGGACGGGTGGACACAGTCACACCACACAGGTCTTGTCCCCCCAACACCACCACATCAGCGGCTGAAAATATTTGTCATAAACAATGGCCTGCGAAGCTGTGTACAGCCAACTTAGTTATATCTGACCCAGTTACAAACAATGTTGAATAAAAACATTTCCATTTCAGAAGCCCTTACATGTTTTCTAGATAAACCCCTTATAACAAACCACATATAACTGCAAACAAAACTGGGTCCTTTGCCGTTATTAGTTGTCTATCTTTGTTCTGTTACAACACTTTACATGCACAGTCAACCTCACTTAAAAGAAGGTCGGATATAGCAAGTCAGATATAAAGCTTTTTCAGAGGTCCCGACCTTATTTTCTACGTAAATTACTTCACATGTACCAAACTTCAAATATAACAACAAAACAGTGTGGTTCCCAAGGCACTTTGTTACATCAGAAGTTTACTGCACAAAAGAAAGTTATGATGATTTAACTCATTCAGTCCCAACACACCACAGAATGATATGGGTCGAACATGACAGTTCATGGGTGGTGCCAGAATAGCTTGGCGCCTATAGGCACCAACCCTAGTAGCATTCGATGGTCGCGGTTACCATCTCATTTTGGAAATGGTGTCGCATTATGGTCACGGTCTTTTTAAGGAGTTAAAGTTACATAACTGCGACGGCCAATTCGAGCCCGTCGCATTTCAGGCTCAACATGACGTCACGGCGTCCGCCCATAAATAGCTCACATGAGCTCTTCTCCGAAGACATGAGATGATACTGCGATGTCTATGCAACCTTTGAATGAGCCCAAAATGTGACTACCACAAAGCAGAGGTCACTGTGCAGTCGCAGCACTGGCTCACATGAGCTCATACCCAAAAGACTGATGAGACAGTACTGCGACCAAAATGGGACCATCATGAATGTGCGGGCGCAAAATGATCGCACTTATGTATCATCTGCTGTGATCTGTGGATGTTAATTGCCCTTGCCACAGATTACCATCCATCCATTCATCTATCCATTTTCTCTCTCTCTCATCCGAAAGGTCCAGGGTTCAAATCCAGCTATGGTCAAAATTAGTTCAGACCCAATTTTGGTGCCCCGTCTTTGAAATCCCCTTCATGGTGGACAAAGGACGTTAAGCCCTAAATGTTAATGTTAACTGTATATCTCTCTCTCTCTCTGCCAAAAAGTTAGACTATCATCCACCCACCCACCCATTCATCAATCCATCATCAAGCTGTCTATTTGCCTATCCTTTAACCAGTCTGTTCCCCCATCCATCCATCTATCCGTCCATCCATCCATTCACATGCATCTCTCTCTCTCTCTCAAACACACTCTTTAGACAGACAGCCAGTTACACTGTCATCAATCCATCCATTAATCCATCCGTCTGTCCATCCATCCATTAACATGCATTCTCTCTCTCTCTAGCCAGCCAGCTAGATAGACCGTCATCCATCCATCCATCTACATACACCCTCTCTCTCTCTCTCTCTCTCTCTATCCAGCCTGTCATCCACCCATCCATCAATCCATCCATCTATCCATTTACATGCATTCTCTCTCTCTTTCTCTCTCACTGTCCGTCCATCCATCATCGTCCCTCCGTCCATCTATCCGTCATACCCGCCCTATTTTGTCTTTGTTCCTGAACTTCACTGACACACATCATCACATGCATGCACGTACACATACACATAGCCCTGTCATAGGAGAAACTATTTCTTACGTCATTTGCCAGATGACATCATAAATAATGCAACATCAAGTTCAGAACTCTGCTAACGTTATGGCTTCCAGAGAGGGATCAAGTGTTGCTGATTATATTATCTCTATTTTCGTCAGCAAAGTTGCTTTCACGCAAAGCCCCAAGTTTCATGCAGAACATCAAGGGTGGGTAAGTTGGCATCGTTTATGATTTTTTACTTTGATACCTTGGTGCGATGAACTTTGTAAATTCTTCTTTTTTTTTGTTCTCATAGACTCTGTCTGAAGGTGAATTTGGACCCTTCCTTTTACTGTTGTTTTCCGTGGTAGGCCTATATAGTGTGCCTACTGTTGGCGTAGTGATGGTAAATGTAGGGTCGAAGCATCAAACTAAAAAACAAACAACTGTCAAATGGCAGTAAGGTTGTTTCAAGGCAACAAAGAAGCACAGTGCAAAGAACAGTGGTGAAATATTTGCGTGTAGATATTGGTAGTCCTACACATCTGTGGTCTCATGTATGAGTTGTCGTTTGTGGCAACGCTTCGGTGATTCTATGATTAATTTGCAATGTGGTTTGTCATAGAGGATAGTTCTACTCAATTTTTGCCACACAGTTAAACACAGCCGAGGAGGAAAATGGCCGGAAAAGGGAATGTGAGAGAGACAGAGACAGACATACTGACAGACAGACAAACGGACTATTTGATAATAAAATAAAATTAAGCATGAATGGGATCGAAAAGCTAAGAAATTAAATTAGGTTTTCATGTTAAACCCGGTGTCTAATACATGTGCGTTTTTAAAGTATTTTCTCTTGTTTGTGACAGGCATCACTGGTGGGAAAGTGCAGTCTATGATGGCTTCATTTCATGCAGTCCATGAATACACAGGCGAGTGGGGGCTAGGCTCATTTCTGTAAAGACTGGCATAGTTGTGTCTTGAAACGTTTATAATGTTCACACTCTGAAAGGGAAGAAGCTCAACTCAAGCATTACCAACAGAAACGTGTGGACCTCTCTCTCTCTCTCTTTCTCTGACCACTACCCTGTGTGCTGCAGCTGGGCTTTGAAGTTGGACAAACAAAATCGGAAAAACCAACATACCACTATCTATTATAGATCGTTTAAAAAGTTTAATAGGGATATGTTTTTAGCCGAACTAAATGAAACCTCTTTTTTTTCGGTTTACAATCATACGAATCCTGAAGATGCGTTGGCCGATTGGTATAGATTGTGCCGTCGGGTTCTTGACAAGCATACGCCGTTGCGTGAAAAGAGGGTGAAACATGTGCTTTTACCCCAATGGTTAAGCAATGACATTAAAGAGGCCATGGCTGTCAGAAATGAACTAAAACGCAACAAAGATTTTGGTGCTTTCCGCAAGCAGAGAAATCGTGTTAAATACATGGTATTAGAGGCCCAAAAAAAAAAACACTTTAAGCGATTGATGGACAACAAAACAGACACCTTATCTGTCTGGCGCGCCCTTAATGCGTTCACTAAATCACGACAAACAGCACCATGTACATCTATATCTGCAGACACATTTAACAACCATTTCTTGTCTGCTGCTGATTCGTTGTTAAGCAGTACGACAACTCACACACCAGCTATATCCGAAAGGCTTACAGATTTTTGTGAGGACAAACTCGCGCCAAACGTATCATTTAGTATTCCTTTGCTTACTGTATTTGACATTGGCAAATCTATTAGCCAACTCAAAAATAAGCGCTCGCTTGGTCACGACGGGATAAATACATACTTTTTAAAACTTGCTGCCCCGTATGTGGTCGAGTCTTTGACATTTATTTATAATCTCGTTTTACAACATGGTACATTTCCAAACAGCTGGAAAGTAGCCAAAGTTATTCCTCTGCCTAAAAGTAAGAACCTCTCAGATCCTAATAAGTTTAGACCAATCTCGCTCTTGTCAGCTCTGTCAAAACCAAACATGTACACAGGCATCTGAGCTATTTTCTTGAAAAACATAACTTGCTTTACCCACTACAGTCAGGTTTTAGACCTCGCCACTCATGCCACACTGCTCTAGCTCACCTGACCAATACTTGGCTTACGTCCATGAACAAAGCTGAAATGACCGGTGCTGTATTTCTAGATTTCTCAAAAGCCTTTGATCTAATAAATCATGATATGTTGATACTAAAGCTATCAGTGTATCACGTAAACAAAGCATCCTTGGACTTTTTCAAATCCTACCTGCACGGAAGACGTCAGTATGTGTTTGTTAACGGAAAACGTTCCGCTGAAGGCATACTAAAGCATGGCGTGCCTCAGGGCTCAATATTAGGGCCCCTCCTATTTTCCATTTACATCAATGATATGCCATTGCATATTTCAGATCTAAACGTACGCTGTAGTCTGTTTGCTGATGATGCTACTCTCGACATGTCGTCAGCGAATATCTCCACAATCAATTCCTCACTTCAACAGGGCTTAACTGATGTTTCAAAATGGTGTCACACTAACTATATGGTACCAAATCCGTCTAAAACAGAATGCATGCTAATAACTACACAACAAAAGCAGCAGCTACATCCACCCCCTCTTAGCCTTTCTCTCAACTCTGAGCCGATTAGACAAGTTAGAGAGCAACGCTTGTTAGGCGTCATTATTGACGATCAACTCACATGGCACGCTCATGTCAGCAGCGTATGTCGAACAGTGTCCAGGAATTTATATCTTCTTTCAAAACTGCGTTATTTTACAGATACACCGACAAGGAAAATATTTTATAACGCACATATTCAATCCCATATAGATTATGCTTCTACAGTTTGGGATGGATGTAGCGATGCGTGCATAAAAAGACTTAATGCTCTTCATCGTAGAGCAGCCAAATTAATCCACCCGGAGAGTAAAGAAAGCACCGACGACCGACTCAAAGCCCTCGACATGCTGCCTCTGCGTAAGTTACTTATGTACAATAAAGGCGTACTTATGTTTAAAATCTACCACTCTAAAACGCCTAGTTATCTAACAGATCTATTTAGCCCTGCTCATACGCCTTATAAAACGACGAGGAACAATCTATCCATACCAAGGCCGCGCCTCGATATATTCAAAACTAGTTTGTCTTACTCAGGAGCCAAACTATGGAATCTGTTGCCTATCGACACTACTGGGGCTCCTTCTTTGTCCACATTCAGAGCCCGCTTATTTCGGCACCTGAAAGAAAATTAAGCCCATAGTTGTGTACTTGTGTCGGCGTTTTTCCAGCGCAGTGAGTTGTATTGTCAAGTTTGCAGTTGCTGTTCAAACTAAGTTTTTAACATTCATGTTTAATCAGGCTCTTAGAGTGTGTGTGTGTGTGTGTGTGTGTGTGTGTGTGTGTGTGTGTGTGTGTGTGTGTGTGTGTGTGTGTGTGTGTGTGAGTGAGCTAACTTCTTTTTTTTATGCTCACGTTTTGCCTTTCCAGTTTTATTAGTTTTAGTAACGCGCGTGAGATTGATGTGTGAGTGCGTGTGCAAGGACATGATTGAAAAAAGGTCTGTGTACCTAATCATTTATCCTTGAGAAATAAAGTTTCATTTCATTTCATTTCATTTCATTTCTCTCTCCCCCCTCTCCCTCTGTCATATTGAGAAACAGGCTTATTGCAACATGATCTTTTGTACAGAAGTTCATACCTTGTTTTATTCAGGTGCATATGTGTGGAATTTAACTTCCTCTTGATCTCAGAGCACGATGTTGTTGATGGAGAAAAACAAATTTTGAAATATAAATAGTTTGTCAAAGGTAACTGGTTGTAACAAATACAAAAAACAAACATTTTCTTATTGTTATGTCTAACGCTTTTTTCAGTGAAATAACACATATGAAATAGTGTAGTTGAAACCTCCAAAGGTGTCATTACGTCTGACTTTAAGTTGCTGTACACATGGTATTGTATTTTTTTCAGGTGCTAATGCTTTCAATACTGACGGCAAGTGACTGCAAGACACTGCAGATCATAACATCTAACTGCACCAGTTCTGTGTACAACATGACCTCTATGGCTACTGCACCATGTGCTTTATCCAGTTTCAGCATTTACGTTTGTACTAACTGATACAGTGCGACCCATTCCTGATTGCTGTTTTTCTATTTGGTGAATCCCTCACGAGGGGAAATGAAACTGTGCCACACCAAGACATCTGAAAGGCTCTTCTTCTGTTCAAAGTTGGCATTTTATGAAGACGGATCTTATAAAATGGCTCTGCAACAAAAACAAATGCTTGGACCCACCTGTCTCTGGCTCGGTCCCCCTCATTCAAATGTGCTGCTTTACTGTTCCTACACCACAAGATCCCCAAATGGATTAGCTTTAATAAGTTAGCTAAAATACCTCACGAATTTTTTTTTCCACCATAATGGTTAAAACTGTGAACTGTAGCTGTCTTGTTGCATTCTTGCACTTTTTCAAAAGTTAATCGTATGGTGCAGGAACATTAAAGCAGCATGTTCCAATCAATTCACGGCAGTACATTTTACTGAACTACTGACTAAAACTGAGGAGGTCAGAGCCAAAGCTATGTTTTAGCCATGATAACTCAGTGAGTGTGAAAGACACGAAGAAAAAAATAAAATATATATTTACTGTTATAAATGATCAAGAATAATTAAACACAATTGGTCATATTTGTTTTATGTTCGGTTTGTTTGCAGTTGTTACATTTTTCTTCAGATTGTTCTTTTCATGACAGTTTCTGTCAAGCTTTAGATATACTAAGTAGACATTTTGTCCAAGGAGTCATTTGTAATGCATTTTACATTGTGCCTCTTTGTTGAAGAATGCCTAATGTTTGACTCAGGCTTGACTCTTGTAATTATTAAGCATGCAAATATTGTTTGAGGAACATAGAAGGGTGGGAAACGGGTGGGGTCACCATGAAGCCCAAATGCGACCATCCTGCAATGGCCCTTGTGAGCCCTTACTGAGACTCTCCGGTGACCGTCACAAATAAGCCCTAAACGCGACCATACAGCGACCGTTTCAAATGAGACCTAAATGTGACCATGATGTGACCGTCGCATCTCCACATTAATTTTGGTCGCCGGAAGGGCTCCTGTGACCCAAAAATCATAGTCGCCAAACCATCCTGTGCTGGTGCAAAGAAGGGAATTTGCGACCAAAAAGTGAGTCCAAAATGCGACGTAACATTTCCGCTTCATGCTGCTAGGGCAAGCTATTCTGGCACCACCCTTGAATTATCATGGTTGATCTGTCTCCTGAATTGTAATGCAGTCCTCAGAGGACAACTCCAAAATGTGGGTATTTCGTACCTGGGACACAATGGGTTAAACACATGCACCATGAGCAACACAAGTGGTCCAAACGGTCCCAGAAAGTTCACTTGACATATGTGCATAAGGTGGGATTATTGCCATCTGATGAGCAGTTTCCTCAACATGTTGCTTTCCAGCAATGTCCTTGGCACAAATGGCAGGCTGTTGGCAATTGCACGTAATAGCAATGTGAATGGCAGCTTTGTATAGCTTTGGCTGTCAATAGCGTTTTTGTTGTAGTGATTCCGACAGGAATTATCACGACAAAAAACGCTACCGACAGCCGAAGAGCTACATTTTGTACACGCCAATCTCTTTTACTCACACATCAACACATACTCGCTGTTCAGTCCAGTTGAATACTCCTGCAGGGCATGTGATCAGCCTACAGCCGTGTGGTGAGCATGACGCGGCACAAAAGTCACCACTTCCTTGTACACAAGTTCTGAAATACACAAAGAAATACGAGTAGTCAACACATTTTACACGAGTAATCAACATGTAGATTACTGACAGTACATGAACAAATGACAAGCAGATTAGACTTCACCGGCTGAGACTACAGCAGGGCCCTAACGGCTGAACAGTGTTAGTCACTTCAAAAGTGGTGGTGATACTCTTGTCCTCATACAGGCAACAGGGTAGCTGAATGGAAACAAAGATTAACTCATTAAAGGCACCCCACATCAATAGCTGCGGAAGTGTTGTATAGCATTGCTGGTAACGCTATACACCTCCACAGTTATTGATGCAGAGTATTTTCAATCAGTTAAATTATGACTAACTTCAGTCCAAATACAAAAAAAAAAAAAAAAAAATCACAAGCGCTCCGGTTGAGTGATAAAATGCAAAGTTTAACTATTTATTTATTAAATATAATGAGAGTTGCTAACAGAAAGAAGTCTAACATGTTGGAATTTAGAGGCAAGAACTATAACATCTTTATTACCTTAAAAATCTCCTTACATGATTTGAAAAGCTGAATTTTTTAAATAACAGCTATCATCCCCAGACAGAGAGGTACAACCACCATGGTACTGGTAAACCCTTTATCTGTAAAAGGAGAAACTATGGCAATGTAGTCAGCACACAGCTCACCTTTCCATCCATCCATGTTGAGTTTAGCACCCTCAAACGAGTGGTCGAAAGGTGTGGCAGTGGGCTCATCACTAGGGTCATGGTACTGTGCCAGGTATGGATGGGCCAGTGCACCGTTCACATCAATACGATGGGTGGGATCCAGATCCAGCATGTGCTCCAACAGGTCCACAGCTGTACACACACATGCACGCAAGCATACAGTATACAAACGCACACAGATACAGTACACAAACAGGCACATACACAAGCAACAGCAGAGGATGTCTCGATATGGCGAGGGGAGGGGGGTCTGTTGTGGCACCCCCCCCCCCCCTGCTGGTTTCCAAACTGTCATACAAAACAAAATAAATCCACTCACAAACCAGATAGGTGAAGCTAGTGCTGGTAGAACAATACACATACCAAGGGGAATTACTCAGCGCTGCACATACACACGGTTAGATCCCCTGCTCCCTCCTATCGGGCACCGAATTGCCTGACCACAGAAAATATGCAGGTAAAGAACAAGACTATCATATATGCATATTTTTCTGTGGGCTGGTGATTAGGTACCTGATAGGAGGGGGCAGGGGATCTAACCGTGTGTATATCCAGCGCTGACTAATTCCCCTTGGTATGTGTAAAATAAATCCAGACCAAAACAGTGACTATCAGGCAAGCATAAAAAAAAAAAATTAAAAAAAAAGAAAATCATAACAAAGAAAGAAACATGCTTAGAAAGAACAATTAAAAATAAGTTATGCTGAAATTATTCTTTCTTGGTGCTTTTCTTTTGGGGATTTTCATTAAAATTGTACTATTGTGTTGTAACCATTCTCTCTACGCCCATTTCTTTTATTTTTTGTTGGGGTTTTCTCAGACATACTTAAAGATTAAGATTTTTATTTGTTGGAACTTTTCTTTTTTCGTCAAACAGCACCGCTTTTGGCACTTGTTAAGTCCCTTCTATTTATAGAAGGGACTTTTTAGGATGGGTTCCGGTGGGGCAAATTTAATAGCATATCCATGACAATTGAAGTAACAAGATAAAAATCATGTCATGTCTAGTTACGCTAACCTCACTGCTGAACGTACATTTGGCGCGAAGCCCGTATGCGTGTGCGTATGTATATATGCGCGGGGAAGTGGCGCAGTGGTTAAGACGTCTGCCTCCAATGCCAAAGGTGTGAGGTTCGATACCAGGTTCCGGCGTTGGATTTTTCTCCTCTGGTGTCACCGACTGGGCAGTGGGCAGATGTTCACATCTGCACGGGACATAGACGACCCCGGCCCCCACGAGTCCCCTGCTGCCTTGCAGGCCTGGCCGCTTGGCTGCGGAAAGGCTAAGGGAGGAAACCCCTGACATCAAAGCCCCCGTGTCTCTGGGGAAGGCTTTTGAGCCAGAGACTAAGACAAGGACAGTCTGATATAAAACCTACGACCCGAGGACCTCGATGCCACCGTCCCAGCTTGCTAGGCCATGGCAAACGAACCAAGGGTTTAAAGGGTGGGGCCAGTACTGCGCACACTGCACTCCACCAAAAAGCTCCACCGCGCAGGCTTTAGGAAACGCCCACGGACTATGACACTGAACTTTCCAAGTCCTGTAGCGATGGGCAAGGGGCAAAACGGCAGGTGAAAGATGTCACTGGAAGCTGCAGTCTCAAACCTGCATGCAGGCGGTTCAGGATATTGGTCGCCTGATGTTGACCTGGGGATGACAACATCACTCGGCACACCCTGAACGACCAAGCAGCCTTCTCTAGGGACAGCACTGCTTGCTCCACACGGAGAGGGGCCTAGAAAAGGTGGCCTAACCAAAGCTCATCCCCTAGTAACCCCAGTTGGCTAGCCGCGGTCAACGGGCATCTTCTCATGCGGTCAGAAAACAAGGAAAAACAATGGATCCACTCTCATGACGACCACGACCGGACTCAACGTAGCATGCTGGAACATCCGAACCATGCTTGACACAGCAGACAGCGGACGCCCTGAACGTCGCTCCGCCCTCATTGCCCATGAATTGCGAGGTTAAACATCAACATCGCCGCGCTCAGCGAAGTACGCCTTCCGGAGGAAGGCAGCCTCCAAGAACTTGGCGCTGGCTACACCCTCTACTGGTCAGGCAGGCCTGCATCAGAAAGACGGCTCTCAGGCGTGGGCTTCATGGTGAAGACCCCCATTGCGACTAAGTTGGAAAACCTACCAACGGGTCACTCCGACCACATCATGTCCATGCGCCTCCCACTGAGACACCAGCAATACGTCACCCTTCTCAGTGTGTACTCCCCAACCCTCCTGGCAGAGCCTGCAGAAAAAGACAAGTTCTACTCTGACCTGCGCAGCCTCCTGCAGAGCACCCCTGCAGACGACAAAGTCATCATCCTTGGTGACTTCAACGCCAGAGTGGGCCAAGACTCTGAAGCCTGGAAAGGAGTCCTTGGCAAGCATGGCGTTGGGAACTGCAATGACAATGGTCGCCTACTGTTGGAGCTCTGTGCAGAGCAGCAACTTGTCATCACCAACACTACTTTCCAGCAAAAGGACAGTCGAAAGACCACCTGGATGCATCCTCGCTCCAAGCACTGGCACCTCATCGACTATGTCCTAGTGCGTCAGAGGGACCGCAGTGACGTCCTCCTCACCAGAGTGATGCCCAGCGCAGAGTGCCACACTGACCACCGCCTTGTTCGCTGCAAACTCAGGCTACGCCTCAAGCTGAAACCCAAGAAAGGGGGCCCCCCCAAGAAAAACCTTGATGTTGCCAGCCTTCAGCGTGACGACAAGAAAGCTGCCCTTCAGGCCGATTTACAGCGCATGCTCAAAGACACAGTTGATCCAGCAGACTCCTCCCCTGAAACACTCTGGGAACAACTGAAAACTGCTATTGTAAAATCCTCTGTGGAAGTCTTGGGCTTTGCTAGAAAGAGGAACAAAGACTGGTTTGACGAAAACGACGTAGAGATCCAGGAACTTCTAGCAAAAAAAGAGCCGCCCACCAGGCCCACCTAGCCCAGCCTTCCTGCCCTGTGAAGAAGTCTGCCTTCTGCCTCATCTGCAGCAGTCTCCAGCTCAAGCTTAGAGAGCTCCAGAACGAGTGGTGGTCCAGACTCGCACAGAGGACCCAGCTCTGCGCTGACAACGGTGACTACAGGGGCTTCTACGAAGCACTGAAAGCAGTGTATGGCCCTAGCTGAAAAAAGGCACCAAGATCAGCGTGTACAGAGCTGTCGTCCTCACCACCCTGCTGTACGGTTCCGAGTCCTGGGCCCTCTACCGCAGCCAACTACGACTCCTCGAACGCTTTCACCAGCGCTGCCTGCGTACCATCCTCAGCATTCACTGGAGTGACTATGTCACCAACGTCGAGGTCCTTGAACAGGCAGAAACTGTGAGTATCGAGGCTTTGCTGCTGCGGACACAGCTTCGCTGGGCGGGGCACGTCTCCAGGATGGAGGATCATCACCTACCCAAGATCACTCTGTTCGGCGAGCTCGCCATTGGACACCGAGACAGAGGGGCACCAAAGAAGAGATACAAAGACGGTCTCAAGAAGTCGCTTAGTGCCTGCCAAATCGACCACCGCCAGTGGTCTTCGCTTGCTGCGGACCGTGACACCTGGCGCTCCACCATTCACAAGGCAGCCGTCTCCTTTGAGGACTCTCGCAGAGCTAACCTTAAGGACAAGCGGCTTAGAAGAAAAAACAGAGTTGTCGTAACTCAGAACCCTGACCAGACCTTCCCCTGCAGCCACTGCGGTCGAACCTGCCTGTCCCGGATTGACCTCCGCAGCCACGAAAATGCCTGCAGATGACGTGGGCAAGCCCTATAGAATCTTCGTTCGCGAAGTCAAGCCAAGAGAGAGATGTATATAAACAAGACAATCTCCGATATTTCTGTACACACAAGCTTGAAACTTGGCGAAATACTTTCTTAAGTGGGTGGCTAAGAGAGCCTCCGAGCATATTGTAATTGAATGTCTCATTGAAGACATAAACAACTGTTTATAGGAAGTCGGTTGACCCAGATTAGAGTCCGTAATTTTTGTCATATTTACTTAAACTTTTGCATATAGCCAGGTTGGAGAAAGACATTGGATGAGTTCATTAGCCAGCTTTGTATATTTTCAACTTCTTTAGTAAAAATTAATTCTTTTCAGAAAATAAACAGTAAAACACCTTTATAGAGAAAGTCAGACAGTGCCGGTGATGTAAAAAAAGCAACTCCGTCACCACGCATACACCAAATATGATGTAATTCTCTCTCTCTCTCTCTTGCTCTTTCTCACACATGCACGCATCTCCAAGAGGCATAGATCCTCATGTGCCCGGAGGGTGCATGAACATCTATGCCCCTTGAGGATGTTTGCAGAGCACGCATGCACTCACGCACACATACATATCGACGTGCTTTCAGAAGAGCATGCAGGTGTACTTAGTATAGCATGTAACTAGGTAAAGTCAACATTTTAAAAATTACATAAAAACAAAAAAAATACATCATGACAAATGACGTTTGACAAACAAATGACACATGTGCGCATCTCCAAGAGGCATAGATCCTCAAGTGCCTGGACATCTATGCCTCTTGAGGATGTTTGCAGCGCGCGCATGCAACATGCATACACACACATCGACGCGCTTTCAGAAGAGCATGCAGGTGTATAGCATGTAGCTTGGTAAAGTCAACCTGATTTCACATAAATTATAGCAAGACTGAAATTGTACCATGAAATTCTAGTCTTGTCACCATTTTCCCAAGTCTTGAAGCGAAAGCGAATCTCATATCACGTTAAATATAAAATAACATAAAAACAAAAATATGAGTCATGACAAATAACTTTTGACAAACCAATCACGCGTATGCACTGCGCGCGCCCCTTATAGAGTTCACTATGATGCATTGACACATCTGCGAGGCTTTTTTAAAAGGAGATATTTCAACATCAGAATCAAGTCAAAGACAAAAGATAGAGACACTTGACAGCGCTCATATAAAAGGGACTTTGTGGGTTATGGTTCATCCCATCTTGTTTTTATAGGAGGGGCTGATCATATCTAATACCATGTATTATTTATTATTATTATTATATCTACATGCACATCATCCTCCCCACCTCCACCCCACCTCCCAACAAAACAAGATTGATCGGGCATTTCTGATTCTTATATGGTGTTAATTTTCTTATTGAAAAGAATGTTTTACCTGGAGTTTCTGCAGGTGCAATCATCACGTCAACACTACACTACTAATTACTCCTCCGTCTGAGGAACAACATAGCCATTTGTGAACCAAGATACTGCTCTATACACCCACAAACCTCCTCCATATGAGGAACACAGGTGCAGATCATATAAACAGTCATGATCACCCATGACTATTACATGGGCTGACGATTGCTCAAGGGTTAGTAAGTGATCAGAATCAATACATTCCACACCTCCCCTCTGGTGACACTTGTCAACGACTACAATGCTGCTCTGATGAATACTGGTGCATGTCAATGGACACTACCTCAAAAGACAAAGTTACGCAATCTGAGTGAGACTGGAGACCCACTGTGCTCAGAGAGTGATGTGTGACGGGATTAGGGGATTAGCTATCGCCTATGACACCCGCTTACCTTGCGGGAGACACTCACAGCACCATTGATTTCTCACTTTCTGATCACAGACTTAAACCTAGATTACTGCCATGTATGGGGCTGCAATGAGAATGGTATCGTACAGAAAGAGGTAATGCTTTCCATGAGCCCCTGTGACTGAAAGAGCACATTAAATTCTATGGCTGGTCATGTACCGACCAGATCAGCAGTGATTGGACACTTTCTCACCACTGGAGTTGACCAGCAGTCAGCGGCTTATTGCCAGATGGCTGTCTCAGGCTGATGATGCAATGAGGATTGTTTCGCACAGCAAGAGGCACTGCTTTACATGAGCCCCTGTGAGTGCAGGGGCATATGGTACTCTATGTCTGGGTGAAGTACTGTGATGGGGTGCAGATCAGCAGTGCCTAGTGAGGATATTTGACTATAGGCCCATGAACATGCTAGGCCCACCCACCGATCCCGAAGATAAGTGTGAAATATACCGTACAAGTAAAGAGGAACCATCAAATAGTAAAACACAACCAACTTCCACAAATAATCATCAAACAACAAAAAAACCCACATTTTGATTGGGGCTGGTGGGGGAGGGGGGGGGGCGTGCCCCCTAGGCCCCCCCCCCTCCCCCCATCCCTCGGATCCACCACTCAGCAATAGGACTTTATTTTAGCCCTCATACAGCAAGAGATGGATGCACATGGAGCCCTATGGTTGGAGTCCCAAAATTTGTACATTGTAAGTTGTTCCCTGAATATTACTCCAAATCACCTGAGATATTTCTGCGTTCTTCGCACGAATGTCGATCAGTGTGCTGTGGTTTCTTTTAGACGTGAAGTTTGTGGTCACTGGCAGCAAAATTGTTAAAACAATGAGTTGTCACATAGGACATTTCTCAGAAAATGTACAACATACAAAAAGGTCTTACCCAAAGGATTGGCATTTTTGAAGTACACTTTGAAGTCTTTTCGTGGTATCCTTGGCAATGATCTGATGTAATTTTGCGCCTACAAAAAAAAAAAACAACACAATCATTGACTTTCACTTGGTCTAGCATACCATCAAAGGCAGAAGAATGGCAATGTGGTCACATAATCACAGTGTCCTTATACTTCTCTACATCTAGTAATCATCAAGTGTTACTATTTCACAAAACGTCAGTCTGTTGCAAACATTTAGACTAGCAAACATTACTCTGAACTCATAAACCTCAAGTTGAAGTATAGTCAACCCTTTGGCTGTCGGTAACACTGTTTGTCACGATGATTCCTGCAGGAATCATTGTGACTTTTTACAAAATAAAATATCGGGAAATCTGTGTGAGACACAAGGCCATAAACACAATCCAGAAGTTAGGAGTAAGTTACCTCCTTACACCCCGAGGGCAAAATTATCCAATTTTTATAGATATCTTCTGAGGTCTATATCACAGTTCTGGAGATGGATCCATCATATTTCAAGGTTGGTATCAAAATATTGACACCAACCTTGAAATATCATGGTCAATCCACAACCTAGCGTCATCTTTCAGGGCTTTAATGGTTAATGAGGACAAACAGATACAAGGTACACTTACATCTCTGCTTGCAATGCGTTGGATGAATTCTTCACCTGGCTTCCCCACCAAACCCAGGATTTTATTTAGCTGATCAATATCTATGCAACTTGTTAAGGAACTCTCAAAGAAACAAGGCAATGCCATGAAAAATTCATTTTTCTCTAAAAGGTATTTTTTCGAAAAATACTTACCGATGACGTGACTTTATGGAAGTGTCTACTACTTACTCAATTCTAGCCTAAGAACCTGTTGTGTTACCACACACCCCGAGAGGCACTCGGGGAACCCCCAGAGGGGCCGAGAGTTGTCTCCCGTTCCTGCCCATCCGGACTAACCAGTCAGGATACTTAGCTCACCAGCGGCAAGCGGGGCAGGTGGGAGGGTCCTCCGAGTCATGTCATCGGCAAGTATTTTTCGAAAAAATACCTTTTAGAGAAAAATGAATTTGTTTCTTCAAAAACATTACCGATGACATGACTTTATGGAAGAATTGCGATTCTTCTTCTTGTCATTCGCAGTGGGCTATACGGTCTTTGGTCTGCAGTGGAGTTAGCGACGGCCACACTTCTTTTCTTTCATCGTCCAGTAGGGGGCATCTCTGAAGAATATGTTCCGCTGTTTGGTCTTCCTGACCACAGGCGCAGGTTGGTGATGGCGTCAGCTTGAGTTGCGATAAGGAGGAGGGTGCCGTGCCCAACACCCTCTTAGGGCCAATTAGAGCCATCCTCCCTGCCGCAAACTCCCTACAATCCTAGCTAGGTGTGTACCTACGGCGCCTGTGGCACCGGGAGGGAGTGTTGCGCCGCAGTGATGTCCCCCACCAGTGCAAGGTTGTCTCGCTGGCCTGCCAGATCCCTGAGGTAGAAGCGGGCGAAGGTAGATTCTGCCCGCCAGCCCACGGCAGCCACGATGTCTTTGACAGCGCAGTTCCGGTCGAAAGCGACGCTCGTGGCCATGGCGCGTACCTCGTGTGCACCTATCATTAGCCTCTTCGCTCCCCGTGGGGAGAGGTCCTGGTAGGCGGACCGTATAACCCAGCTCAGCCAGGAAGATATCATCTGTGCTGAAATGTTAGTTCTGCTGGGCTTTCAAAGGTAGGAAGAGGCGTGAGCGTCCACTCCGGACAGATTTGGTTCGGCGTAGGTACACGCGTAGTACTCGCACAGGATCTTGTTGCCTGGTCTCCTGGGGGGGTTCATCCCTCTCAGCGGCCGTAAGGTGGTAACCAGTGGTGCGGTCAAAGGAGACCTGGTCTTGGCAATGAAGGCAGGGTCCGTAAGCAGCTGCACAGAACCATCCGCTCAGAACTGCAGGCAGGCAGGGTGCGCTGACAGCGCGTGTAGCACGCTAGCTCAGGCCGCTGTGGCAAGGGCCAACAGGGAGCCTGTCCTAAGAGTCACATCCGCAAGGCGGGCCAAAGGCAGCGGTTCGAAACTGGCAGAATTCCGCCAAGTTAGTGCCCAGGGTAGGTCCCAGCGAGGAAAGTGCAAGTGGGGCACCGGACGCTGCAGGCCGAAGTGAGTCAAAGGTCGGCGATGTCTTACAGGCGCCGGGGTCCGGGCGGCTGATGTGCCGGTTGCTTGCCGCACAACCGCCAAGGATGAAGGAGTAGGCGCTCCGGGCACAGGTGGAACAGTGGTTGTCGGGGCTGCTTGAGTATCGTGCAGGGCACAGGCAGCAGCAGTGGGGGATCCGTGGCGAGGCTGAGGAGGTCGGTGGTCCAGGGCCGGTTCCAAGAGAACGGGGCGACCAGTAAGACGACCGCATTGCATCCTCAAAGCCTGAGGGGTACTTTGGGGACGAGGACTGTCGGGGGGAACGCATACGCGATGAGACCGTCCCACGGGATGGAAAGCGCGTTGACTGCCCAGGCCAGAGGGTCTGGGATCGGGTAGACAATAGGGGAAGCTGGTGATTCCACCTCGTGGCGAACAGGTCGACCATTGGCGTTTCCCATTGCGTGCAGATCATCTGAAAGATGTCCCGGCGTAAGGTCCATTCCGTGTGTAGCGCCCGGCTGCGCTGGGAGAGAGAGTCGGCGAACACAGCAGGTGGCCGGGAATGTGTCGAGCACGGAGGGAAATGTTGCGGTCCTCGCACCAGCGCATCAGATGGTAGAGGAGCATGCACAGGTCGGGTGAGCGCATCCCACCCTGCGTCTGGATGTAAGCCACCACTGTCGCGTTGTCGGAGAGGACGAGCAGCTCCTGGTGACTGAGTTGTTCTTCTCACGCGATGAGGGCTTGCCAGACTGCTTGCAGCTCCAACCAGTTGATGTGCTTGTCCAAGAACTCCGGAGGCCAGGGACCAGATGTCGTGAGAACCGCGGTAGCAGGTGGGCTCCCCAACCAGCAAGACTCGCATCGACACACAGGGAGAGCCAAGGAGGCGGAGCGGTCAGAGGGACTCCCGAAGCGAGCCACGACGTGTCTGTCCAACGTAGGAGATGGGGGCGAAGCAACGGAGACACGGGTACCCTGGCGGCCAAACGCCGGAGGAGGGATACCAGAGAAGCAGGAGGTGCAGCTGTAGCGGCTGGGCGTAGAGACGACGACCGAGGGGGAAGTAGAACCGCCGCCGCATTCATCAAACCAAGGAGCTGAAGCCAGACTCTGGCGGATGCTGCGTCCTGCTGGGCTACCTGGCCGGCTAGGGCGGCTAACTTCAGGATCCGAGGCTCCGGCAAACACACCCTGTTGAGGTCGGCGGCGAACTCCATGCCAAGGTGGAGGAAGTGACGTGAGGGAGTGAGATCCGACTTGCCTGCGTTGACTAGGAACCCCAACCGCGACAACAGCCGTATCGGTGCATCCCTGTCCGATGTCAAGAGAGCCTCCAATTGGTTGCGCAGGAGAAGGTTGTCGAGGTAGTTCGACGTCGGGTTGGTCGACGACTATCGCGCCTTGGCCACTACTGCGTCCCTGATGCGGGTGGAAACCCAGGGGCTGAGGTTGAGACTGAACGGCAGCGCCCGAAACCGGTAACTACTCCGTCGCAGGCGAAGCGGAGATACCTCCTGGAGGCCCGGGTGCAAGGGGACATGGAGATAAGCGTTGGATAAGTCTAGACTGATCACGTAGTCCATGGGCTGTACGGAAGCTCTGAGGGCCCGGGCAGTCTCCATGCGAAAGGACGGGGCAGAGATGAACGCGTTCAACGCTGAGAGGTCGATGACAGGGCGCCACTTGCCGCCTGGTTTGGGCCCCACGATGAGGCAGCTGTAGACAGGGCGACGACGAGGGGCCTGCGGAGGCGTGGGGGCAGAAGACACGGCGGGACTGGAGGTCCGCAGGGCGCAACTCACGGCTTTGCGGGTGGTCTGAAGCGATGAGGAGCTGTCTTGCGAGGCCAACGGTCGGAGTTTGCATCCTTCACGGTCCGCCAGGTCTCACCAAAGCGCAGAGGGCCACTCAGGGGAGCGCGGCGCAGCTGAGTCCTCAGATCGGGGGCATTCCGCGGCAGGCCAGCAACATGGCATCCTGACGCAAGAGGTCGCAGTTGGAGGCGGCAACCATGGCGTTGACCGACGAGTGATTCGCTGCCCGGTTGGCCGCTTCCATGCGAGCGAGGAGGACTCCGAGGAGGGGCGTCAAGGAGGGAGGGCCAGGCGTCTTCGATGCGGCGGACGAAGGCTTGGGTCAGCAGCCCAAGAAGTCCTGCGCAGGCTAAGGAGTTACGGAGGAGCGAGGCAGTCTTGTCCAACCGCGGGTCAGGGCGCATTCAGCAGAGCGGCGCCGACAGTCTGCACCAAGGCCGGCGGATCTACAGCAGGCAGAGGGCAGGAGAACGCCTGGGAGTGTCCCGAGTACCAGTCCTGATGAAAGGCAATGTCGAGTCCGGCTGGCCACCTACGATCCGAGAAGAAACAGAGTCCCGGGAACCCGACCGGGGGTGCGCTGAGAAGGCCACGAAGCCGGGAGGCAGCGGCAGGGACTTGAACCTCTTCACACGTCTTCCAGCGTCTACGAACGCGGAGATCTCCTCTTGAGCGGGGGCGACGGAGGGCAGTCAACCGCGGAAGAGAGGCAGCGAGGTGACAAGCAACTTCGTCCAGGGCAAGCACGGTGTCCGTCCGCGACGAAGAGGTCAGCTTGCGGGAACTGAGGAGTCGGAAGAAGGAGAGCGAGGCGAAGGCGAGCGGCTAAGGCCTGCGAGAAGAGCGGAGATGGAGTCCTCGGCCAGCCGGCTCAGGGTCTCGTGCTCCACTGGGTGGGGGGGAGGGGGTCCGGCGACACACAAGGGGACTAAGGGCGACGACATCCAACCGCCGGTGGTCAGAGGAGGAGGGGAAGAGACGATCGGGAGGCCGGTGGAGGGAAGGACAAGGACGAGCGTGACAACACCGAAGAAAGGTGGGGCCCGGGTTCCTGGAACGACGCGAAGCGTGGTCCTTCCTATGCTTGCCAACAGGGGAGTGAGAGCGTCTGGTAGAGCTGGAGTAGCGTGAGGGCTCTGAACTGCCCAAAGGCCTCGGACGTGTGGGTAAAGGTCTCTCCGAGCCGGGCTCAGTGAGGCGGGCTCTCTGCCAGCGAAGCGACTCCCTGTAAGACTCAGCGGGCTTCCTTGCAGACGAGTGAGGACTGGCAGTGGACATGGGACGGCACGTGGTGCGTCTCTCCGAGCCGGGCTCAGTGAGGCGGGCTCTCTGCCTACAAGTAGGCTTGTCCGGGCGGGCTCCCTCCTGGAAGCGATCGCGTTGATAGCAGTCCTGTCCTTGGACGCGCGGGTAAAGGTTTCTCCAAGCCAGGCTCAGTGAGGCGGGCTCTCTGCCGGCGAAGCAACTCCCCGTAAGTGTCAACGGGCTTCTTGGAGATGAGCGAGGACTGACAGCGGACATGGGACGGCACGTGGCGCGTCTCTCCGAGCCGGGCTCAGTGAGGCGGGCTCTCTGCCTGCCAGTAGGCTTTGTCCGGGCAGGCTCCCTCCTGGAAGCGATCGCGTTGATAGCAGTCCTGCTCCGAGCGCTAGGCTCCCGCGTCCGGTGTGGCGTCCTTTCCACAAGGTCGGTGCGGTCTCGTGCGGTCACTGCACTGGGCATGGGGGATGGCGCCTTGACTGGAGTCGGATCACACACAGGTGCCGGTCGCTTGCGTCTGCAAACTTCCATAACTGCGACCAGCGCAGCTCAGGCCAGGTGGAGCAGGTGTCGCAAGCGTGGTCGGAGGCACATCCGGCGCAGGGGAGACAGACCTTGTGATTATCTGACGGCCACTGGAACCCTCCGCATTGTGTGCAGGTCATCAACAGGTCAACACATAACACACCTGAGGGCACGCGGGCGAGGGCATGTGGGACCCCACCCAGGTAAGGCGAGCCTTCGCAACACAATAGCACAAAACAGCGAGGTACAAGCCTGTAAGTAAGCGTCTGGACCTGCAACACCTATCCCCATAAAGCTAGTGGGCGCGGGCACGTGGGGCCCCGCCAAGCCAAGGCGACCATACAACGCATCAGGTACAACAAAACCCAAGCATGTCATGACAGGTACACGCATGAAGAAAGCGTCTGGTACAGCAACATTTACCAACGTAATAGCGACAGGGCGCGGGCACGAGGGGCCCCGCCAAGCTAAGCGAGCCATGGACGCCCAACGTACCCCAACATGGTACAAGCCAGCAGGTAAGCGCCAAATCCTGCAACACCAATCAGCTGAAAGGTGAGCGAGCGCGGGCACGTGGGGCCCCGCCAAGCTAAAGGGAGATTTTGGCGCGAAAGTTACAGCGAAGATGAAGACCGTCTTCGTCCCTGCTCGAACCGGCGCCCAGCCCGGGAGCCGGCCGAGGGTTAACACGGCTACCTTACCTCTCCGCCCGAGTGGGAACGGGGGAAGGAATGTCCATAACACCCACAGCACGAACGCGGGCGACGTCCCAGCAAAGCGCACCGAGCAGCCCAAGCAACCCAAGGTGCAGGAGGGCAGCCGCCAAACGAGCAGGGGACAAGCAGACCCACACAGGGCAAGGGCAGGGCCGATGAAGCAGAAGTCTAAGAAGACCGGCGAAGCAACCGGTCGAACAAGGCAAAGTTTCTAAGTCCGGAGGCTAGGGCAAACACGTCTGAACAGTGTGAGCCTAAGTAGCATGACTGGTTAATCACCACGTGACTCGGAACCGGATGGGCAGGAACGGGAGACAACTCTCGGCCCCTCTGGGGGTTCCCCGAGTGCCTCCCAGGTTGTGTGGTAACACAACGGGTTCTTAGGCTAGAATTGAGTAAGTAGTAGACACTTCCATAAAGTCATGTCATTGGTAATGTTTTTGAAGAAACAAATGATCCAGTGAGATCCAAGCTCAATACATCTACCTGACAGGAGTCTTGTCATTCCAAAATGGCCTGGGAAACGTGCGCTGAAAATGTGAGCTTTTCAAGTGCTTGGCCATGTACCGATGCAGCTAATTAAGCTGTATACAAATGACAAAGTTGAAAGCTCTGTGTTATTTTGTACTTCTTGGTCATAAAAATGCAATATAGCACATAGCAATGGGAAATGTTTGAGTTAAAATCTTAGAAAAAAAATCACAACAAATAGTCCGATCTCTTTGGGTTGGTTTAGACATGAATTCTGCATTTTGAAGTTGTCTTTCCGACATTCTGCAGTTGTAGTCCTCCATCCTATGAGCATTTTTGACACCTGGAGCATCGCGGATTCAGTTTGGTTTCCATGGCAACCGCACTTCAATACAGTCGTTTAAACCCTGCGAGATTTAGTTTTCTGACCATACTGCACAAACAATTTAAAATATTTTATAATAAATTTACAGAATTTGAGCGTTCACCCTAGTAGCATGAAACGGAAATGTTACGTCACATTTTGGACTCACTTTTGGGTCGCAAATTCGCTACTTTGAACCAGCACAGGATGCTCTGGCGACTATGATTTTTGGGTCACAGGAGCCCTTTCGGCGACCAAAATGAATGCTGATATGCGACGGCTGCACCATGGTCACAGTTAGGTTTCATTTGCGACGGTCGCAGTATGGTCACGTTTAGGGCTTATTTGTGACAGTCACCAGAGAGTCGCAGTAAAGGTTCACAGGGACTGTCGCAGGATGGTCGCATTTGGGTTTCATTGTGACCCCACCCGTTTCCCACCCTTCTTTGTTCCTCAAACATGCATAATAATTACAAGAGTCAAGCCTGAGTCAAACATTAGGCATTCTTCTACAAAGAGGCACAATGTAAAATGCATTACAAATGACTCCTTGGACAAAATGTCTACTTAGTCTAACTAAAGCTTGACAGAAACTGTCATAAAAAGAACAATCTGAAGAAAAATGTATCAACTGCAAACAAACCAAACATAAAACTGTAAATATGACCAATTGTGTTTAATTATTCTTGATAATTTATAACAGTAAATATATATATATATTCTTTTTTTCTTCATATCTTTCACACTGACTGAGTTATCATGACTCTAAAAAAAAATGTTTTTAAATTTAAAAAATAAAGAAAGAAGCTTTGGCTCTGACCTCCTCAGTTTTAGTCAGTAGTTCAGTAAAATGTACTGCTGTGAATTGTTTGGAACATGCTACTTCAATGTTCCTGCACCATACGATTAACTTTTGAAAAAGTGCAACAATGCAACAAGACAGCTACAGTTCACAGTTTTAACCATTATGGTGAAGAAATCGAAATTAAGGTAAGGTATTTTAACTAACTTACTAAAGCTAATCTATTTTGGATCTTGTGGTGTACGAACAGTAAAGCAGCACATCTGAATGAGGGGGACCGAGCCAGAGACAGGTGGGTCCGAGCATTTGTTGCTGTTGCAGAGCCATTTTATAAGATCTGTCTCATAAAATGTCATCTTTGGATAGAAGAGTCATTCAGATGTCCTTGGTGTGGCACAGTTTCATTTCCCCTCCTGAGGGATTCACCAAATAGAAAAACAGCAATCAGGAATGGGTATGTATGTATCAGTTAGTACAAACGTAAACGCTGAAACTGGATAAAGCACATGGTCATGTTGTAGGCAGAACTGGTGCAGTTAGATGTTACGATCTGCAGTGTCTTGTAGTCACTTGCCATCAGTAGTGAAAGCATTAGCACCTGAAAAAAATACAATACCATGTGTACAGCAACTTTGCGTATAACATGGTCAGGTTGAACAAAAGTCAGACGTAATGACACTTTTTGGAGGTCCCGACTACACTATTTCTATATGTGTTATTTCACCGATGGCAGCATCTCAAAAAGCTCATGGGCTGGGTGGGAATCATCTCGGAGGATAGATCTAGCCTTTTTTTAGCATTCTTTCGTAGAAGAGGGACTCCAATGAGGGCAAATCGATACCTATGATTTTAGATGCAGTTTTTACTACTCTGTTTATTTTGGATCGCTCTTTCTGTGTGGTGCTGCCAAACCAAACGGTCAGGGAGAAGGTCAAATACTTTCAATAACTGCCCGGTAGAAGTTGGTCAAAATTTGTCTGCTGACTCCAAACGTTTTAAGACGTCTGAGAAAATACAGTCGTTGCTGTGATTTTTTCACTAAAGAATCAACGTTTTTCTCCCATTTAAGATCATTCTGAGATGTGGGTGCCAAGAAACTTGAAACAATCAACAATTTCAACATGGCTACCATGAATAGTGAGGGGAATAATGGCACTTTTGATTTTCCTAAAATCCATGATCATTTCTTTAGTTTTAGGCACATTCAGGTCAAGGTTATTGTCAGAACAACAGCCAACAAGTTCATCTACTCTCTCTGTCTGCTGTTTCATTGTTGTTTAAAATAAAACCTTAAACAGTGGCGTCGTCAGCAAATTTAACTGTAAGGGAGTTATCATCCGTTGATGTACAATCATGGGTAAAAATGTATTTTTAACTCATTAGGGAAAATATTTGTAAATGAACGTTAGAGACTCAACTATGGAGGGCAGAGCTATTTTAAGAATTTCACAACTGAAGCCATCTGAACCACATGACCTCTTTTTCATATTAGATATATCTATTTACCCATGTCAAAAACAGTCATTGGGGGGGAGTGAGAAAACACAACCAGCAGTACTGTTACTGTGAAATCGTAGTTGCTCAGAACATTGGTATTCCGTAGGATCATTTGTATTAGTGTGTGCTAAAGCCTCAGTTATGCTAAGAAAGTGGGTATTGAATGTATCTGCAGTGAGCTCAGGTGCAATGTTCATGTCTCTGTGATTGTGACCTTTAGTAAAGGTGTTGACAACTTGCCAAACAGAGCTCAGGTCCTTGCCGTCTGCAATGATCTGTTCGGCATGTTGTCTTTGAGCTTTTCGGACTAAAGATTTGACAAAATTTCAGTTTTTTATAGTCCACAAATTTCTTTTCTTTCTTAAGTGTATTTCTGATTTGCATGGCTGCTTTTATTTCTCCAGTTAGAGATTCAGGGATTGTGGGATGTTTGACACATTTTGTTCGCACTGGCGCATTTTTATCTAGAACACCTAGGAACAGTTCAGACCAGCGGGTGAGAGCTTCATTTGGGTCATTTTAATTTAACACATCATTAAATGGGGTATTGGATAGGACATAGAGAAAGGCATTCAGGTTAAATTTTTTGAAAGACCTGTAAATAATAGTGGTATGCCCTGCACAAGATTTCTTAGCTAATTTGGCAGACAGTGAGAAAGATACTGGGAAGTGATCACTGATAGAAAAATTGAGAACATGGACACTATGAACAGCATTTACATTTGTAGTATAGATATGGCCTATCATTGTCGCAGAAGATGAAGTAACTCGTGTGGGTGACTGAACAACTTGTTTTAAACCAAGAAAAGAGATAATTGAATTCCATGAAGAGTAACTGTCTTTTAACAAATCAACATTAAAATCACCTAGGATATGTATATCACCCTTGTATTTCTGTACTGTGTCAATCATTTATTCAGTCATCAAGCCATGCCACTGTGGCCGCTTACTTACTTACTTACGCCTGTCACCCCTACCCGGGTATAGGCCGTCGACGAGAGACCTCCAGCAACTCCTGTCCTGTGCTTCTCCTTCGATTCTACTCCAGGTGGTTCCCAGTCTCTTGATGTCTGCTTGGAGGTCTCGACGCCAGGAGTTTCTTGGCCTACCTCTTTTCCTCTTTCCCTGGGGGTTCCATGACAATGCCTGCCTAGTGATACTGGAAGCTGGCTTTCTCAGACTGTGACCGATCCATCCCCATCTTCTTCGCCCAATTTCATTCTCTGCTGTTATCTGCTCTGTTCTCTCCCAGTCTGACGTTGCTGATCTTCTCTGGCCAGTGGATTTGCAAAATTCTTCTAAGGCAACTGTTCATGAAGGTCTGTACTCTGTTGACTGTGGTTTTTGTCAATCTCCAAGTCTCTACTCCATATAGGAGAACTGCTTTTACATTGGAGTTGAAAATCCGGACTTTGGTGTGTTGTGACAGCTCTCTGGAACTCCACACTTTTTTCAACTGGAGAAAGGCTGCTCTGGCTTTACCGATTCGTGCTCTGACATCTGCATCAGTGCCGCCTTTTTTGTCTATGATGCTCCCGAGATAGGTGAAGGACTCCACCTCCTCCAACGGGGTGCCAGCAAGCAAGACTGGTTCTTCCCTGGTTGCGTTCAGCCTCATTGTCTTTGTTTTCTGTTTGTGAATGGTGAGGCCCACTTGGGACGAGATGTCAGCAAGCCTCGTGGTCTTGTCCTGCATTTGTTGATGAGTGTGGGACAGTAATGCCAAGTCGTCTGCACTGTGGCCGCTGGATTTCTATAAATAAACCCTACAAGAACAGGTGATGACTTAGATGTTTTGATTTCTAGCCACATGCAATTCTAGGTCAAATCTTCTAGTCACATATTGAATTATAGAGTTGCATGTATATTACTATGCCAGTTTGGCCTAGAACAGAGGCATCACGATGTAGAATAGCAAAATTAGGGAGAGTGTGTGTGTGTGTGTGTGAG
Organism: Semisulcospira habei; assembly: GCA_036245525.1. Classification (NCBI taxonomy): domain Eukaryota; kingdom Metazoa; phylum Mollusca; class Gastropoda; family Semisulcospiridae; genus Semisulcospira; species Semisulcospira habei. The sequence goes on from BTPG01000003.1 coordinate 222,436,312, forward strand.
AGAGAGAGAGAGAGAGAGAGAGAGAGAGAGAGAGGGATGCAGGTAAATGGATGGATGGATGACAGTATGTGGCAAGGGCAATTAACATCCACAAAAACCGATCATGTACAGACCAGATGGCCACTCTCCGCATCATCGTGGAACAGTCTCTGGAGTGGAGCTCCCCGCTGTATGTCAACTTTGTGGATTACGAGAAAGCATTTGACAGCGTGGACCGAGAGACTTTGTGGAAACTCCTACGACACTATGGTGTACTCACAAAACTCGTCTGCCTGATCAAGAGCAGCTACAATGGCATGACATGTCGCGTGATCCATGAAGGGCAGTTCACCAGGGAGCTCCAGGTCAGAACCGGTGTCAGGCAGGGGTGTTTGCTGTCTCCATTTCTCTTCCTACTGGCCATAGACTGGGTCATGAAGAGGACCACAGAGCAGAGAAGAAGCGGAATACAGTTGACACAGCTTGACGACCTCGATTTTGCGGACGACTTGGCTTTACTGTCCCACACTAATCAACAAATGCAGGACAAGACCACGAGGCTTGCTGACATCTATTTCTCTTTCTTCTATGCCCTTTTACTCTTACAAAACAAATAACATAAACTCAAAAGATTCTTTACACCATACACTTCTCACTACAAGCACATCAACACTGCATGCACATACACAACGTAAAAGCCAGGCTAGATAATTGTCCTCACAATCCAACCGGTTTCACTGGTGTTATCGTTCTGTAACGTTCTGTCCTTCTACGTCTAGGCGTGTAGTTTCTCGCGTCGAACACTTCTGAGTAGTCCCCCGTTTCTCGTACCGTGGATGTCCTTCTGACTCACTCCTGTAGTGCAGTCTCCGATGACCTGGGTGTCTGGGCACCGGTCGCACACTCCTCGAGTGGTGAAATGACCTCACGATAGGTCCTCTGGCGGCAGCCTCCGTTGACTGATGTCTCGGCGTCACGTCGCTCCGCTCCACACAAGAACTCTGTACACAAAGTCCTAACATCATAACACTTGCAACGCACACACAACTTGGATCATATGAGGTACCTTACGTAACCTGGCTGATACAAATAACTCACACGTTCATTCACACACACGTGCTTCGTAACACGAACTACTTTCACAACACACCATAACTCTGTCACTACATTGAAACAGACTATAACCTGACACTCTCACCATACATTATTTCATACATTGGAAAAGACTATACTTAACACAACCACGTACTACCTTCATAAACGACTTAGGCATACACACCTCACATTCCTTAGTTATCCATCTCAGTAAATAACTACATAGGAAAATCACCGGTTATCTCAAGTTCTAAACTGACATATCCAAGCAGACATCAAGAGACTGGGAACCACCTGGAGTAGAATCGAAGGAGAAGCACAGGACAGGAGTTGCTGGAGGTCTCTCGTCAACGGCCTATACCCGGGTAGGGGTGACAGGCGTAAGTAAGTAAGTAAGTAAACTGACATAACAGAACCATATCAATGCTACACAACCGAACTAAACCTTTCTAACGCATACTACCTTTCATTCAGTAGCTGTCAACAATACATATAAAACATACCTGAAATCTAGGTCTCAGAGTCTTGGAATATGGCTAGCATATCCAACATACGTCCGTCCTCACTGACAGAATAGCCCGTACTGACTAATCTAAAGCTATGTTAGACCGAGCTGCAGCCCAAAACTCCGTGCAAAACGCTTTCCTTATGATTGCACGTGCCCTTGTGCATACACGGGATACTTGTTACAAGACAAACTGCTGACAAGACCGTACCATACAAAAACCCTGTGTGAACTCTATGCATGGGCATAGAGCTTCATCACACTCATGTGAGCTATTCATGGGCGCTCGCCGCATCATCGTGTTGAGCCTGAAATGTGACGGGCCCGAATCACCCACCGCAGTTACGTAACTTTAACTCCTCAAAAAGACCGTGACCATAATGCGACGCCGTTTCCAAATTGAGATAGTAACCACGACCATCAAATGCTACTAGGGCAGTTGAGACAGAGACTGTTTACATAATTTGCTGCTTGTGCATTTGTTTGTTTGTACACATGCATATTTTCACTTTTAACCTTAAGTCAGAATCTTTAGAGATACTTTCGAGCTGCTGTGTTTGCCTACAATGATACCAGTTCATTAGTATGTTTTAGCAACTGTTTTCTGCATTTTGCGTATGTCCAGGCAAGGTCAAAGGTCGCAATAGTGTTTAAATACCTGAAATGGCCAGCAATACTGTACACACATCTGCTTACACAAGCAGTTCATGCTTGTGTCTCAGTACATGTAAGATGACGTTACAGCTATCAAACAACTGCTACTGATCAAGGATGAGGTCAAATAAAGGTTAAAGGCAAAAACATACTGTGATGAAAACTTTAACATGTAACGGTTATCTAGCTTTGATTGAAACATGAGCTAGTGATAGTACTTGTTACTGAAGCCCTTGGTAACTTGTAGTGTTATGATAAACAGGTTACTGCATGCAAGGTCAAGGCTATAGTAGTCATATTTGTTTAAGATCCATATAGATGATAATTATATCCAAATGCGTTTGACCAGTTTGTTTCAGATTTGGCATGGTAATAATTGTTATAGGTGTAAAGTGTTTCGTGCAAGAAATGTATTATTATGATGTAGGGTCACGATCGTTGCAGACATCTTGCATTGAACTTTTTCCATTCCTTTTTTTAAATCGTAATTTAATATATTTTCTATATCTGTTGGATTCTTTGTGTAGCCAGCTCTTACTTCATATACTGTTAGTATGAGTGTCTACATGCACATTTTTTTCTCCTCATGGTCACAGCTCTCTTTTGGCTGTTGTCAGAAAGATGTGAGAGTGTGTGGGCATGATGCGCTGCTAGACACAAATGTATCATCATAAACTTATTCTGCGTGTTATTGCTCCTTGTCAAAGAAAACATATGTAATCCATATCAATTGCATCAATCAAGTTTGGATTTAAAACCGACTTAAACCTTCCTTCGAAATTGTAATAAACAAAATGATAATAAAATTGTCCTTGCTGTGACCTTGACCTCGAAGCAGAAGGCGTGACAGATGCTGAAACTAAACTTTGTAGTAACGAGTCAATTCACACACAATCTTAAATAAAGCGTTCTAAATGTAATAAATAAATCATTAAGAGAATCAACGGGAAACATAACAGAGATGACCTTGACATCAATGTCAAGGATGTTATAGTATTATTGCAAACGTGTTCTTGCTCCAGAATATCAATCCATAGTGTTTGTTATAAATCGGTCTAACAGTTGTCAGAAAATTGCCTGAAAATACAGTCAATGTAGGAACCACTGTAACCTTGACCTTGAAGTAAAAAACACTTGTTTGACTTATCATGTTTAACAAACACTGGTGTGACTTATCATGTTCTTTCTGTTACAACAGTAATCACATGAACCACCAGGAAGCTGGTTTGGCAAGCGGTTTAGAGAAAATGTTGTTGAAGCAGATTTAGTCCATGTATTTAATAGATACAGGCCATGACCTTTACCTTCATGTTAGACATGCTGCTTTTAAATATCACAGTCCATCTGGTAAGGACTATTTACTAACTACAATTGGAATCGACCATATTGATTCTAGAAACAGTCTGTAAAATGTATTTTTTCGAAAAATACTTACCGATGACATTACAGCAAGGAAAAGGTTCTTAGCTAGACTAATTTTAGCCAAAATTGTTGTGTATGTATAAGGCAGTGTTGGCAGGCGAGGGGAGGTAACCCGAGTAGCCTCCCTTCCATGCCATCCGGGCATGCGCCCAGCGGAAGCTCACCAGTTTCTTAGTGGACCAGCGGCAAGTGGGGTAAGTGGGAGGGTCCTTCGAGTAATGTCATCGGTAAGTATTTTTCGAAAAAATACATTTTAAAGAAAAACACATTTCCGATGACATTACATTAAGGAAGAATCCCGAAGAGGAGGCGGGTGCCGCTATAACGCCCCTAATCCACCCCCTAGAGCCGCCCTCCCTAAGCAACCTCCCGATAATTTTAGCTAAGATACTTATGGTGCCTAGGGCGCCGGGAGGGAGTGTTGCGCCGCCACGATGTCCCCCTCCAGCGACAGGTTCTGGCGCTGGTTGGAGAGGTCCCTCAGGTAGAAGCAGGCGAAGGTAGTCTCCGCACGCCAACCCACGGCTGCCACAATGTCTTTGACAGCACAGTTGCAGTCGAATGCAGGCTCATGGCCATGGCTCCGACCTCATGCGTCCTGATGCTCATACGTCTGGCTGTATCAGGGGAGAGGTCTTGGTAGGCGGAGCATATCACCCATCGGAGCCAGGAGGAGATTGTCTGGGCCAAGATGTCATTTCTACCTGGGGACAAAGGAAGGAAAAGGCGGGTGCGTCCCCTGCAGAGCGGCTTGGTCCGGCGCAGGTACACGCGTAAAGCTCTCACGGGGTCCTGTTGTCTGGACTCGCAGGAGGAGCCTGGGTCTCTCAATGGTTGGATGTTGACCAACTGCGGGGCAGCCAAAGGAGATTGGGTCTTGGTGAGAAACGCCGGGTCAGGCAGCAGTTGAATCGAGCCGTCAGCGTGCTCTGAATGGATTACCGTTTTCACTTGGCCCACCAAACCGGCTGTAGCAGGACTCAGGTATGTTGATTGAAGTTTTTAGCATGGGATATGCCAGTTAAGACATCTGTTGACAGTACTGACTTTGTCTGAATTTTCCAGCAACTTTTGTTAATGAACAGTGATGTGATAAAAAGTTGATAAACTAACGGAAGGCTGCATCTCATCCATCTCCTAGTGATACTTTGAGCCAGTGCGTGACAAACATCCACGCAGATTACCCCAGCATGTTTGGTGTCCAAAGATAGTACAATTTCCCCATTACAAGACAACGTATGTTCAAATAATCACTCACAACTGCAGGTCAATTAATTCGGGTTTACAGACAACTTCTGTAATTTACAGCTTATTCGCCGATGTATGCAGCAGAGGCTAAGAGATAATCGGGGTCAAGCACAGTAGTACTGTAAACAAAGACGGCTGCTGCGCTATTCGCATCCCCAACGGAAGCGAGTCCGCATAGCTAGTGTCTTATCAGTGATGGTATTTAGCGCGCTGATAGTAAGGGGGAGGAGGCTGCCTCGCTATCTCAGTGCTCCCGTGAAGCCGATCTCTAAGTGTGCTGGCGCGCGCTTGCAGGTAGCCAGCTGAAAACTAAAGAGCATAGGCTAAACTGCCGTGGTCAGCGATCATGGCCAGGTAACCGTGAATGGTGATGGGCGCTAACCGCTGGTCGGTGAACAGCCAGAGGAAGAAATCCGCCAGCTGAGGAACCGTCAAATCGATGGGGGAGAGGCGCTTGCTGTCACACCAGGCGCAGAGGACTTGCCACTTGCCTTCGTAGACTCGTCTGGTCGAGCTTCTGTGGTCTGTAGTGATCGCGTCAACTGCCGCACCTGAGAAGCCTCTAGAGGCGAGGGCTTGCCGGACAACCTCCAGGTGTGGAGGAGGAGACGTTCGGGGCACGGGTGAGCATCGTGCGTGGGGTGGGAAGCGGCAGCGGGGGGGCCGTGGTGAGGTTCAGGAGGTCGGTGGTCCAAGACTTGGTCCAGCAGAATGGGGCCACCATGAACAGGATCGCGTTGAACCCTCTGAGCTTGAGTAGGAACTTGGGGACGAGCACCATGGGCGGGTAGGCATAGGCGACCAGACCGTCCCATGGGATAGAGAGTGTCGACTGCCCAGGCAAGATGTTCTGGAATCGGCGAGACGAAGAGAGGGAGCTGGCGATTCCATCTCGTCGCGAACAGGTCAATCATGGGTGTCTCCCAGGCAGCGCCGATCATCCGAAAAATGTCTGGATGAAGCGACCACTCGGTATGGAGAAGCTGGACGCGGCGGGAGAGGGAGTCGGCTAGAACATTCAGGTGACCTGGTAGAGGAGGATGCAGAGGGAGGGAGAACGGGTCCCACCCTGCTTCTGGATGTAGGCAACGACTGTGGAGTTGTCCAAAAGCACCAGTAGCTCCTGATGTTGTAGACGGGATTTCCACGCAAGGAGGGCTTGCCAGCCTCGCGCTGGGACCATATGGCGTTGAGGCGCGTCCCCTGGGTGGTGGATAGGGGGTCCCTCGTGAGAGGGGTGCACCGAATGAAATAAGGTGCCTTGAACCAAAATGGTCTAAGGGAAGGTGACCCCGACAGAAAACCCCTGGTCCTCCTAGTAAGGGGGTTGGGCGTGGGGGTAGCTTCCCCACCCTGCAAAAAAGGAAATAGCTACAAAAACGCCGACGAAAAGACTAACAGTAATTCCTTTCCTGGAGGAGGAAGGTTCTTCTACCAGAAGACTTATGATGTCCTGTGGTGAAAGCCGGAAGTCTTCGGAAGCCACAGGACCGAGCCGCCTCTCTCTATCCAGGGACACAACCATGGGCACATGGAACGTCAAGACCATGTACCAGAGCGGCAAGGCCGCCCAGATAGCAGCGGAAATGCAAAAGTACAACCTTTCCCTGCTAGGTATCAGTGAAGCCAGATGGACGCAGTCTGGCCAGAAAAGGCTGTTAAGTGGGGAGATGATTCTGTATTCAGGTCATGAAGAGGAGAATGCCCCCCATACAGAAGGAGTAGCATTCATGCTGTCACCAGTGGCACAGAGAGCGCTGATGGGCTGGGAACCTCTTGGGCCAAGAATTATCACAGCAGCCTTTAGAACCAAGAAAAAGCTCAAGCTGAACGTCATCCAGTGTTATGCGCCCACTAATGACAGTGACGAGGAAGAGAAACAAAGAGTTCTACGACCGACTCCAGAGTGCCGTGGACAAATGTGCGGAGCGAGACATCACCATCGTCATGGGCGATCTTAATGCCAAAATAGGGGAGGACAACACCGGATACGAAGAGGTGATGGGGAGACAGGGACTAGGCTCGGAGATGAGTGAGAACGGGGAGAGGTTTGTAGACTTTTGTGCTCTAAACCGACTTGTCATTGGAGGCAGCATCTTCCCACACAGAAGAATACACAAAGCAACTTGGGTCTCACCTGACCATACAACAGAGAACCAAATAGACCATATCTGCATTAGCAAGAAATTTAGAAGATCCCTTCAAGATGTTCGAGTGAGGAGGGGAGCAGATGTCGCCTCAGACCACCATCTGCTTACCTTAAGAATGAAGCTCAAGCTAAAGAAAAGCCGCACAGAGACAACAAGAAGACAGCGCTATAATGTAGGTCTCCTGAGAGAAACTGGAGTTAGAGAAGAGTTCAAACTGGTGCTGTCCAACCGGTTTCAAGCGCTACAGGAGCTAGTAAATGAAGAGGAGGCGGTCACCACAGAGCAGCAGTGGAAGGCAATTAGAGAGGCACTGAACTCAACCTGCAAAGACACTGTAGGGTTCAGGAAACACCATCACAAGGACTGGCTGTCGGCACAGACCTTGAAGAAGATAGAAGTGAGGAAGCAGAAAAAAGCAGTTGTCAACAACAGTCGCACGAGAGCAGCCAAAAGAAAGGGCACAGGAGGAATACTCGGAAGCCAACCGCGAGGTGAAGAGGAATATCAGGGCAGACAACCTGGCAGCAGAGGCAGAAAAGGCAGCAGGCAGCGGCAACATGAAAAAGCTCTATGACATTACCAGAAGATTGTCGGGCAAGTATGGCTATACAGAAAGACCAGTAAAAGACAAAGAAGGCAAGCCTATTGCAGACAGAGCAGACCAACTCGACAGATGGGCCGAGTATTTTGAAGAGTTACTGAACAGACCTAGCCCACCCGACCCCCCAGACATCCAGCCGGCAGAGACCGACCTACCCATCAGCTGTGACAGACCCTGCCGGGAAGAGATCAGAAGAGCAGTGGCATTTTTGAAGAACGGCAAAGCAGCAGGGCCAGATGGCATCCCAGCGGAGTCTCTGAAAGCAGACCTAGAGACAACAGTGGAGATGCTGTACCCACTGTTTGGAAAGATCTGGGAAGAGGTGATGCCGGCTGACTGGAAGGAGGGGTACCTAATCAAGCTTCCCAAGAAAGGCGACCTCAGCAAGTGTTCCAACTACAGAGGAATCACCTTGCTGTCAGTACCAGGAAAGGTCTTCAACAGGATCCTCCTGGAGAGAATGAAGAGCTCCGTTGACCCCCAGCTGAGAGACCAGCAAGCAGGATTCAGGAAGAACCGATCATGTACAGACCAGATCGCCACTCTCCGCATCATCGTGGAACAGTCTCTGGAGTGGAGCTCCCCGCTGTACGTCAACTTTGTGGATTATGAGAAAGCATTTGACAGTGTGGACTGAGAGACTCTGTGGAAACTCCTACGACACTACGGTGTACCCACAAAGCTCGTCCGCCTGATCAAGAGCAGCTATGATGGCATGACATGTCGCGTGATCCACGAAGGGCAGTTCACCAGGGAGCTCCAGGTCAGAACTGGTGTCAGGCAGGGGTGTCTGCTGTCGCCGTTCCTCTTCCTACTGGCCATAGACTGGGTCATGAAGATGACCACAGAGCACAGACGAAGTGGAATACAGTGGACACTGTGGACACAGCTTGACGACCTCGATTTTGCAGACGACCTGGCATTACTGTCCCACACTCATCAACAAATGCAGGAGAAGACCATGAGGCTTGCTGACATCTTGTCCCAAGTGGGCCTCACCATTCACAAACAGAAAACAAAGACAATGAGGCTGAACGCAACCAGGGAAGAACCAGTCTTGCTTGCTGGCACCCCGTTGGAGGAGGTGGAGTCCTTCACCTATCTCGGGAGCATCATAGACAAAAAAGGCGGCACTGATGCAGATGTCAGAGCACGAATCGGTAAAGCCAGAGCAGCCTTTCTCCAGTTGAAAAAAGTGTGGAGTTCAAGAGAGTTGTCACAACACACCAAAGTCCGGATTTTCAACTCCAATGTAAAAGCAGTTCTCCTATATGGAGCAGAGACTTGGAGATTGACAAAAACCACAGTCAACAGAGTACAGACCTTCGTGAACAGTTGCCTTAGAAGAATGTTGAAAATCCACTGGTCAGAGAAGATCAGCAACGTCAGACTCTGGGAGAGAACAAAGCAGATAACAGCAGAGAATGAAATTGGGCGAAGAAGATGGGGATGGATCGGTCACAGTCTGAGAAAGCCAGCTTCCAGTATCACTAGGCAGGCATTGTCATGGAACCCCCAGAGAAAGATTGATTGTACATTGCTTAACGTCCCGACAGCAACAAGGCTTTCTCAGGACGTACCGAGGGAAAGAGGAAAAGAGGTAGGCCGAGAAACTCCTGGCGTCGAGACCTCCAAGCAGACATCAAGAGACTGGGAACCACCTGGAGTAGAATCGAAGGAGAAGCACAGGACAGGAGTTGCTGGAGGTCTCTCGTCGACGGCCTATACCCGGGTAGGGGTGACAGGCATACGTAAGTAAGGGCTTGCCAGACCACCTTCAGCTCCAGCTCCAGCCAGTTGATGCGTTGGGTCAGCAAATCCGGGGGCCACAGGCCGGAGGCAGTCGCGAACGACGGAAGCAGGTGCGCGCCCCAACCGGCGAGGCTTGCGTCGACGCAGAGGGACAGTCTGGGAGGCAGCGAGTAAAGGGGAACTCCCGTCGCGAGCCAGGTTGGATCCGCCCAGCGAAGGAGATGAGGACGGAGCATCGGTGGGACCGGAACTGGGGCCTCAAGGTCGGACGTCTAAGGTCGCCAGTGAAGGAGGAGGTGTAGCTGCAGACGTCCTAAGGGGAGCAGATCCGCTGCCGCACTCATCAGTCCCAGAAGCTGAAGCCACTGCCTGGTGGGGATCGCCATCTCCTGGGACATCTACCGCGCTAGATTCGCCAACTTCTGGATGCGTTGCTCCGGAAGTCAGACGTTGTTGAGGTCGGTGCGAAACTCCATCCCTAGGTGCACGAAGTGGCGCGACGGTATGAGGTCGGACTTGCCCATATTGACCAGGAAACCCAGCGTGTCGAGGAGCAGGAGCAGCGCATCTCGGTCTTCCTTTAAGGCGGACTCGGCCTGGTTCCTCAGCAGAAGGTCGTCTAGGTAGTTCTACGTGGGGTTCGAGGACGTCCGTCGGGCTCTGGCTACCACCGCGTCCATGATGCGAGTGAAGACCCGAAGGGCAGCGCGCGGAACTGGTAGACCACACCCTCGAAGGCGAAGCGTAAATAACGTCTGGAGGCTGGGTGCATGGGAACGTGAAGATATGCATCTGAAAGGTCCAGGCTGACGGCTGCACTGCGGAACGAAGGGCCCAGGCGGTCTCTCCATGCGAAAGGACGGCACGACGATGAACTTGTTTAGCACCGAAAGGTTGATAACGGGACGCCACTTGCCGCCCGGCTTGGGCACTACAAAGAGCCGGCTGTAGAAAGCTGGGGAGTCGTGTCATGTCACCACCTCTGTGGCAGCCTTCCGAAGTAAGGCGGCTACCTCGCTGCGCAGGGGCCTCAGCTTTGAGCTGGTCTGTTGGAACCAAGGTCCACACCGGCGAACGGCGCACGGGGGTGGGGACTGAAAGGCGATCAGAAGTCCCTCGCGAGAATCCAAGGGTCGTCCGGTGGCAGCGACCGCCATGCGTCGCTGCGAAGTGCCAGCCTCCTGCCGACAGGAGACCCTGAAGCGGTCGGCGGGGGCCGAAGAGAGAGACAGTCAGTAGGCCCTGCCCCACCCGGGGCTTCGGGCAGGCTTGGGCCAGGTCCTTGGAGGGGGGGCGGAGGCGGGGCCGGAGAGAGGATGGGCGCAAGGGAAAGCCAGAGGTCTGGGGGGCAGACGTCCACCTCTGGTGAAGGGACGAGCGGCGGGTCTAGCGGACCACAGGGCGCGACCCAGGGCCCTGTGGGCTGGCTGAAAGGAGGCTGGAACGGCGCGGCTGGGCCAGATGTCCTTATTAGCTTCCTTGACTGCAAGCCACGTCGGACTGAAAAGGAGTTCTCCACCGAAGGGCGCCTGACGAAGTTGAAGCTTCACGTCGTTGGGGAGAAGGCAGGTGCGGAGGAGGGCATCCTGACGCAGCAGGTCACAGTTGGCGGCCGCTGCCATGGCGTTGACACAGGTGTGGTAAGCGACACGGTTACCCGAGACCGCCAGGGCAAGCAAGTCTCCCGACAGCGGCGAGAGCATGGATGCCACGCATCTTCGACGCGGTGAACGATGGCTTGCGTCAGTAGGTCCAGGAATCATCGCTGTCTGATCCACTCCGGGGAGGAGTGTCCGTCACGCGGAAGCAGCTGCCAAGGACAGGGCCGGGGGGTCCGGTTTCGGCAGGGGGCAGGCAAAGTTCTGTGCGTGGCCCGCATACCAGGACTGCTGAAAGGAAATGTCCAAATCTGTCGGCCACCTGGCGTCCGAGAAGAATCCGGAGGAGCCAAAGGAGCACTGCATGAGATGTGCGGAGAACGCGTCCCGTAGGTTGCGGAAGCCCGGCAGTTGGGGAAGTGACTTGAACCTCTTGGTCCGCATCAAGAAAGGCCGATGCTTTCCTTTTAAGCGGGGGGGGGGGGGGGGGGGGGGGGGGGGGGGGGGAGGGGCAGTCCTCCGCAGGGAGGCAAGCCGAGATGAGTCGCGCCACCTCGTCTAGGGCGCGGAGAGTCTCTAACCTATGTCCGGCGGAGGTAAATCTTCCTCAGTGTGCGAAGAACCGGACCGGGAGGGGCTGTCATCTCGAAGGAGAGCAGACACCGAGTCCTCAGGGGCTAAGCTGAGGGCATCATCCTCTACACGCGAAGCATGGGGGGGTTAACATCGCTCCACGACAGTGGGCAAGGTTTACGTCCGTGGTTTCCCGGGAAAAGGTCGTCGTCCTAGGAGGAGACCTTCCCCCAGGGGAGCGGTGCTGTGCGGGGCGAATCAGCGGTGGTTCCTGTGAAGAATTCCATGACGAGACCGAGGTACGTCGTCGTGACCTGCTGTCCCGCGGAGAGCGGCTCCGGCAGGGGGAGCGGGAACGTCTAGAGTGGGAGTGTCGCCGAGGTGGTGTCTAAGCGTGGATGTCGAATGCCTAGAGCAGCGCGGCGAAGACGGGCGTGCCATGCGAGCAGTCAGTCCCGAGTCCGGAGGATGCATCATGGTAGGACAAACAGCCGCTGGCAGGTCGTACCTGGAACTCACTCACAAGGGCCGGCTAGCAACTGAGATGCGGGAAGCAGTCCGTCGGCGAGGTGACCAGAGGTGCCTACCCCTCTTAGACCATTTTGTGTAATGGGCTGCTTTAAAATGTGTATTTTGTGTAATCATTTCAGCGCAACACGTAACAAAAAAAATACACCACAGCAAACAAATTAAAAATAAAGACATTTATCCATACTGTTAGTTATTTTATTCACACAATATCAGGTATCGCTGTAGCAAGTTTGGGTTTGAAGTTGTGAATAGTATTAGTATTTGCGAATTTTTTTTTTTTTTTTTTTTTTTTGGGGGGGGGGGGGGGGGGGGGAAGGGGGGGTAAAAATATGGTCATTTTAGACATATTTCTTCAGCTCTTGTGACCCCTCAACTTTTCCGAGGGATCAACGAAATTAGTGTTCATATTAAGGTCTTTTCATCAGGTATCTTTGTACCAAGTTTGGGTTTGAAGTTGTGAATAGTATTTGAGAACATGTCCCAAAATAGCTATTTTTGATATGTATGTCCTGATCCTCTATGACCTTGATCTTTGTGAGAAACTGTCACTAAAAAAACTGCATGTTTAGAAAGGTCTTGCCACAAAGTATCCTTGGGCCAAGTTTGAAGACTGTAGCTTCAATATTCTCCGAGAAAATGCCAAAGTTAAAGTCTCAGAACATACTCACTTTTACTTCGCACGTGAGCCAAAAATGTCTTTCGAGCATGACAGGTAGCTGTTACTTAACATGCATCAGTAAAAAGGGGATCTGTTACTGCGACACATTAGTGTCCATGCATTTCCAGTATGCCAATACACTAAGTCTCCTACCTGATCGCCAGATGTCAATGTTTACACCTGCCACTGTACGGTATATCCACAGTCTAGACAACATGTAATAAGCGGCATTGAACGATGTTGTGTCTCATACACGATCGGATGGAAGTATCAGTGTTGTAAAGACAATGCATGTACTACACGTGTGACCAATGTGTGTCAGTGTCCACAGAGTCACCTACAGGTGCACCAAGGTGTAGCATCAGAGAAACGGAATATCAAGTAGAACCTCCAAATTCAGCTTCAGAATCAAGCCGTACGTCATTGCCGTTGTCAGTGCCTCAACCATCAATCGCTCCAGCTGACACTGCCAACACGTGGTAATGCTGCCACGCGGTAGGTGGGCACACGTGTCCCAATACATCAAAGCTATCTGCTTTTGAAACCATGTCTCCAAACACAAAATATTATCACTCCGAATATCTACACATTCACTCGCCATTTTGATCGTAATGCGTATGCTAGCACTGCAAAGCTGACTGCATACCATGTACAAAAGTACGCACGCACTGTCAGGACCCTGTAATGTAAACATGATGTGTCAGTGCGACGGGCGAGGTCACCACACGCGCGGCGAGGCTCGCGTATCACCGGGTGCGCGATATAAAACACCTAGCGGTTTTCTGGGCTGCACGGTATACGAGACCGCCAACCAGTACAGCAGTTTGCCGGGCCGAACGGGTTAACGAAAAAGTGCTTTATGATTATGTCAGCTTTGGGATGTACTACTGCCTTGGCCTTATGCCCAGCGGGTTCCAAATGTCTTTGAATATCATACTTTTGTACGCGCCACTGTGAGCAACACCAAAGTCCTTTCTGCACACGTTGCATGCATTTGTAGCAGAGGAGCCCCCTGCTATCGCTAGTTACTACCCGCGAGTCAGACTTCAGTGTTTCAGTGCACGCTTGGCGCGCTGTGTGCGAGTATTCTTGCTGCCTTGGCTAGTCAGTGTCTAGTGGACTACACGCCAAAGCTCAGTGACATAGTCTATGGCTCCAGAGGCTGGGGAGCCTGATATAAAGGGATCTTCACAAAAAAAGGCCGCCCCCCCCCCCCCCACCCCCCCCCCCCCCCACGTAAATTGCGTATTTTGGAGGAGCTAGTCGTATTCGCGTAACTTGAGCCGAAAATGCGTAAAATTACGAGCCAGCGCGTAAGGTAGGCACCTCTGGGTGACCTGTCCCTCGAGTGCGACTGGCGGCGAGTAGCATGGGTCTACTCCGTTCGTGGATGGGACGAGTCGTCTCATCGGGACGCCGTGCCTTGTCTACTGCTTCCTGTTGATGAGCGGGAGTGCGTCCTGCTGTTCGAGGTCCCCAAACGTCCTGTCTGGAGTGCTGACCTCTTGCCTTAGGAACGCGTGTCGGGCGAGGCTCCACAACCTGGTAAGCAACACTTGTCAGGTCTGTGACGGCTACCGGAACTGGAGCTTGCTCTCATGTCTTATCTCGCGCCAATACAGGCGGCACAACCGGGCAGAGACCACTCGGCGGGATTGTGGTGGCTGCCCGCGCTAGAGCTTGGGCTCGTGGCCGAAGCCACAGCATTGAAGGCTCTACAACCTGGTAAGGGCCACTCATCGGGTCTGTGGGGCTTACCGGTGTTGGACCCCTGTCTCGAGAAGGGGTTTTATCTCGAGGCCTAGCTCGCGGCGCTCGAGGTTCCGCGACCAGGCAGAGACCACTCGACGGGACTGTGGTGGCTGGCGGCGCTAGAGCTCAGGCTCGCAGCCTAAGCCGCAGCGTTGAAGGCTCTACAACCTGGTAAGGGCCACTCGTCGGGTCTGTGGGGCTTACCGGTGTTGGACCCCTTTCCCGTGCTGGCGTCGGCCGTTCGCGGGGGTAGAAGCTCCATAGCTGGGTCCACTGTTCTTCCAGCCAGGGGGCGCAGACCAGGAACAGGCGAGTGAAGGTGCAGGCAAAACAGGGTAGGCAAATAGCATGTCCGTCACTAGGCCATTGGAACTGTCCACATCGTGAGCAGGTGCAGACTTGCCAACTGCAAAACATAGTGCACAATAAAATGCGAGCAAGCATGCCCCCGCTGGGCCCGCAATACGAATCCGCGCAAACAAACGAAGTGAAGTGCAAAGCGTATGCCGACGCCTGGCGCTCTACCCCTTCCCTTGAGCACCGGATGGAGGCAATAACCTAGGTTTTACCTTGCCATAATGACGAAGCAGGGGAACCCACAAAGGTCGCAGACCAACCAGTGCACCGCGGCAAAGCCCAACAGCAATGGCGACGAAGGCTGGCTCGACCCAGTCCACGGTCCGTGAGCGGAGACCACACAGTCACGACCGGTCCCTGAAGCTGGGAACACCATCGCGAATTCACAGGAAGCGTCCAAGCCTAACACAGGGCACTCCGAAGCTAGCAGTAGAGCAAAGCAGAAAGTCAGGACACAGGGCCAGCCTCGAGCGAGTGAGCACAGTTCACAAGGTGCGGGTGGCTCGTCAGGTCTAAGTCACAAACACCGACGAGAAATCCCACACGAAAGCGTCCAAGCCTAACACAAGGCACAGTGTAGGGTAACACCTCCAACAAAACACTAAGGTTTCCACAACTGAAGTTTACACAGTCCGAAGCTAGAGACACTGACGTACACAACCTTTCATTGTCTGTCTAAGAAACTGACAGGTGAGCTTCCGCTGGGCACATGCCCGGATGGCATGGAAGGGAGGCTACTCAGGTTACCGCCTAGGCTATGGCACCCCTAACCTGCCAACACTGCCTTATACGTACACAACAATTTTGGCTAAAATTAGTCTAGCTAAGAACCTTTTCCTTACTGTAATGTCATCGGTAATGTGTTTTGAGAAAACAAATATCATTACAGTTGGTTCTGGACATTATAAAACACTAGTTGCCACGGAAACTACATTTAAAAAGTCTAAGGCGTGTTTTTGTTTCCACGTTACATTGTAACACATAACTATCCGAGATATTTTCATAAATTTTATCATTCAGACCATCTTTTGTGATGAGTAAGCCACAATATCGGATCAAATGGACCAAACTGTATGGTTTGTGCAAACCTCAGTTAGCCTAGAGAACGGTTTGGATCTTTCATGATCACAATTTCCATATAATTTGACCCTGAAATTAAATAATACATGCACAAATCTTTCTTGAGTTTAAATATGGTTGTCATAGCAACTGTCTGAAGCCAAAACACGGTCTGTACAAATTCACTTGTTCATCTTTCAAGCAGCTGTGTTTCTGCCGAGTACCACAAATATATTGCTATAAACTAAAAAAGGTTACGCAGATTTAGTGCTGTGTTGCAAAAATTAGCCTGCCCTGAAAAATTTTTGTTATATCTGTAGCTTTATTCCCTCAAGCATTTTCCCTCACCATCTCCTGTACATGACCCACAACAATACAGTCCT
The DNA here is from genome assembly GCA_036245525.1 of Semisulcospira habei. NCBI lineage: Eukaryota > Metazoa > Mollusca > Gastropoda > Semisulcospiridae > Semisulcospira > Semisulcospira habei. Next base: position 222,452,629 of record BTPG01000003.1, read on the forward strand.
GGTTTGTTATATCTTTAGCTTTATTCCCTCAGGCATTTTCCCTCACCATCTCCTGTACATGACCCACAACAATACAGTCCTGGTTTGTTATATCTTTAGCTTTATTCCCTCAGGCATTTTCCCTCACCATCTCCTGTACATGACCCACAACAATACAGTCCTGGTTTGTTATATCTTTAGCTTTATTCCCTCAGGCATTTTCCCTCACCATCTCCTGTACATGACCCACAACAATACAGTCCTGGTTTGTTATATCTTTAGCTTTATTCCCTCAGGCATTTTCCCTCACCATCTCCTGTACATGACCCACAACAATACAGTCCTGGCCAACCACGACTATCCACATTCTAGCTTGTGTTCTGTCTCAGCTCAAAGTCATGTGAGTTTGTAAGTGCTCTTGTGCTACCTGGCAAATGGCAATATGCCATGAACACAATCTTTTAACCCTCTGGCTGGTGCTTTTTGTCATGATTCCTGTAAAAATAAAGTGCCAAAAGCGTTACTGACAGCCAATGGGTTAATCAGACAAAACACAACTTCTGCAGGATGGCAAAGATTATGAGGGGTTTTTCAGATAATTTGAGACCAGGCGTTTTCTTGCATTTCCACTGAATTAAACAAGACAATAGGTTATGTCACTTAATGAGCAACACATAAATCATGGCAAAATATAAAGTTGCATCCATAACTTTTCAAGATATAGCAATTTTTTGACCGTCACTTTTGGACAATGCCTCAAAACATGTCCCAAAACTTGACGTTTTCATCATCTGATTTGTTAGCCTTTGTAATAGAAAGCATACCACTCTGAATATTGGCGGCACAGTTACTAGCCAATTGGCATGCTGTTAAACCTACCTCTGCTCCATTTAAAACAACAGTTGGTATTTGGATATAACATTTTTCTTCAGAAATTCTGGCCTCTAAGTGAGCAAGGTGAAGTGCAAAAACACGACATGTTTAATAAAAAGTTAACTCCTCATGTCCAGGCAGTCATCAAACAGACCCAAGATTTAGCCTTACAGAGATTGCTGAACATATTGCTGTACATTTTTCATCTGTCTACAGAGCCTTGGCCAGAAGGGTCTGCACATATTGGGATGTGCATTTTTTTTTTACACTTGGCAATAAGAGGGGTAGGGTGCGTTTTGCCAAAACTCACCCACATAAGTACAAACACCGAGGCCCTAGATGCTTAAACGAGATAGTTACATGCAATTAGTTTTGGATGTATAATTTTGAGTCCAACAGGAAGAGCAAAAATAAGGTCTGGGTGCCCAAAGGGGGTCTTCTCCTAAAATTGCAAGAACAAGTACCATGCAAGACAGAAGACACCAATACCCTGCACTACACAGACTCTGCACAATGGAATCCACGAATTTCTGGGGACACAGAAAATAATTTTCATGTAAAACATATTTTGTGTTAACCAATTTAGACTAAACCATGTTCACAGTCTGAAAGAAAAGAGTGTGTGGGTGATGTGCAGCTGAGTGTGTCCTGTCCTGGAGATTAAAAGTGCAAAGTATCATACTTTACGAGCTTACCTTCAGCTCAATAGGCAAACAATAGACCACATGTGTACAGCTCGTAAGTTTAATGTACAATCCATCAGGAAAACAACAATGTGTCTGATAAAACAGCTCTGTAATCATGGGCAGTGTCCGAGCCAGTGTGCTGTTTTTAGCCATGTACCTCACCCACCACTCACTCTTTCCAGTCAGTATGTGTATGGAACCTGCGGTCATTCAGTAGCTATTGTGTAACAGAATTTGCAGGTACATCTGTAAACAAAAGACCACGAGGCTTGCTGACATCTCGTCCCAAGTGGGCCTCACCATTCACAAACAGAAAACAAAGACAATGAGGCTGAACGCAACCAGGGAAGAACCAGTCTTGCTTGCTGGCACCCCGTTGGAGGAGGTGGAGTCCTTCACCTATCTCGGGAGCATCATAGACAAAAAAGGCGGCACTGATGCAGATGTCAGAGCACGAATCAGTAAAGCCAGAGCAGCCTTTCTCCAGTTGAAAAAAGTGTGGAGTTCCAGAAAGCTGTCACAACACACCAAAGTCCGGATTTTCAACTCCAATGTAAAAGCAGTTCTCCTATATGGAGCAGAGACTTGGAGATTGACAAAAACCACAGTCAACAGAGTACAGACCTTCATGAACAGTTGCCTTAGAAGAATTTTGAAAATCCACTGGCCAGAGAAGATCAGCAACGTCAGACTCTGGGAGAGAACAGAGCAGATAACAGCAGAGAATGAAATTGGGCGAAGAAGATGGGGATGGATCGGTCACAGTCTGAGAAAGTCAGCTTCCAGTATCACTAGGCAGGCATTGTCATGGAACCCCCAGGGAAAGAGGAAAAGAGGTAGGCCGAGAAACTCCTGGCGTTGAGACCTCCAAGCAGACATCAAGAGACTGGGAACCACCTGGAGTAGAATCGAAGGAGAAGCACAGGACAGGAGTTGCTGGAGGTCTCTCGTCGACGGCCTATACCCGGGCAGGGGTGACAGGCGTAAGTAAGTAAGTCTGTAAACAAAGCTTCCACGGACAGTGGAGGGCAGCATCGTCTCAGAGTCAGTCCTTGGGATGGTTGTTCTTGTTAAACAGGTGAAAATACTAAGATTGTTCTGTTGGGGAAACAAAAGCAGGAATTTCATGTTATGCATTTCGTGTTAACCATGCAATTTTAATAAAGAACAAGTGGGCTGTCTGCCTGGAATTAAAAAATGTCTCATGTTAACCAGAAGCTCGTGTAAAGCATGCTCATATTAACTGGACTCCAATGTACTTGCTGGGGTGAACAGATTTTAAACAAATGCAAAACAAACATTGGGATGCTAGAATCAAAATCCTACATGAAAACGCACCTGTCTACAAGTACAAGCTGGTACAAGAATATCTTCCAACAGGAGAATGCCCAAATTTTACCATGATCTGCAAACTTCCATGGTATGACTGTGCATTTTTTTAATTGTTCCCAAACTTCAAGAAATGCCTTAATGGAAGCATTTTAAACACTCGCTAAACCCTCGGAATTGCCATTTTCCAGTGTCTGTCACCCATTCCCAAAAACGACTTCTTTGGAGCATTCCGCCATGGAGAGAACGATTAAACAAGTGTGTGGCCGTAGAGGGGAAGTGGTTCTATCAGCTCCACTAGAATATAAATCTTAGTTGTGAGAATAATATCAAAAATGTATTAGGTATTAAAGTATCTGAAGACGCCCTCGTACATGTAGTGCTGCAGACAGGTGATGAGGCACACAAAAAAGGATACGATCAACGCCTTTAAACAAGGGCTTCCTGGTGATCATCTCGCCCAGAATGCAACCCACTGACCACATGTCCACTGAAACAAAACAATAAACTCAGTACAATAAACTCAGTACAATAAACTCAGTACCACCAACTGAATACAATAACTGCACATCAATTATACACGCAAATGCATCATTTATAGGTTGACATTGGAGCGCGCAGTTTTTCGCAAATATATTTGTAAAGAACCATTCTTCCGTTTACAACAAATATCAATCTGTGCTAGTTGACCTAATGCAATTCATTTTTTAAGTCCCTTCTATTTATAGAAGGGACTTTTTAGGATGGGTCGCTGTGGGGCGAATTTAATAGCTTGTCCATGTCAAAGGCGGGCAGGCCTAAACCTCTCACAATTGAAGTAAAAGATAAAATTTACGTCATGTCTAGTTATGCTAACCTCGTTGCTGAACGTACATTTGGCACAAAGTGCCGTGTGTGCGTGTCCGAATGTATGTAAACAAGAGAATCTCCTAAATTTCTGTACACACAAGCTTGAAACTTGGCGAAATACTTTCTTAAAGGTGTGTTAGTTAGTTAGTTAGGTGTACATTGCTTAACGTCATGACAGCAACAAGACTTTCTCAGGATGTGCCTGCACTGCTTGTGAAAAGAAAAACCTAAACAGAATATTGAATGTATGTCGCCAGCCAGTCTAATACGCTAAATAAACCTTAGACCATTTAGCAACACATATCCAATATCAAGAGCTACAGGCAGAGCAAACAGTAGGGAGAGTTTAAAAAAGGAAAATACAGGTGAATGGACCAAGGGTAGACAAAAACACATGCCCCAGAATAGAAGGGAAAACCCACCCTGTGGGGCTGACCAGGCTGACCCTGGGAACAAAAAAGTAGTTAACCCCACCCAAGTCCCCCAGGGCAGACCCGAGTGGGGGATTAAAGGTGTGGCTATGAGAGCCTCCAAGCATATTGTAATTGAATGTCTCATTGAAGACATAAACAATCATTTATAGGAAGTCGGTTGACCCAGATTAGAGTCCATAATTTTTGTCACATTTACTTGAAATTTTGGATATAGCTAGTTTGGATAAAGACATTGGATGAGTTCATTAGCCAGCTTTGTATCCTTTCAACTTCTTCAGTAAAAATTAATTCTTTTCAGAAAAGAATTAAAACAGTAAAAAAAACCTTGACTTAGAGAAAGTCAGACAGTGGCGGTGACGTAAAAGAGGCAAATAAATCACCAAGCAGACATTGACATAATACTCTAAATATGATGTAGCGGGCGCCGCGCTCTCTCTCTCACAGACATGCGCGCATCTCCAAGAGGCATAGATTCGGAGAGCGCATGAGGATCTATGTTTCTTGGAGATGTTTGGAGTGCGCGCGCATGCACGCACTCACACACATCTTCGCGCTTTCAGAAGAGCATTCAGGTGACCAGATATAGCTAGTCTGGAGAAAGACATTGGATGAGTTCGTTAGCCAGCTTTGTACCCTTTCAACTTATTCAGTAAAAATGGAGAGAGTCAGACAATGGCGGTGATGTAAAAGAAGCAACTCCGTCACCACGCAGACATACTCTAAATATGATGTAATTCTGTCTCTCGCTTGCTCGCTCTCTCTCTCTCACATATGCGTGCATCTCCAAAAGGCATAGATTCTCATGTGCCCAGAGGGTGCATGAACATCTATGCCTCTTGAGAATGTTTGGAGCGTGTGCATGCACACGAACACACATTGACGCGCTTTCTGACGAGCATGCAGGTGTACTTAGTATATCATGTAGCTGGGTAAAGTCAAACTGCTTTCACACAAATTATAGCAAGACTGAAAATGTACTGTGAAATTCTAGTTTTGTCACCATTTTCCCAAGTCTTGAAGCGAAAGCCAAACTCATATCAAGTTAAATATAAAATTATGTAAAAACAAAAAAATATGTAAATGACAAATGTCATTGACGCATATGCACTGCAAGGGCCCCCTATAGAGTTCACCAAGGTCATTGGCACATCTGTGAGGCTTTTTCAAAAGGAGATATTTCAACATCAGAATCAAGTCAAAGACAAAAGGTAGAGACCCTTGACAGCGAAGACAACTCTCATATAGAAGGGACTTTGTGGGCTTTGGTTCATCCCATCTTGATTCTTTTAAACAGCACAATTTGCCACTTTTGCTGTACAGCTGGAACATTTTTTTAACGCCAGCGGGCATACCATGTCGGATAGGTTCCAAGACTTACATGTACTCAGTACACTGTCTGCTCAGAATGAGATCTGTACTGTAGCTATGTAGAAACCAATGCAGACTGTTACCCTAATGCGAAAAGCGATGTTAAAAGAAATCCACGTGAGGTAGCCAAACATACAAAGCATTCTACATGAACATAACAAAATAGAGAGAAACTTCATAAATTCTTATGAGCCCCCTCCCCCTCTGGGCACATTTAAGCATCTATGCCTCTTGCAAGATGTTAGGTGTTTTGATACAGAGGTTTTCCACTTGGTGTCGGCTTAGGTAGAAAAGTAGGTTATGTTACTGTAAATGCACCAAATTTGCATTCTTGTTCTTCTTGTAAACTCTGCGACTTTAAAAACTTGTTTGTGCAAACAACTCGTGTTCGAATATTTAAGGTGGTCAATTATTTAGAGTAATTACAGTAAGTTCATGAAGTTTTCAAACATGAAACTGTGCAGACATACATGAAGTCCATATGCTCGACCTTATATTGAAATATGGCCATTTTCCACCTTGGCTCTATAATATTATCTATTAGGGTATAAAAATTAGCTTATTCCTGTCATTTGACAAATTTTTTATGACTGTACAGAAAAAGCAGCAAATCATAGGAGTTAATTTTTAAAAGCCTATATAAGGTCGATTGGAACTAAATTATATTAGTTTTTAAAGTGGTATAGAAAATGTTTCCTTGTGGAGATCTTTGAAAAAAGAAAGATATAAGAAAACAGCGTTCTAAAAGCAGTATCACATCCTTGTCCAGGACGCATGCAATTTTTACCTACTTCTGATTTCCTAACAATATCTGTTGCAAAGATGAAAGGAAAAGTACTGACTGCTGGTGCTTAGATCCCAGACAAGATACAGTAAGCAGCAGATTCGAAAAGGGCGCCTGTTTGTCCAGGTTTTTCATCCACTGTTTTCATTGAAACACTTGCCATTTTGACCTACTTCTGACTCCCAATTGTCTACTGCAAACGTTAAAGAAAAAGTGCTGACTGGTAGTGCTTATAGTAAAAGGAAGAGAAAAGTGCCACACTGGACCAAAATCACAGATCTAATTAATTTTGTTCTCTGCTAGTCCAGTTAGATCTTAGATCTCTGGTCCTTGAGGCACAATTCTCTCCCTTTCTAGCACCTTTTCCTGCCTACAATGTCTATAAGTATGCAACGCCTATCGAAAAGTCGATGCCTAGTGTCGGGAGCAACATGCATTTGAACAGGTATTTTTCAAGTGTCCAGAGCACACTGGTAAAAAGTACCACGCGAGCCAGATACACAAAAATCTTGTATGTAATAAAATGTTCATGTAGACATCATGTAATGTTCTAAGCATGCAATATTGAAAGAACACTTTTGTTGTAATGTGCAGGATTTTGCATGGTGCGTGTGTATGTGTGTGTGGTGGGGGTGGGGAGCAAATGGCTGCATGAGATGACAAAAGGAAAGGGTATGATTTTATCTTTTTTCTGCACCTACACAGATGTAACAAATTAAACAAAACTCCTGCTCAAGGCTGGTCTCATAATTATCAGACAGAAGAACCGTTACTGTCCAGGTACATTTAACACGTCATTCATCCTCGTCTTCGATTTTTTTTTTCTCAGAAAAATTCAAGCAGCATTAAATGACTGCATTTGATGCCATATTGCACACTATCTGATTACATCACTTTGCATAAGACAATGACATAGTGCTGAGAATTTCTACGCAACCTTCTCATGATGCTGACCTGCTTGTTGCATACATATAGTAATAGACTTATGTACCTACCTAATAACTGCAAAGATTTTTTCTAACCCACTGAAATAAAACGTCTGCTGTGGCTTTGCAGAATCTATGGTCTTTATCCACAAGAAGCGTAAGTTCTCATACACCCTTGCAGCTGCATAAGACAGTGGCCAGCAGTGCTGTGTAACTGTTAGACAGACCATGAGTCTGATGTCATTACCATTATTATCGTAGTGCATCCAGTTTAGGATAATCTCTGGCGCCCGGTACCACCGACACACCACATAGCCTGTCATTTCCTCTGCTGCGGACCGAGCCAGACCAAAGTCCAGGATCTGCAGACAAAACAGTCCATGAACAGTTACACAATACTTGAAGAGCATGCATGGCACTGAGATAGAAGAGTGCTGACCTACTGTACCTACAGGTCCAGCCTTTTTCTGCTTCTCCAGACAGCATGTATTACAACAACAGGCAATGGTCTTCTGAAGACACTTGACCCACTTGTGCATGTAGCCACCAGTTAACCCTTTGGCTGTCAGCAGCGCTTTTTGTTGTGATGATTCCTGCAGGAATCATCATGACAAAAAGAACTACCGACAACCAAAGGGTTAACTGTACTGATGGCTACATGGACAAGTGGGATAATGTCCTCTGTACACGGTCCCACATATTCTCCATCCACAAACATCCACACACACCATGCCTTCCTTATACACCAACATCCAAACATATAGTCTGTATATACACCCACAGAAAATGTGTGGGTTTCAGCATGTGCAGAGAATATTATTCTCTGCACATGCTGAAACCCACACATTTTCTGTTTAACTTCCACTTCGACAAACCCGACGACCCTGATACAAAACGCCTTTGCACGTCACTTTCAAACCACAATCTTACACAACACATCACTAAACCCACCCACCGACTCGGCCACACCCTCGACTGGATCATCACCCGCACCTCAGATCAACACTTCCTCGACTCTGACACCTCTTCTGTTTCCCTCCGACCACCTCGCCCTCAACCTACCTCCCCCGAAAAAACCCAAGCTCTTTGTCCCTTGTCGCAAACTAAAATCTGTCAACCGAGAGAACTTCTTCGACGAAGCTGTCGACCTTCTCTTGGACCCCGCCCCCTCTCCCGATCTTGCATCCCATTTCGATTCCTCCCTTCGAAAACTTCTAGACACCCATGCCCCTGTCACCACCTGCTCCATACCCAACCGACTCCCCTCCCCCTGGCTCACTGACGACATAGCTGAGGCCAAGCGTGAGCGTCGACAAGCGGAACACCGCTGGCGATCATCTGACCTCACCGTTCACAGATAGATCTTCCAAACCACCAGATCCAAAGTCTGCAGAATGATCTCCGACTCCAAACGTAAACACCTTCAAAACAAAATCCTGGAATCCACTTCTTCCAAAACCCTCTACACCACCATGAACACACTCCTAGGCACTTCTAAAGACTCTCCTCTTCCCAACACACACAGCAAAGAAGAACTTCCGTCCACTTTCTCCTCCTATTTCTCCGACAAAATCCAAACTCTGCGCAACACACTCGACACTCTGCCTTCTCCACCTTGCCTTCCTGACCCCCCCCCCCCCCCTCCCCCCTTTTCCAGCACTCCCCTCTCGTCCTTCCGCCCCGTCTCTCAGGATGAAGTCCTCAAGACCATAAAGTCCATGCCTTTCAAAACCTGCGAACTAGATCCCCTCCCAGCTTCTCTCTACCGGGACGGCCTCCCAAAACTTTTGCCCTTCATTACCAACATCATCAACACATCTCTAGAGAATGGCTCCGTCCCTGATATCTTCAGTCACCATCGACGGCGTCTCCTCCAACCCAGTCAGGCTCTCCTGCGGCGTTCCACAGGGGTCCATCCTGGGCCCGGTCCTTTTCACACTCTACACCTCTCCCCTGTCCAACATCATCCAGTCTCACCACATACACCACCACCTCTACGCTAATGACTCACAACTACTTGACAAAGACAAACTCGACAACACTCAGACACTACTGACTCGCACGGCTGACTGCTATGAAGATGTGAAAAACTGGATGACGGCAAATAAGCTCAAACTGAACGACGACAAAATGGAAGCCATGCTGGTAGGCACTCGCCAGAAACTTTCCCAGCTCCCTCCCTCTCTCCACATTCAACTTGACAGCACCCCTATCTCCCTCTCTGACTCGGTCAAGAACCTTGGCGTTATCCTCGAATCCTCTCTTTCCATGACCAGCTTCGTCTCCGCCACGGCCCAGGCATGTTATTTCCACCTCCGCCGCATCAGTCGGATCAGAAAATACCTCACTACTGAAGCTGCCACCAAACTCGCTGTCTCTCTCTCATCTTATCTCGCATCGACTACTGCAACTCTCTCCTTTCCGGCCTTCCTCACTCCACCACTCTCACTCTCCAGCGCGTCCAGAACAATGTTGCCCGCCTCGTCCTTAGAAAGAAAAAATCCGACCACGTCACTCCCCTGCTCAAGCTCCTTCACTGGCTCCCCATCCCCCAATGCATCCAATACAAGATTCTGTCTCTCTGCTACAAATCCCTGAACAACTACGCTCCTACCTATCTCTCCAACTTACTTCACCCCTACACTCCTTCCCGCTCCCTCCGCTCTGCCTCCGACCCTTTCCGCCTCCTCATCCCCCGCACCAAACTCAGCACTTTCGGCCCCCGCTCCTTCTCAGTATATGGTCTATCCACCTGGAACACTCTCCCACTCTCTCTCCGTCAGAAACACTCTCTCTCCTCCTTCCAGTCCGCCCTCAAAACTCACCTCTTTCAACAGTTCTAGCACTACATCACCACACTCCCCACCACAAGCTGACCGTCGTAATGTATTTTCACTATTTGTGGTACGTGAGTCATTGTCTAAAGCGTGTGCATGCGTGTGCGAGTTGTGAGTGCGCGCTTAGAATTATAATTATTATAAGATAAGCGCATTATAAATACCGTAATTATTATTATTATACTGTGTACACTCTGAATCTTCCACATATACCCAACATATTTTGTGTACTCTCTAAATACTCCACATGTACATTTAACATTTTCTGTACACATTCTGAACATTCTCAAAATTTTCTATGTGAATATGAATTGTGAATACACTGTATAGTGAAATGAGAACCAGAAGGCACATACCCGTAGCTCCACGTTCTGGTTCACGCCAATGTTGTTTGGCTTTAAATCCTGCATTGAAAAAAACAAGATAAGATCTTATTCTACAGTTTCTATATCGCATTCCCCATCTTTTGGTTGTTCTATATATTGAGAGTCCCCCCACCCACCCACGCCAAAACAAAAAAACAATACCATATATCTTGATTAGTAGCTGAAAATTCCAAAAGGCAGAAGTTGGAAAGCCATCCATGACACATTACTGATCAGCCCCTGATATACACAGACATATTTTTATATGCTATCTGTGAAAATATACATACATGTGCCTGCCTGTCAGTAAGTGTGCAGGCATGTATGCTAGAGGGAGAGAGACTTGTGTTAAAGCCTTATGATGTAATTAATGTTTTATACTATCGTCTGTAGGACTTTAATTTGTGGGCTTTATGGTCACATGTTTAGAATAGAAAGAAGACTTATGGTAGGTTTATTTTTTTCAGTGTTAAGTTTCTGTTTGTTTCTTGTGTGTGGTATAAATGAATATATAAGCAATAACTATAAATACTCACAAACCAGATAGGTGAGGCTAGCGCTGGCAGAATTGTATTTACCCGACCACATATAGTAATGCACCTTCGTGTTTGTGTATGCATGTTTCCCCTGCCTACTTCCTAAGTTCCGGAGAAAGACATGGGTTATATAAGAGACCTGATGCATCTTATTAGATGCAAATGATCGTCTTATTCTATACCTGCGTATTTCTCTGTGGGCTGGCGATTGGGTGCCCGGATCTAACTGTTGTCCAGCGCTGAGTAATTCCCCTTGGTTTGTTGTACAATAACTATAAAGGCTGTACATCTGAAATTCAGCACAATTGTTCATCTGATGGCTGGTTGACGTACTTTCCATGTCTATTTTGATGTATTTTGCTTTGCTGTGAAGACTCTGCCTGTCACTATGATAAACACTGCTGAATATTGGCCCAACTCACCCTATGGATGATCCCCGCAGAATGGATGTACTGAAAGGACAACCAAATTTACTATAAATGAACGTCAAGAAATCCAATAAGTCAGATATCTACTTCTACATGAAGTTATAAAGCAGAGAAGATAGTTGTGACGTAAATATACACGAGATAAAAAGCTTATCTGTCAAATATCACATGACACATGGTATTGTGAAGAGAGAACTTTCATATGGTCTTATTTTGTAACTTCTGAACATGTTTTCCCCATTGATTTCGTCAGCTACAGCTGGCTCAATCAATATGGAAAAATAGGTCTTTTTTTCTGTATTGGTCTGTATTGATCTAAGGAAAAAGCAGGTCAAGAAGTTATAATACCAGACTCTACTGAAGACTTCTGTTCAAATGATGTTTATATTGCTGATTTTCACTGCTGTGTTTTCATGCGAAACAACCAAGGCATTTTACAATCTATATGACAATTTCACTGCTATTGATGCGGGGCACCTTGAATGAGTTGATCTATGATTGATCTATCCCCTGTAACCTTTCAGGATGACTCCAAAATTTGGGAATTTTGTCACCAGTGCTCAATGTGTTCATCGGTTCAAGAGGCCTGTCCTTGACTGACCTTGAGCCCACGCAGCAGCTGGTACAGGAGGAACTGGATCTGGTCATCATTCAGCACCTGGTGTTTAAGAATCTCATGCAGGTCCGAGTCCATCAGCCCAGTCACCAGGTACCTGCACAGACACACACTACTGACAGTACCACTCATTCACATGCACCCCATCACAAGGTACCTGCACAGCCACACACTGCAGACAGTACCACTCATTCACATGCGCCCCATCACCAGGTACCTGCACAGCCACATGCTGCAGACAGTACCACTCATTCACATGCGCCCTATCACCAGGTACCTGCACAGCCACACGCTGCAGACAGTACCACTCACTCACATGCATCCCGTCAGCAGGTACCTGCACAGTCACACGCTACCGACAATACCACACACTCACATGCATCCCGTCACCAGGTACCTGCACAGCCACACACTGCAGACAAAACCACTCACTCACAGGCGTCCGACTCACATGCATCTCATCACCAGGTACCTGCATAGCCACACGCTGCTGGCAGTACCACTCACTCACATGCATCCTGTCACCAGGTACCTGCACAGCCACACGCTACCGACAGTACCACACACTCGCATGCATCCTGTCACCAGGTACCTGCACAGCCACACACTGCAGACAATACCACTCACTCACAGGCGTCCTGTCGCCAGCTACCTGCACAGCCACACACTACAGAAAGTACCACTCACTCACATGCATCCCGTCACTAGGTACCTGAATAGCCACACACTACTGACAGTACCACACACTCACATGCATCCCGTCACCAGGTACCTGCACAGCCACACACTGCAGACAAAACCACTCACTCACAGGCGTCCGACTCACATGGTACCTGCATAGCCACACGCTGCTGGCAGTACCACTCACTCACATGCATCCTGTCACCAGGTACCTGCACAGCCACACGCTACCGACAGTACCACACACTCGCATGCATCCTGTCACCAGGTACCTGCACAGCCACACACTACAGAAAGTCCCACTCACTCACATGCATCCCGTCACCAGGTACCTGAATAGCCACACACTACCGACAGTACCACACACTCACATGCAACAGGTACCTGCACAGCCACACTGCAGACAATACCACTCACTCACAGGCATCCCATCACCAGGTACCTGCACAGCCACACACTATAGAAAGTACCACTCACTCACATGCATCCCGTCACCAGGTACCTCCACAGCCACACACTGCAGACAATACCACTCACTCACAGGCGTCCCGTCCCCAGGTATCTGCACAGCCACACGGTACAGAAAGTACCACTCACTCACATGCATCTCGTCACCAGGTACCTGCATAGCCACACGCTGCAGGCAGTACCACTCACTCACATGCATCCTGTCACCAGGTACCTGCACAGCCACACGCTAACGACCGTACCACACACTCACATGCATCCTGTCACCAGGTACCTGCGCAGCCACACGCTACAGAAAGTACCACTCACTCACATGCATCCCGTCACCAGGTACCTCCACAGCCACACACTGCAGACAATACCACTCACTCACAGGTGTCCCATCCCCAGGTATCTGCACAGCCACATGGTACAGAAAGTACCACTCACTCACATGCATCTGGTCACTAGGTACCTGCATAGCCACACGCTGCAGGCAGTACCACTCACTCACATGCATCCCGTCACCAGGTACCTGAATAGCCACACGCTAACGACAGTACCACACACTCACATGCATCCCATCACCAGGTACCTGCACAGCCACACACTGCAGACAATACCACTCACTCACAGGCATCCCATCACCAGGTACCTGCACAGCCACACACTATAGAAAGTACCACTCACTCACATGCATCCCATCACCAGGTACCTCCACAGCCACACACTGCAGACAATACCACTCACTCACAGGCGTCCCGTCCCCAAGTATCTGCACAGCCACATGGTACAGAAAGTACCACTCACTCACATGCATCTCGTCACTAGGTACCTGCATAGCCACACGCTGCAGGCAGTACCACTCACTCACATGCATCCCGTCACCAGGTACCTGAATAGCCACACGCTACCGACAGTACCACACACTCACATGCATCCCATCACCAGGTACCTCCACAGCCACACACAGCAGACAATACCACTCACTCACAGGCATCCCATCACCAGGTACCTGCACAGCCACACATTATAGAAAGTACCACTCACTCACATGCATCCCGTCACCAGGTACCTCCACAGCCACACACTGCAGACAATACCACTCATTCACAGGCGTCCCGTCCCCAGGTATCTGCACAGCCACACGGTACAGAAAGTACCACTCACTCACATGCATCTCGTCACCAGGTACCTGCATAGCCACACGCTGCTGGCAGTACCACTCACTCACATGCATCCTGTCACCAGGTACCTGCACAGCCACACGCTAACGACAGTACCACACACTCACATGCATCCTGTCACCAGGTACCTGCGCAGCCACACACTGCAGATAATACCACTCACTCACAGGCGTCCTGTCACCAGGTACCTGCACAGCCACACACTACAGAAAGTACCACTCACTCACATGCATCCCGTCACCAGGTACCTCCACAGCCACACACTGCAGACAATACCACTCACTCACAGGCATCCCGTCCCCAGGTATCTGCACAGCCACATGGTACAGAAAGTACCACTCACTCACATGCATCTGGTCACTAGGTACCTGCATAGCCACACGCTGCAGGCAGTACCACTCACTCGCATGCATCCTGTCACCAGGTACCTGCACAGCCACACGCTAACGACAGTACCACACACTCACATGCATCCTGTCACCAGGTACCTGCACAGCCACACACTGCAGATAATACCACTCACTCACCGGCGTCCCGTCACCAGGTACCTGCACAGCCACACACTACAGAAAGTACCACTCACTCACATGCATTCCCTCACCAGGTACCTGCACAGCCACACACTGCAGACAATACCACTCACTCACAGGCGCCCTGTCACCAGGAACCTGCACAGCCACACACTACAGAAAGTACCACTCACTCACATGCATCCCGTCACCAGGAACCTGCACAGCCACGCACTACAGAAAGTACCACTCACTCACATGCATCCCGTCACCAGGTACCTGCATAGCCACATGTTACTGACAGTACCACACACATGCATCCAGTCACCAGGTACAGTGGACTCCGTTTAACACGAATTTCTGCGGACACGGAAAATCACTTCATGTTAAACGTATTTCTTGTTAACCAATATGGCCTCAAAATTGATCATGGCCCTCAAGGAGAAAGTGTGTAAGAGATGTGTGCGTGAATGAGTACGAGGTTAAAAGTGCACATTATCATACTTTATATGCATACCTTCAGCTCGCTAGGAAAACACAAGGAAACGTGTTCAGCTTGCGTATTTAATGTAAAATCCATCAGGTAAAATCCACAGTAAGTTATAATTCTTCAGGTAAAAGCAACACAGGCTGAAGTACAATCCCGCATCGGTAAAAGGGTTGTGTTGGTACATGAATGATGCAACATGAATACAGTTCAGAAACGTTAGCCAATGAGAAGATGGATTACAACAGCCAAAGGCTATTCAGCCAATCACAGACTAGAGTTCGCTCTGATCTGTCATGTGTACTACACAGACTGTACAGCGCGAGAGCAACACATGAATTGGTTTTCGGTGAATGGAATCTGTGTTCGTGTTAAACAGGTGAATAATAGTTAAATTGCCCTGGCTGGGAACCGAAACCAGCTTCGTGTAAAGCAAACTTTCATGTTAAGCATTTCATGTTATCAGTGAAATTTTAATACAAAATAAGAAGGCCGTCGGCCGGGAATGCAAAAACGATTCGTGTTAACCGGAAATTCGTGTAAAGTGAGTTCGTGTTAACTGGACTCCACTGTACCTGCAGAGCCACACGCTACTGACAGTACCACACACACACACAGGCACCTAGGCACCAGCACAGCCACACACTGCAGACAGTACCACTCATTCACATGCGTCCCATTACCAGGTACCTGCACAGCCACATGCTGCAGACAGTACCACTCATTCACATGCGTCCCATCACCAGGCACCTGCACAGCCACACGCTGCAGACAGTACCATTCATTCACATGCATCCCATCACCAGGTACCTGCACAGCCACACACTGCAGACAGTACCACACACTCACATGCATCCCATCACCAGGTACCTGCACAGCCACACTCTGCAGACAGTACCACTTATTCACATGTGCCCCATCACCAGGTACCTGCACAGCCACACGCTGCAAGCAGTACCACACATTCATGTGTCCCGTCACCAGGTACCTGCACAGCCACACGCTACAGACAGTACCACTCACTCACATGCGTCCCCTCACCAGGCACCTGCACAGCCACATGCTGCAGACAATACCACTCACTCAGAGGTGCCCATCACCAGGCACCTGCACAGCCACACGCTGCAGACAGTACCACTCACTCCCATGCGCCCATCACCAGGCACCTGCACAGCCACACGCTGCAGACAGTACCACTCACTCCCATGCGCCCATCACCAGGCACCTGCACAACCACACGCTGCAGACAGTACCACTCACTCCCATGCACCCATCACCAGGCACCTGCACAGCCACACACTGCAGACAGTACCACTCACTCACAGGCGCCCCGTCACCAGGTACCTGCGCAGCCACACACTACCACTCACAGAGAGGAAACAAAATGGCACAGATTGTAATAAGCTGCAGGGGCTCATTAGAATTTACACCTCTTGCATGTGAATATTGTTTCTTGTGTTCTGGGAACACACATTTAGCAAACACACTACAGCAGGATATTGATTGACCATGATAATTCAAGGGCAGGCGCCAAGCTAATCTGGCAATACCATTGAATTATCATGATCAATCCACCTCCTGCAGCTGGTACATGTACATAATTGTCAGGTGACATTTCCAAAATTTGGGAAATGTGGACATGCGGTTAAACGGGTTAAACTGTGTGGACCATACCACACTCTGTTTTGTATAAAGCTAAAGAAGAGTGTGGAAAATAGCAAGCTTCCTGAGCCTCATCACTTGCTAGGACAATTGCACATGTTGTCTTCACTAGTGTTTCCTGTCACCAGAAGCATGTTTCCTGTGTGTGCTGACTCATGTGCACAGTGTATGCCAGGGGCGCTTAATATGTATCTGGATGCTCTACATCTCAGGGAGTAGGGTCTTCAAAAGCAATGTCTTGGTAAACATCATGATTACGTCTCTAAGCTTTAACATTAAGCATACCAAATTCAAATGCCTATGACATACAGTTGTTTAGACAATGGCTTCCACAGCATGTATGTATGCCTCCAAGATGAAGCTGTTTCTGTGATTTTGAGAGCAAATGACATAAACAGGCACATTTAGTCATTTTTTTTGCAGAAGCACATAAGCCTTTTTTATTGCAAAAAGTTTGGGCGGCTGAACAAGAGTGCAACATCTAAAAAGAGATTGCTCTTCAAGATAGTATTGCACACCTGTGGCTAAACCTCACCAGTGAAGTGTTTTCAGAAACTTATGGAGTCCCTGACATACATGTACACGTTGTGACACACTGTACTTACACATCTGAAAAAGTCTCCAGTGACTTGTTTGGGGTAAACAAGTTAAGTAAGTTCAGCACCTGCAACATCAACAGACTGTCATTGGTAATGATAGTACACACTATTTCTGAACTCTGTGTGTGTGTGTGTGTGTGTGTAGGGTGAGGAGGGCACGTCTCAGCTGTGGTAAATTCAGGTTCAGTTGACTGTTGTCACAACATAGATATAATTTTTGTCTGGTACTAAAACTAAGATAAACATAAATATCTGGCCATTTATGCACCCTTCCCCATTCAAAAGCTCAGTTCTCATCCTGATACTAAATGAAACTGCATGTACACAAGTTCTCTCACGTTTTCATGGTCCAGATGGCGCAGCATGCGGATCTCACGGTAGCATCGCTTGGCAAATAAAACCTCTGTTTGAAATGGCCGAGCCAACTTCTTCAGCGCCACTTTAGTGTTAGTCACCACGTCCTCCGCAGCGCTAAAAACACAGGTAAGACAAGCAGATGAACCCATGCAGGCCTTAAGTTAAACATGACATATCAATCATTTAACCATGATAGTTAAAAGGGTGGTGCAGAATAGCTAGCTGCCACTTCGTATCATGCTATCCTGGCACCCCCCCTTGAACTATCACGGTCAATCTGCTTCCTGTACTGTTATGCATGTGAGCCTGTGACAAAACGTGCGCGTAACAACTGACATATTTTTAGTTAAAAAAACGCACTTCAACAGAAAATTAGTTCTTTTTCAAGTTTTTGTGATTCCGCTATGAAGACATTGTTGTTGGAACACTTACATTTCTCACAGTCACAGAGTTTTCTTTTCACCAAAATGGACTAATCTGTCTGATGATTTTCATGTGTATGTCCAATAGTATGCCCAGTGTGACAACAAACATTTTTCTGTACTGAGTGACAGGGAAATGTTCTTCAGTCACTGTCCTTAGATAACAGAAATACAGATGACTGAAGAACTTTTTCATAAAATGTGGTAATCACATGAAGAACTGTGTTTTTGTGTGATTTAAATTGACTGAGTATGTCCACCATAACAACCAACACTGATTGTTACAGAAAACTTGATTTCAAAAGGAATAAAATACTCTTCATATGTCCACATGTGAGAACAGGTTATACAATTAATTTCTTTTGAAAGAGAATGATTAAAAAATATAAACTGACTTAATGTGATCATAAATTATATGCCCACCGAAACAACCAATATTTTCAGAATGGGACAGATTTAATTATTCTTTGCTCAAAATCATCTGTTTCTGCATTCACATTAATTAATTTCACAAGCCCACAAGCCAGATACATCAAAACTAACCATAAAATAAGCCTATTTTAAAGACATCTCTGTTGGTTGTTACTTTGGACATTTCTGTTGGTTGTTACTTTTGGTACAAATGACCTTTTGTCACAGGCTCTTGTACTTGTAGTCTTCAGCAGACAACTCCAAATTTGAGGGAATTTGTATTTAAGGATCAGTCAAAGTGTGTTCAAATCACAAAAGTACATCTCAGCACAGAGTTGACATTTGAAATGTGACCATGTTTGACCAAACCTTATAGTTATACACACAGGTAATCACAAACAGAATGTGTGCATCCCTCATCATTCATCAATGCCCCTATCCCTGATGTAAAAACTGCACATACTCTACACAGCAGGTGGTTTACAGACTCCCTATTTGTAGCAGGTGGTTTACAGACTCCCTATGTAGCAGGTGGTTTACAGACTCACTATGCAATACTAATGAGGAGCCAGTCCTTTTTCCTGGAAAATCTGACCGACACCGATGCTCTGCGAGATTTTAACTTTTGAAATATTGAGGTCACCTTGCTGGCAGAATTAAACAGCCGTGACCTTCGTCTGCTGTTGGGCTTTTAACTGTCATCTGTGGTGTCGAATGGCAATGTGGAAGATACTGTGCTTGCCCTTTGGTTGTGGTTAGCACGGTTTGTCGTGATGATTCCTGCAGGAATCACAGCGACAAAAAAAAAAAAAAAGACAAAAAAAAAAAAAACACGCTACCAACAGCCAAAGGGTCAAGTGTGATGTGATCGTGCCAGTCTGCGTTAGCAGGGCGGTGGTCATACTTACCACACCTGTCCGTATGCTCCGCTGGCCAAGAAGGCGAGGTGCTGATAGCGTTGTGGCACATCCCACTTGGTAGCCATCAGCTCCGTGCTGTAGAAACCCTCTGGTAGCGCCTCCGTCATCTCGACTCGCGCTCGTGGCCTACACAACACAAATTATACACCACGATCCCGGATGCTTCACACAGACGCCCTTGCCAGATGAACCCAGACACTTTTTCCGCGGCACAAATACCCGGTAGGGCACAATCAGAATTACTGTACGGATGTATACAACAGGTATACAACTGTGCTGCCAAGTTAGTTTAGTTCCGACGCCTGATTACGTGGGATGCCTCTGTGCGTGGGCTTTCCCCGCGCGTGACGTTAACACACTGTGTCAGCCGAAACGACCCAGCCACTCAACCAGCGGCCTTCGCGTGGTCACATCAACACATGTACGTCACCCGTGGCGGCCTAACGCAGTACAGTAGCACAGGTACTTGTCAGTTATATCACTCTTCGCGGTATTATTACACGATTGGTCATGCGTACTGCAATCCCTAGACTGTTGACGTCAAACACTTCCGGGTTTATTCAAACAGTAGACAGTCCAAAACCCGCACATACCCGTACATACCTACACAGACAAACCGTCGCACAAACAGAAAAACTTTACCGTGTGTCAGGACCTTGCACCTTCTCACCTCACCACATGCACAATGATCGATAAAGGGAGGGGTGGGGGTGGAGGCTGCCAAATTTTTAAAAAAGGCAGTTTGATATAGCATTTTACTGAATTTTTGGCAGGGGTTGGGGTGCGCATAATATGTATAATATTGTCTGGAAGCATCCCACCCCCCTAGATCCACCCCTGTGGGAGGTTCCAGACCACCACCACCCCCCCCCCCCACCCCACCAAGCTTATCATGGAGTTTGGAAACACAAACACCCCCCACCCCCACCCACAATGTTGTTGGAAAAATGCTTGTTCTCACCCTCGACACGCTCCACAATTTTGTCAACTGGAAAGCAAGGTCTGACCTTGGGTGCCTCCTGTCTCAGGTTGTGTCCCAAACAAAAAGTTGGAACCTGCCCCCCTTGGAAGGTAACTGATTTACCCCTGCCGAGTTTCTTTATGTAAATGGGTGTATCATCTTCCTGGGACCTTATTTTCTCATTATTTTTGCTAGAGTGGTAGTGTAAGATGTCATTTTAACTCATGCTTGATTTTGTGTGTGTGTTGAAGTGTGCCCGAGCACACAGACAATGTGTTTATTGAGGCTTTCAATTGTGGTTAGTTAGTTAGTTCGGGGCTTAACGTCAGTTGGTTGGTTCATTGGTTAACCCTTATCATTCTGAATACACCAGTGTGTGAAATAAGTTTGACTAAAATAGTTCAAGGGTAGTGCCAGAATAGCTTGGTGCCTCGAGGCGCTAAGGTATTCTGGCACCACCCTTGAACTAAAGCCATTGGTCTGATATCCTTATCTGTGAGTATTATAATGTAGCTTGCATATGGCAGTGTACACATTTGAAGCTTTTAGCCTCAGTATGATATGGGTTAATGTCCCAGCAGCAGACTTTCTCAGGACATGCCTGCACTGCTTGTGAAGAAAAAAAACAAGATGAGATTTCATCCCAAAGTCTACGGTATTGTTTTGAGCTCACATGCGATTTTCTTTAGGAACATTTGGAGTTGTTACTATTTTTTAAGCTTATCCTTCTGATCCACCACTCTCCACCCTGACATTGGCGCCAGTTACACATTCTGTGAGCTTCTTAATCAAATTGTCAGAAACAGAGAGCATTGCTTCAACCCACACACATGAATAACACTGAATTTTCGTGCTTTGCGTTATTTAGGAACATTGTACAACACTGACGTGTTTGACACTTTTACGTCACTGTCATTGTCTGAGTCGTGAAAGGCACGCAAGGGTTACTTCCACACAGCCTCTTACAGGGCTGACTCTTTGGTGAGAGTGAAACGTGGTTCCAAAATTTTCAAAAATGAATTAATTATCATTCAAAAAGTTGAAGAGGCTAACCCTCGCGCTGGGACCATATGGCGTTGAGGCGCGTCCCCTGGGTGATGGATAGGGGGTCCCTCGCGAGAGGGGTGCACCGAATAAAATAAGGTGCCGTGAACCAACATGGTCTGAGGGAAGTTGACACTGACAGAAAACCCCTGGTCCTCCTAGTAAGGGGGTTGGGCGTGGGGGCAGCTTCCCCAACCTGCAAAAAAGGAAATAGCTACAAAAACGCCGACGAAAAGACAAACAGTAATTCCTTTCCTGGAGGAGGAAGGTTCTTCTACCAGAAGATTTATGACGTCCTGTGGTGAAAGCCGGAAGTCTTCGGAAGCCACAGGACCGAGCCGCCTCTCTCTATCCAGGGACACAACCATGGGCACATGGAATGTCAAGACCATGTACCAGAGTGGCAAGGCCGCCCAGATAGCGGCGGAAATGCAAAAGTACAACCTTTCCCTGCTAGGTATCAGTGAAGCCAGATGGACGCAGTCTTGCCAGAAAAGGCTGTTAAGTGGGGAGATGATTCTGTATTCAGGTCATGAAGAGGAGAATGCCCCCCCATACAGAAGGAGTAGCATTCATGCTGTCACCAGTGGCACAGAGAGCACTGATGGGCCGGGAACCTCTTGGGCCAAGAATTATCACCGCAGCCTTTAGAACTAGGAGAAAGATCAAGTTGAACGTCATCCAGTGTTATGCGCCCATCAATGACAGTGATGAGGAAGAGAAACAAGAGTTCTACGATCGACTCCAGAGTGCTGTGGACAAATGTGCGGAGCGAGACATCACCATCGTCATGGGCGATTTTAATGCCAAAATAGGGGAGGACAACACCGGATATGAAGAGGTGATGGGGAGACAGGGACTAGGGGAGATGAGTGAGAACGGGGAGAGGTTTGTAGACTTTTGTGCTCTAAACAGACTTGTCATTGGAGGCAGCTTCTTCCCACACAGAAGAATACACAAAGCAACTTGGGTCTCACCTGACCATACTACAGAGAACCAAATAGACTATATCTGCATTAGCAAGAAATTTAGAAGATCCCTTCAAGATGTTCGAGTGAGGAGGGGAGCAGATGTCGCCTCAGACCACCATCTGCTTACCTTGAGAATAAAGCTCAAGTTAAAGAAAAGCCGCACAGAGACAAGAAGAAGACAGCGCTATAATGTAGGCCGCCTGAGAGAGACTGGTGGTTCAAACTGGTGCTGTCCAACCGGTTTCAAGCGCTACAGGAGCTAGTAAATGAGTTAGTTAGTTATTTGGGTTTAACGCCGAGCAGGCAACTAAGGCCATCTCACGGCGGGAAGGGTAAAAATCTGGTCAGCCAGACTAAAAGAAAGGTCTTAAGACATGATGTAAATATACCTTAAAAATATGTCAGGCTAAAATGTTGCACAGGTCTTTAAAGAAAACGTCGGAAGACTCTCAAAAAGGTCAAAATAATAAAAACATCATAATCTATAGACGCTCAAATCTTATTAAAAATATGGCACTCTCTCAGAAAACTGAAGATCTTGTCCGGAGGCACATCCCAGAACAAAACCTTCAAGGAGTCTGCTGTGAAATGTTTATACCTTGTGTCGATTAGATCAGCACAAGACAACAAAAAGTGTTGAACAGAGTACTGCTCGTCGCAGGCATAACACCATGGACGCTCCTCCTGTTTAAGTAAATAAGAGTGCGTAACATACGTGTGGCCGATGTGGAGCCGAGCCAGGACAGTCTCCTCACGGCGGCTGCCGCAGCGATAAGGTAGACCGTCGGACAACTTAGGAAGGGCTTCATGCAGCTTGTTAGCTTCCTCTTTGTCCCACTCGGACTGCCACTCACGGGCTATGTACGCACTAGCCACATGTCTAAAATCACTATAAACAGTCTGTGTGTCAGGGACAGGATCATTGCGGGCATCGTTGGCAGCAGAATCTGCGATCCTGTTGCCTTTGATGCCCACATGCCCTGGCACCCAAACAAAAATGATATCATAATATTCCTTCATCAAGTCCGCGTGGAGCTCTCTGATCTGCACCAGCAGTGGGTGGTCATTTCCCGTGCCCTGAAGGGCCTGCAGGGCAGAAAGAGAGTCAGACAGAATCAGGAAGTTCCTTTCTCTAGATCGATAAGCATGCCTGAGTGCCAGCAGAACCGCCTGCAGTTCCGCACTAAATACAGATGAGTGGTCTGGGAGGCGGTGCTTAAATGGGCGTCTAGGATGGCGAGAGGACACTGCGGCCGCAGCCACTCTCCGATCCTCAGACTTTGACCCATCGGTATAGATGCGACAATAGCCAGGAAAAATTGAAAGCAGTTCATTGAGGTTCATATGGCTGGTGGAGTAGAGTCTTTCTTGTGGGCAGTCAAGTCCAGCAAGATGTCAGGAACTGGCAAGAGCCAAGGTGGAGTGATGTGTTGCAGGGATTCCGAAACTCTGTCCAGGTCCAATCCGGCCGCCTGCAGATGAGGTCGGACACGGAAAGAAAGTGGACGGACAGCTCCCGGATGGGTATCGTAAATCTCTGCAAACGATGGTTTAAAAACACAATCATAGGCAGGATTGTCTGGATGGGCCTTCAGTTTCAGAACGTAGCTGAGCATGAGGCGGATGCGGCGGAGCTTGAGAGAAGGCTCCCCTGCCTCGGCATACAGACTAGGAACTGGAGACGTCCTGAAGGCCCCAAGACATATCCGCAGACCCTGATGGTGAATTGTGTTCAGATGCTGTAGCACAGACTTGGAAGCTGAGCCATACACAACAGAGCCGTAATCCAGTTTGGACCGAACAAGGGCCCGGTACAGACCTTCGTCTGTAAGACAGTACGGTCCGCACCCCAGTCAGTACGACCGACGACACGAAGAATGTCGAGAGCCTTCTGACAAGAGGTTCTAAGATAATTAATATGGTTGCGGAAGGTAAGTCTTTTGTCAAAAATGACCCCCAGAAACTTTGCCTCCTCGGCCACCTTAATTGGCACTCCAGCAATGCTCAGGCTAGGTTCTGGAAAAAATTTCATCTGGTTAGTAAAATGAACACAAACAGTCTTGGAGGGCGAGAACTTGAATCCATTGAGAGACACCCACCGCTGGATGCGATCAACGCACAGCTGCAAGCGCCTCTCAAGGGACGCAAGTCCTCGACCACGTGCGCACAAAGCAAAGTCGTCAACAAACAAAGAGCATTCAGAATCATCCTTGACGGCCTTTACAATGTTATTAATTTTAATACTAAATAAAACAGGAGATAGAATGCTGCCCTGTGGGACACCCATCTCCTGTTCAAAGGAGTTGGAGAGGGTGGAGCCCACACGGACATGGAACGACCGGTTAGTCAAAAAATTGTGAATAAAAACGGGCAGGTGCCCTTTAAAACCCATGTCCAACAAGTCAGACATTATGCCATACTTCCAGGTAGTGTCATACGCCTTCTCAAGATCGAAGAAAATTGCATAGACATGCTGCTTGTTGACAAAAGAATCTCGAATAAATGATTCAAAGCGGACTAAATGGTCAGTTGTACTACGGAAGCGCCGGAAACCGCACTGGAGGTCTGTGAGGAGACCCTGTGACTCGAGATGCCACACCAGGCGGGCGTTGACCAGGCGCTCCATAGTTTTACATAAACATGATGTCAAAGCGATAGGCCGGTAGTTGCCCGGGTCGGAAGGATCCTTACCCGGCTTGGGGATCGGTACAACCACAGCCTGGCGCCAAGACGGCGGAAAATGACCAGTTCTCCAGATATGGTTAAAGGCCTTGAGAAGTACAAGGAGTGACCTCTCAGGCAGATGCGTTAGGAATTGATAGTGGACGGTATCTAGGCCAGCAGCAGAGTCATTACATTTCTGCAAAGCTTGCTGCAATTCTGATAATGTAAACGGGATATTATAGTCTTCTGAGTTATCGGACTCAAAATCACAAATACGAGACTCTCGTTTCTCCTTCTCTCTCTGGAAGAAAGGTGAATAATGCTCCGTTGAAGAATTATGGGCAATGGTGGAGGCAAGCAAATTGGCCACAGCTTTTTTATCTGTAACCAAACTGACACCATCTCTAAGATGGCCAACAGAAGCCGAGCCACCTCTGCCCCTAATTCTCCGAACAGCCTTCCATACTTTCTGGGAAGGAGTCCGAGAAGTTAAAGATGAGACGAAGCGTCTCCAGGAAGCACGGCGTTCACGTTTAAAAATGTAACGGGCTTTCGCCCTCTGTCTTTTAAAGGTTAAAATATTTACTTGCGACGGATTACGGAAAGCACGTCGCTGAGCAGATTTGCGCGCTATTTGGGCCTTGCGGCACTCTTCGTTGAACCATGGTACTCTCGGCTTTCGAGGGACTGATGCGGAAGTTTTAGGGATGGTTTCACCCGTTACGTCCAACAAAATAGTAGTAAAAGAAGAAATAGGTTCTTCAGATGACATGACCACCTCCTCTGTAATACGAGACTGACAGAGGGAGGCGAACAGAGGCCAGTTAGCTTTCTTAAGATTTTAGCGCCCCACCGGCGGATCCTCCCCACAGCTGACCGATGACAGGACTACTGGGAAGTGGTCACTACCACACAGGTCATCGTGAACCTTCCAGTCAAAGTCCAGCATGAGAGAAGGATCACACACAGTGAGGTCTAGAACAGAACTAGATCCTGAACCTGGGTTAGAGTATGTAGGTGAAACATCGTTAAAGACACATAGATTAAGTTGAGAAAAAACATCTTCTAACATCTGACCTCTGCCATCATAGTGGTCACTACCCCAAAGGTGAGCGTGACCGTTAAAATCCCCCATGAGAATAAAGGGAGGGGGCAGTTGATCAACTAAATTAAAAAAATCATTACTACAGACCCGCAGGGATGGTGGCAGGTAAATACTGCATATAGTTATGGTCTTCTTCAAGGTAACCCAAGCTGCGACAGCCTGAAGACAGGTGTCGATGCTAACGGGGCTACATAAAATTTGGCTACTAATGAGAAGAGCCACTCCACCCGAGCGCCTCTCCGAATCAGAGCCTTTATGTATAGCGTTAAAACCATTAAAGGACACAGGGTCAGAAGTCTTCAGGTAAGTCTCCTGAAGAGATATTACTGAGGGGTTATAGCACTTGACTAAAAGACGTAATTCCTCAAAGTTAGCTTGAAAACCACGACAATTCCACTGAAGCAGAGAGTCCATGATTATGTCTTATCTGGGGGTGCGGAGTTTTTCCCCCCTTTGTCCTTTGCCTTGGAAGGAGTCGGAGAAACAGAGGGGGGCCGGCTCCCGGGCCTCCTCTGGTTCTTATGAGATGAAGGGGGTGGAGCTGCCGCAGCATCGGCAACTTCCACTCCCTCCATCTGCTCCTCCAATGCAGCATATTTGTTTTGAAGGGGGACATCAGTGTTCCCCTTCTGGGCCCGTGCGCACGGCGGTCCCATATATTTCTTTGACTTCTGGTCCTGGGCAGCGTTCCTGCCGCTAGAGTTAGCGGCCTTAGAAGGCTGACCAGAGCCAGAAACCTTTGGTGTTGACAAACTAGCAGGTTTGGGTGGGGGCTGAGGCTTAGGGGCAGCAGAAGGCGGTGCCACCGGACCGGTAGCGTCCACCCTCTGCGTTCCCTGGCTCCTCGTCACCACCGGAGGAGGGTTACTCTCCAGGGGTGAGAGGATCCGAGGCTCCGCCCCCAACCAAGAAGTTGGGGTTTGACAAGAGAAGTCTTTGGTGGGGCGCTTGCCTGCCACCGCAGCACTGAAAGTATACACAAAGTTGTTATTTGAGTTTGGCGCCGCCTCAGCTGCACCAGGACCGTCAACCAGTTTTTTTGCATCCGCAAAGGACAGCCCCTTCTCCACACGCACCTGCTGAATCCTGCACTCGGAGATCCAACGAGGGCACTTCTTGTCCGAAGCCATATGCGCCCCCTGGCAATTCACACACAGGGGGATGGCTGTGCAGGACTCAGCAGAGTGTCCGGGCTTAGTGCAACGGGCGCATAGAGCCTCTGCCTGGCGGCATGTCTTCTGCCCATGGCCATACTTTGGGCACTTAAAGCACCGAAGGGAGAGAGGGACGTATTTTTTCACTTTTAGGGAGTAGTAACCTCCCCAGATGGTAGTAGGAGCTGTGGGGGTGCCAAACGTCAGGATGATGGTAGGGAGACGGATCTCCCTACCACCTCGTTTGGAAATGAAGCGCCTGACGTAGGTCACCCCCTGTGACTTAAGGTTCCGTACAAGTTCATCTTCAGACAGTTCGGCCAATGCTTGATCTTTAATCACTCCTCTAGAGGAATTCATTGTTTTGTGGGGAGTGACCTCCACTGGAGTGTCTCCGATGGAGGAGAGCCTCAGTAGCCCATTGGAGTGTGCCCGGGTACGGCACTCTACCAACAAGTCACCAGACCTGAGGCGCTGGGCCTCAGGCCTGCCAACACAGCTCCTGAGGGTCTCCCCTACCAGGAAAGGGTGCAGCTTGGAAACAGGCTTCTCTTTAACTTTGCTGTGGATAATGAGAAAGCGAGGCCAGACGGCCGAAACCTGAGGCGTCGCTTCCCCACAATCAGAGTCGCTATCATTTTCAAGGTCAATGTCAGTGGCTATGTGCCGCTTTGGTGCCAGTTTTGTTTTTTTGATATTTTCCATATTATAGTATGATAGATATTCATCCCCTGGGGGTCCCCGCCCGCCACCGAGCCCAACAAGGGAAAGTGCAATTGTCGGCGGGTCTCCAGCCGAAGCACAATGGAGACTGCCCGAAAGATATACTCAAGGGGGTAAGCCCGATTGAACCGTTTGAGCCACCGCCTTCTATCACACTGTTGAATGCAGGGGAATACTGGCGTAAAGCACCTAATCAGCATCAGAGGCTATAGCATGGTGCTCCGTATAACAACCCGCATGTCAACAGGGGGATAGGGCTCGACGTGACAAGAGCCGATTGACTAGGCCGGTACGACTAGCCTCCCGTTTAGGCAGAAGTCAAGGCCAAAGTGGAGTGTTTCAGCCACCAGGATCCTCTTCTCCCCCGACACGGGTCTCCAAGCACGGCAAACACTTGGGATCCAAAGGACCAAAAGCTCACGCGTATTTTTAAGGAACAATCCAACATGGTAAGACCTGGGTAAGCACAGCTCCTTAAAAACCGGACCAGTGAAAAAGACTGAACAACATATCTGCTGACATCAAGTCCTAATCCTGGACAAAGATGGCACCCGTCTGCTAGCCCACTCAGTCAGGGACCGAGTGGACTACCCACCCACGCCACGTGGAGGCCGGTGCCGGGTAGGCGAGCTAGTAAATGAAGAGGAGGCGGTCACCACAGAGCAGCAGTGGAAGGCAGTTAGAGAGGCGCTGAACTCAACCTGCAAAGACACTGTAGGGTTCAGGAAACATCATCACAAGGACTGGCTGTCGGCACAGGCCTTGAAGAAGATAGAAGTGAGGAAGCAGAAGAAAGCAGTTGTCAACATCAGTCGCACAAGAGCAGCCAAAGCAAGGGCACAGGAGGAATACTCAGAAGCCAACCGCGAGGTGAAGAGGAGTATCAGGGCAGACAAAAGGGCCTACACAGACAGCCTGGCAGCAGAGGCAGAAAAGGCAGCAGGCAGCGGCAACATGAAACAGCTCTACGACATTTCCAGAAGATTGTCGGGCAAGTATGGCCATACAGAAAGACCAGTAAAAGACAAAGAAGGCAAGCCTATTGCAGACAGAGCAGACCAACTCGACAGATGGGCCGAGTATTTTGAAGAGTTACTGAACAGACCCAGCCCACCCGACCCCCCAGACATCCAGCCAGCAGAGACCGACCTACCCATCAGCTGTGACAGACCCAGCCGGGAAGAGATCAGAAGAGCAGTGGCATTTTTGAAGAACGGCAAAGCAGCAGGACCAGATGGCATCCCAGCGGAGTCTCTGAAAGCAGACCTAGAGACAACAGTAGAAATGCTGTACCCACTGTTTGGAAAGATTTGGGAAGAGGAGGTGATGCCGGCTGACTGGAAGGAGGGGTACCTAATCAAGCTTCCCAAGAAAGGCAACCTCAGCAAGTGTTCCAACTACAGAGGAATCACCTTGCTGCCAGTACCAGGAAAGGTCTTCAACAGGATCATCCTGGAGAGAATGAAGAGCTCTGTTGACCCCCAGCTGAGAGACCAGCAAGCAGGATTCAGGAAAAACCGATCATGTACAGACCAGATCACCACTCTCCGCATCATCGTGGAACAGTCTCTGGAGTGGAGCTCCCCGCTGTTCGTCAACTTTGTGGATTACGAGAAAGCATTTGACAGCGTGGACCGAGAGACTCTGTGGAAACTACTACGACACTACGCTGTACCCACAAAGCTCGTCCGCCTGATCAAGAGCAGCTACGATGGCATGACATGTCGTGTGATCCATGAAGGGCAGTTCACCAGGGAGCTCCAGGTCAGAACCGGTGTCAGGCAGGGGTGTTTGCTGTCTCCGTTCCTCTTCCTACTGGCCATGGACTGGGTCATGAAGAGAACCACAGAGCACAGACGAAGTGGAATACAGTGGACACTGTGCACACAGCTTGACGACCTCGATTTTGCAGACGACTTGGCTTTACTGTCCCACACTCATCAACAAATGCAGGACAAGACCACGAGGCTTGCTGACATCTCATCCCAAGTGGGCCTCACCATCCACAAACAGAAAACAAAGACAATGAGGCTGAACGCAACCAGGGAAAAACCAGTCTTGCTTGCTGGAGGAGGAGGAGGAGTCCTTCACCTATCTCGGGAGCATCATAGACAAAAAAGGCGCACTGATGCAGATGTCAGAGCATGAATCGGTAAAGCCTTTCTCCAGTTGAAAAAAGTGTGGAGTTCCAGAGAGCTGTCACAACACACCAAAGTCCGGATTTTCAACTCCAACGTAAAAGCAGTTCTCCTATATGGAGCAGAGACTTGGAGATTGACAAAAACCACAGTCAACAGAGTACAGATCTTCATAAACAGTTGCCTTAGAAGAATTTTGAAAATCCACTGGCCAGAGAAGATCAGCAACGTCAGACTCTGGGAGAGAACAGAGCAGATAACAGCAGAGAATGAAATTGGGCGAAGAAGATGGGGATGGATTGGTAACAGTCTGAGAAAGCCAGCTTCCAGTATCACTAGGCAGGCATTGTCATGGAACCCCCAGGGAAAGAGGAAAGGAGGCAGGCCGAGAAACACCTGGCGTCGAGACCTCCAAGCAGACATCAAGAGACTGGGAACCACCTGGAGTAAAATTGAAGGAGAAGCACAGGACAGGAGTCGCTGGAAGTCTCTCGTCGACGGCCTATACCCGGGGAGGGGTGACAGGCGTAAGTAAGTAAGTAAGTAATGCTGGCTAACGAACTCATTCAATGTCTTCCTTTAATCTAGATAAATTACGGACTCTTATGCGGATCAACTGGTTTTTGTGAAACGGTAATTTTTTCAAAAATGTGTGAACTAATTTTAACAAAATTAAAAAAGGTCTCAAGATAATTCTGTTTAAGACAATATCCTAAAGTTTCAAGTCTATCCGTCCACAAATGCAGGCTCTAGTCGCTGTCACACACCCACACACACACACACACACACACACACACACACGACGCTTTGGCACTAGATCCGTGTTCAACAGCAATGCTAGCATAGCTAGACGTGACATAATTTTCTGTTGTTACTACACTTTTACAGTGTGACACCTGCCCGCCTATGTTATTGCATACTAGGTGTTGAATGGGCTGAGGCCAGCCCCATTTCAAGGTCTACCCTATTTTCAATACGGTAGACAAAAAAACAAACAAAATATTGAATGTATGTTGCCAGCTGGTCTAATATGCTATTTAAACCTGAGACATGCTAGGGACGATGCACCTTCATGCTAATTTACATACCCTCGTTTAAAAAAAAAGTATGAAAAATCATTACAATTACAAAATATGCACAGAAAAATGACATAGATTTTTTTTTTTTTTTTTTAATGCATTTACTGCATAACCTATTTCCTCGCGCTGGGACCATATGGCGTTGAGGCGCGTCCCCTGGGTGGTGGATAGGGGGTCCCTCGTGAGAGGGGTGCACCGAATGAAATAAGGTGCCGTGAACCAACATGGTCTAAGGGAAGGTGACCCCGACAGAAAACCCCTGGTCCTCCTAGTAAGGGGGTTGGGTGTGGGGGTAGCTTCCCCACCCTGCAAAAAAGGAAATAGCTACAAAAGCGCCGACGAAAAGACTAACAGTAATTCCTTTCCTGGAGGAGGAAGGTTCTTCTACTAGAAGACTTATGACGTCCTGTGGTGAAAGCCGGAAGTCTTCAGAAGCCACAGGACCGAGCCGCCTCTCTCTATCCAGGGACACAACCACCCCCAGGGAAAGAGGAAAAGAGGTAGGCCGAGAAACTCCTGGCGTCGAGACCTCCAAGCTGACATCAAGAGACTGGGAACCACCTGGAGTAGAATCGAAGGAGAAGCACAGGACAGGAGTTGCTGGAGGTCTCTCGTCGACGGCCTATACCCGGGTAGGGGTGACAGGCGTAAGTAAGTAAGTAAGCATAACCTATTTCATAGGTGCAGCAGTCCATTTAGCAGCATACATCCAATATCAAGGACTACAGGCAGCGCAGACAGTAGGGTGAGTTTAAAAAAGGAAAATGCAGGTGAATGGACAAAAGGTAGACAAAAACATGTACCCCAGAAAATAAAGATAAACCCACCCTGTGGGGCTTACCAGGGTGACAGGAGTGAGTATAGAAGCTGAAAATTATTTGCTTGGGCAGTGTTTATAATTCAGTGTGAGCACCCAGAGATTGTTGAGTTGTGTGCTGCAACAAAATTTATTTTTCTGTTGTGGTGCACAGCCACTTCATGTTGGGGCACACAACTAACAAATCTTTGAGTGCTCGCAGTGTTATACAAACTGTGCCAAAACTATACGCAACTTTCATACTAAATATTTCTC
Organism: Semisulcospira habei; assembly: GCA_036245525.1. NCBI lineage: Eukaryota > Metazoa > Mollusca > Gastropoda > Semisulcospiridae > Semisulcospira > Semisulcospira habei. The sequence continues at coordinate 222,485,232 of BTPG01000003.1, forward strand.
TCAGACACGAAGAACAGGTAATAGAATACTCGTATCCTATTGGCAGTCTTTTTCCTTTGCATGTTTTTTTTTTGTCAGCCCTGAAGACAACATTTACACCTAATGCACCACAAAAAGTTGGAACAACACTAACCCTTTCAGCATGTCAGGGTTTAAAAATAAATGATGAACCAAACCTGTTTAGAGTACAATACAGCCATACACACAAAAAACAGAAAATATGGCTCAGAAAGATGCCAGAACCATTTTTGTAATGACACTCATCATGCTCTTGTTGTGATCAAGGTGCGAAAATCGATTTAATCATTCACGCAGAGCAATGCTTCACTTAACTGGGGATATGAGGTGGGTTAACAAGAGAGAAAAGAAAATTACAGAGCTTGCTAAACAACCCTGCTTGACCCCGACAGGGCAGTGTTAACAAAAATTAAAACACATATACATGTGTGCGCATCCCAGGGAAAACAAACCTTCGGTCTCTTTTGTGCTGTATTTATTTCTATCTGTCCGCTGTCTTTCTGTATCTATTTGTCTGGTTCCCCTCTCTTTAACTGTCCATGTGTCTTCTCTTCCCCTCCCCTCCCCCCCCCCACCCCCCCCCCCCTTCCCCTCCCGGCCTACCAGTAGGTTCTTTTTCTGTATTTACTGCGTAGAGGATTTTTGTTCACACACAGTGTGCTCATTCTAAACAACGCTGACAACACGGTTTCACAGGCGCAACAGACTATGACTGAGAAAATCAGTTATCAAAAGGAGGAGAAAATTAGAAAGAAATAAGCAAGAAAGAATGAGTGCAATAGCATGTAACACCAGAGAACTTAGCTGTAGAAATTTGGTGACGAAATATGGATGGATATCCAAGTTGGGGATGCCAACATTTGGTCCCTTGGAATCAGAAAAAAAAAAAAAAAAATTTATATGGACACGAAAATTGTGTAGAATTGGACAGCTGGCGTCTCACAATGACTGGCAGTTATAATGGTCTCAAGGAAAATATCAATTCATTACAGAATGGACACTTTCATGTCATTAATATTGAGGTAACACTTACTAACGTAAAGCCGAATCAAACAGGATCAACAAAATAAATAAAAAATGGAGGAAATTCAACGGTATCGACATGAAGCATTCATACATACAATAGACAAGCGATCTCAGTGTTGATAAGAGAAACCATAATTCCAGTTAAATCCTTCAGGCATCAGTTTTAACATTTATATACTCAGTAATCATGTTTGGTGGGTGTAACATCAGCCACCTGCATTCTAGTCATGGCTTCGCTGCCTGAAAATGCTCTTTAAGTCATAAAAAATGGATGTAAATTTTCCATGCACTGTGTATTTTTGGATTTATTTTCTGTGCATCATGATCTGCCCCCCCCCCCCCCCCTCCTCCACACCCCCCCCCCCCCCTCTCTCTTCGTGGATGCTAGCAGCTATCAACGCTGTAATGGTCACTGTCGCATAATACATGTTAGGACACTGAATGTGATAGACATGGTCTTGTGTTACACTGTATGTGACATAGACGGTCTTGTGTTATATTGTACATGACATAATGGTCTTGTGTTGCACTGTATGTGACATACACAGTCTTGTGTTTCACTATATGTGACATACACAGTCTTTTGTTACACTGTACATACCAGGTACACAGTCTTGTGTTCCACTGTATGTGACATGTATGGTCTTGGATGGCTCAGATGATAGAGCGTTCGACACTCATTCAAAAAATGCGGGTTCAAATCCAGCTGGGATAAAAATTTGTTCAGACCCTATTTGATGCCCCAGTATATATACCATGGGGAATTACTCAGGGCTGGACATACAAACAGTTAGCTCCCTTGCCCCCTCCTATCAGGCACCCAAACTCCAGCCCGCAGAAAAATCTCCAGGTAAAGAACAAGACAATCTTATACATCCCATACAAAAACATAGGGATGTATATGATTGTCTTATTCTTTACCTGTGTGTATGTCCAGCGCTGAGTAATTCCCCTTGGTATGTGTACTGTTCTACGAGTGCTAGCCTCACCGCCTATCTGGTTTGTGAGTATTCTTTAACTCAAGGCAAAATTTGTATCGCAACATTGTTGTGTATTGTTTTGTGCATCTGCTGTGGGATTTCATGGTCCTGACCACATTTAGTAGTGCACCTTCTTGTTTGTGTATACGTGTGTTTCTCCTGCCTACTTCCTAAGTTCCAGAAAAAGACATGAGTTGAAGGCTTGACCTGATGTATTCTTTTTAGGGATGTATATGATCCTCTTGTTCTTTACCCACATAAATTATTTTTCTGTGGGCTGACGATTGGGTGCCTGATAAAAGGGGGCAGGAGAACTAACGGTGTGTATGTCCAGTGCTGAGTAATTCCCCTTGGTATGTGTACAGTTCTACCAGCGGTAGCCTCACCTATCTGGTTTGTGAGTATTTGGTGCCCCGTCTTTGAAATCACCTTTGTGGTGGTCAAAAGACACTAAGCCCTAGACATTTAACGTTTTTGTGTTACAGTGTATGTGATTTACATGGTCTTGGGTTACACTGTGAAGCAAGTTTTAAATCTGGTTCTACTTTGCTTCTTCTCTGACAAGATAAGTAGCAACAACTAGTTTACTTGTTTATTTTGAACATTTTCAAAATATTAATAAATTGTGTTATAATTGTCTTTTCTACATGTGTTTCTTTCTCTGTTGAGTTCTATAATAATAATGATAATAATAATTACAGTATTTATAATACATTTATCTTATAATAATTATAACTCTAAGCGCGCACTCACAACTCTCGCGCACACATGCGCACGCTTTTGACAATGACTCACGTACCACAAATACATTATGACAGTCAGCTTGGGGTGGGGAGTGTGGTGATCTTATAGTGTTAGAACTGTTGAAAGAGGTGAGTTTTGAGGGCGGACTGGAAGGAGGAGAGAGAGTGTTTCTGACGGAGAGAGAGTGGGAGAGTGTTCCAGGTGGATGGACTGTAGACGGAGGAGCGGGGGCCGAAGGTGCTGAATTTGGTGCGGGGGATGTGGAGGCGGAGTGGAGGGAGTGGGAAGGAGTGTAGGGGTGAAGTAAGTTGGAGAGATAGGCAGGAGCGTAGTTGTTGAGGGATTTGTAGCAGAGAGACAGAATCTTGTATTGGATGCATTGGGGGATTTGGAGCCAGTGAAAGAGTTTGAGCAGAGGAGTGATGTGGTCGGATTTCTTCTTTCTGAGGACGAGGCGGGCAGCATTGTTCTGGACGCGCTGGAGAATGAAAGTGGTGGAGTGAGGGAGGCCGGAAAGGAGAGAGTTGCAATAGTCGATGCGAGATAGGATGAGAGAGACAGCAAGTTTGGTGGCAGCTTCGGTGGTGAGGTATTTTCTGATCTGACTGATGCGACGGAGGTGGAAATAGCATGCCATAATTTCTAACTCAAAATGTCAAAAGTTCAATGACACTATTCCCCAGAAAAAAAATCAAAATGACAAGCGTTCAACAACACATTCCCCCAAAACGAGACATTATTCACTCAGTGCCTGACAAAAACTCTGAAATCATACTTATGCGTCATAATGGTAAAAATACACATGAAAAAAATTATGATCAAAAACATGCAGTTACAGCACTCTAAAGTGGCAAAACTGGAAATACATAATTTGAAACAAATACCTCAATACTCCTGACTAGACTGATCAACTAAGTGCAGAAGTTTCTTGATCAGCTGATGCGTAAGAACATACTGATCTTGATTCATCCAAGTTGGAGGTCATCTGATTCTAGCTGACCTATGAGGTGGCTCGTTGTCTGACTCATCACTTTTAGAACTGTCTGTATCTTCATCTTTATTATCATCACCTTCATCCTCATCCTCATTATCAGTATCAGGCCCTCTGTCACTAGATGACCCCTGTGACACCTCATCACTCACCTGCTCAGTCTCACCATCTCCCTCCTGAGCTCCAGGCTTGACATCTGGATCCTCTTCATCTAGGATATGGGTGTCCCCACCAGATGCTGTCACCTCAGAATTCTCAAGCCACAGTACACAACTCGCTTCCTCTTCTTCTGCGGACATCTCTGTCCTATCTCTGTCCTCTGGCTGGTGTCAAACCGTCTGCTGTTTAGGCTCCAACCTCACCTTAGGACCAACAACAGAACGTCTGGGTGCAGGTACAGGCCGCGGTGCAGGGGCTGATCTCTCCTGCGCCAGCAGTGTCCCAATAGGTAACAGAAGATTTCTGTGTAGAGTTCTCTTCTTGCCACCTTTCTGTTTCTGTACAATAAAAACCGGAATGTCATGGTTTGGCTTGCTGACAATCACATAAGGGTCTTCTTCCCATCTGTCTGCGATCTTGTGATGATCAGAGGCCACAATCGTGACTAGAACATGATTACCTGGGTGAAGAGTTGCTAGTCTCGCCCTGAGTGTTGCCGACGGCTTTAGATGCAGTCTCATAGGCTGTCTGCAGACGATTGCGAAGTCCGGTGACATAATCAGACAAAGACTGTCCTTGGTCATTGCGAGTGATGCCGAAACAATGTCAACAGGGAGAATAGGTTCTAGGCTGAACATAAGGAAGAAAGGACTCATGTCTGGTGCAGTTGTATGCATGTACTAAGGCGTCCACATGCTTCTTCCAGTCAGTTTTCTGTTGCGGCTGTAGAGTTCCTAGCATGTCCAGAAGGGTGCGGTTCAGACGCTCACATTGACTGTTACCCATGGGGTGATACAGTCGCACGAGAGCAGCCAAAGCAAAGGCACAGGAGGAATACTCGGAAACCAACCGCGAGGTGAAGAGGAGTATCAGGGCAGACAAGAGGACCTACACAGACAGCCTGGCAGCAGAGGCAGAAAAGGCAGCAGGCAGCAGCAACATGAAACAGCTCTATGACATTACCAGAAGATTGTCGGGCAAGTATGGCCATACAGAAAGACCAGTAAAAGACAAAGAAGGCAAGCCTATTGCAGACAGAGCAGACCAACTCGACAGATGGGCCGAGTATTTTGAAGAGTTACTGAACAGACCAACCCCCCCCCCCCCCACCCGACCCCCCAGACATCCAGCCAGCAGAGACTGACCTACCATCAGCTATGACAGACCCAGCCGGGAAGAGATCAGAAGAGCAGTGGCATTTTTGAAGAACGGCAAAGCAGCAGGCCCAGATGGCATCCCAGCGGAGGCTCTGAAAGCAGACCTAGAGACAACAGTAGAGCTGCTGTATCCACCGTTTGGAAAGATCTGGGACGAGGAGGTGATGCCGGCTGACTGGAAGGAGGGGTACCTAATCAAGCTTCCCAAGAAAGGTGACCTCAGCAAGTGTTCCAACTACAGAGGAATCACCTTGCTGTCAGTACCAGGAAAGGTCATAAACAGGATCATCCTGGAGAGAATGAAGAGCTCCGTCGACCCCCAGATGAGAGACCAGCAAGCAGGATTCACAAAAAACATTCATGTACTGACCAGATCGCCACTCTCCGCATCATCGTGGAACAGTCTCTGGAGTGGAGCTCCCTGCTGTACATCAGCTTTGTGGATTACGAGAAAACATTTGACAATGTGGACCGAGAGACTTTGTGGAAACTCCTACGACACTACGGTGTACCCACAAAGCTCGTCTGCCTGATCAAGAGCCAAATTTATTCTTTTAGTGTGGAAATAATGCTGAGGAAAACAATCTCTCAACGTTTTCATGCTCGCACTGCCGACTGTGCATAGTGTCGCGTTGTGCTTGCCCACAGCTCACTGCACTAGCTAGCCTCTCGTGCTAAAGAGTAAACTCCTACAACACTACGGTGTACCCACAAAGCTTGTGTGCCTGATCAAGAGCAGCTACGATGGCATGACATGTTGCATGATCCATGAAGGGCAGTTCACCAGGGAGCTCCAGGTCAGAACCAGCATCAGGCAGGGGTGCCTGTTGTCTCCGTTCCTCTTCCTAATGGCCATAGTCTGGGTCATGAAGAGGACCACTGAGCGGAGAAGAAGCGGAATACAGTGGACACTGTGGACACAGCTTGACGACCTCGATTTTGCAGACGACTTGGCTTTACTGTCCCACACTCTTCAACAAATGCAGGACAAGACCACGAGGCTTGCTGATATCTCGTCCCAAGTGGGCCTCACCATCCACAAACAGAAAACAAAGACAATGATGCTGAACGCAACCAGGGAAAAACCAGTCTTTCTTGCTGGCACCCAGTTGGAGGAGGAGGAGTCCTTCACCTATCTCAGGAGCATCATCGACAAAAAAGGCGGCACTGATGCAGATGTCAGAGCACGAATCAGTAAAGCAAGAGCAGCCTTTCTTCAGTTGAAAAAAGTGTGGAGTTCCAGAGAGCTGTCACAACACACCAAAGTCCGGATTTTCAACTCCAACGTAAAAGCAGTTCTCCTATATGGAGCAGAGACTTGGAGATTGACAAAAACCACAGTCAACAGAGTACAGATCTTCATAAACAGTTGCCTTAGAAGAATCTTGAAAATCCACTGGCCAGAGAAGATCAGCAAAGTCAGGCTCTGGGAGAGAACAGAGCAGATAACAGCAGAGAATGAAATTGGACGAAGAAGATGGGGATGGATTGGTAACAGTCTGAGAAAGCCAGTTTCCAGTATCACTAGGCAGGCATTGTCATGGAACCCCTAGGGAAAGAGAAAAAGAGGCAGGCCGAGAAACAGTGGGCGTCGAGACCTCCAAGCACACATCAAGAGACTAGGAACCACCTGGAGTAAAATTGAAGGAGAAGCGCAGGACAGGAGTCGCTGGAGGTCTCTCGTCGACGGCCTATACCCTGGGAGAGGTGACAGGCATAAGTAAAGTAAGCATGGGGTGTTACGGTGTAGTGTGGGATTTCTGAACACTCTCCTTCATAAGCTTGCTTTCAAAGTTTGCTCCCTGGTCAGTATGAACTCGCTGAGGAAAGCCATAGTGCAAGGCAACATGCTTGACGAAAGCACCAGCTGTAACTTTAGCGGTCATGGAATTGGTAGGTACAGCCCAGGTGTAGCGAGTAAAGTGGTCGCTGATGACCAAAATGTGCTGGAAGCCTCCTTTGCAGGTCTCGAGGGTGAGAAAGTCTATGCTCACGAGTTCCATAGGCTGCGTGGTGACGATGCTGACCAATGGTGCCTTCTGATTGGTAGGTGTTTTACGTCTGAGACATCCGTCACACTTCTCTAGCCAGTCGACGACATCCTTATGCATGCTGGGCCAGTAGAAGCGGTCACACAAGAGTGAAAGAGTCCTGTCTCTCCCTGGGTGTCCAAGATCATTGTGAACAGAACGAAGGGCTCGGGTAACATGAACCGAGGGCAAAACCAGTTGACGTCGCTTCGTACCATCCATGTCCACTTCTTTATAGAGAACATCATCAACGAGCTTCAAGCGTTCAAAAGTTCTGGCAAGGGCACTGTTGACTGGCGTAGTCGGAAGTTTTTGAGGTTTCGTTCCTGACCCGACGCTGGCTATCCAAGGTTTAAGGACTTCATCTCTGCACTGCGCAATCCTCCAGTAGTCTGGCGTAGTGGTGCTGACAGTCTTGCCTACTACAGTACAGTCTTGGAGAGGTTCAGCAAACATGCACAGCGCCTCAATGTACGGGACGTCTTGGATAGGGGTGCATATGGTGCGGACAGACTCTGCCGACACCAACTCCTGACGTTGACTATCTGCAGAAGAGTAAGGTAAGCGTGACAAAGCGTCAGCTGCAGCATTGCTTTTCCCAGGGCGGTACACGATGTCAAAGTCATACACTGCCAAAGCTGCAAGCCACCTATGCCCTGTTGCATCCAACTTTGCAGACGTCAAAACGTAGGTCAGAGGGTTATTGTCAGTCTGTGAATCTGTGGCCATACAAGTAGTCACTGAATTTGTCACAGACGGCCCACTTCAGTGCAAGAAATTCTAGCTTGTGTGCTGGATAGTTGACCTCGGCCTTGGAAAACTGCGACTGGCGTATGCAATCGCGCGTTTCTGTCTCTCTTGCTTCTGGAAGAGCACAGCCCCCAGTCCTCTAATGCTGGCGTCAGTCTCTAATTCAAAAGGTAGCTGATAATCTGCATAGCCCAACAGAGGTGTTGACATCAGACTTGCCTTCAGCTATCTAAAAGCATTGTCTTGTTCAGGGCCCCAACGCCACTCTTTCTTGGGTGCTTCTCTCGACTTGGGTTTTTCTTTACGTTTGGTCGATGTGGAAGGGAGTAGATCATTTAAGGGCTTTGCTATCTTGGGCACCATTTTGTAGCAGTTATCTCCCTATTTGGATGAAAGACAACGCTGGGGTGGGTTCTGCTTCTCAGCTTTTTATTAGGACATGTAGAAAAAGTAATAATAATTCTCATAAAATGTGGTTCTCGAACATCAAGACTGATACAAAAAATGTAGACATACAGAGCAAGACAGTAGTTGTTGCTGCTCCTTCAACCGCCACGGTAAAAGTGACACAAGGTTATGGCAAATAGCTGAACCGGTTTGTGTGAACACTGTTCACATGCAGCACACAAATACATCTGGAAGTTTCCAGGCTGAGCTAAAAGAGTTCAAAAAGGTTAAGTTCAAAGGTCAAGGTTACAAGCTGGTGAACCAAGGGACATTACCTACTACAAGTTACTAAAACAAACTCTCTCTCTCTCTAATACACATCTTGTACACCCAAAAATCACACTCTACCACACACACACACACTATATATACAATTTTTCATTCAATTCTGAGAATGCTCTTGCTGTGCTAATGCCATGGAATTCCAGGCTGGTAAGCCTGCATTGTGTGATCAGGACATCAGCTGCCCTTTTTGTGACTGCATCGCTCACGAGATCTAGAAAGAAAGGGTATTGAGAGAGAAAGAATGACAGACCTATTTTTTTTTTAGCCTTCCACTGAACACCTACTGCATATAGCAATAGGGACTACCCAGGCGACCCACAAGAGAATATCCTGACCTTCCCCCCCCCCCCCCCCCCCCCCCCCCCCCGAGAGGGGAGTAGTGCATGAATATTCCCAAACAGATCTTGGACCTGCTGAGTAGATTAAAACAAAAATCTACTCAGCAGGTCCAAGAGCTGATGTCCTGATGACACAATGCAAGCTTACCAGCCTGGAATTCCATGGCATTAGCACAGCAAGAGCATTCTCAGAATTGAATGAAAAATTACGTCCCTTGGAGCTAATCCGAGTTAGCACATTTTTGGCTTTGGGCGACGCCTTTATATATATATTACTTACTTACTTACGCCTGTCACCCCTACCCGGGTATAGGCCGTCGACTAGAGACCTCCAGCAACTCCTGTCCTCCTTCTCCTTCGATTCTACTCCAGGTGGTTCCCAGTCTCTTGATGTCTGCTTGGAGGTCTCGACGCCAGGAATTTCTCGGCCTGCCTCTTTTCCTCTTTCCCTGGGGGTTCCATGACAATGCCTGCCTAGTGATACTGGAAGCTGGCTTTCTCAGACTGTGACCGATCCATCCCCATCTTCTTCGCCCAATTTCATTCTCTGCTGTTATCTGCTCTGTTCTCTCCCAGAGTCTGACGTTGCTGATCTTCTCTGGCCAGTAGATTTTCAAAATTCTTCATGAAGGTCTGTACTCTGTTGACTGGTTTTTGTCAATCTCCAAGTCTCTGCTCCATATAGGAGAACTGCTTTTACATTGGAGTTGAAAATCCGGACTTTGGTGTGTTGTGACAGCTCTCTGGAACTCCACACTTTTTTCAACTGGAGAAAGGCTGCTCTGGCTTTACCGATTCGTGCTCTGACATCTGCATCAGTGCTGCCTTTTTTGTCTATGATGCTCCCGAGATAGGTGAAGGACTCCACCTCCTCCAGCGGGGTGCCAGCAAGCAAGACTGGTTCTTCCCTGGTTGCGTTCAGCCTCATTGTCTTTGTTTTCTGTTTGTGAATGGTGAGGCCCACTTGGGACAAGATGTCAGCAAGCCTCGTGGTCTTGTCCTGCATTTGTTGATGAGTGTGGGACAGTAATGCCAAGTCGTCTGCAAAATCGAGGTCGTCAAGCTGTGTCCACAGTGTCCACTGTATTCCACTTCGTCTGTGCTCTGTGGTCATCTTCATGACCCAGTCTATGGCCAGTAGGAAGAGGAACAGAGACAGCAGACACCCCTGCCTGACACCAGTTCTGACCTGGAGCTCCCTGGTGAACTGCCCTTCGTGGATCACGCGACATGTCATGCCATCGTATCTGCTCTTGATCAGGCGGATGAGCTTTGTGGGTACACCGTAGTGTCGTAGGAGTTTCCACAGTCTCTCTGTCCACACTGTCAAATGCTTTCTCATAATCCACAAACTTGACGTACAGCGGGGAGCTCCACTCCAGAGACTGTTCCACGATGATGCGGAGAGTGGCGATCTGGTCTGTACATGATCGGTTCTTCCTGAATCCTGCTTGCTGGTCTCTCAGCTGGGGGTCAACGGAGCTCTTCATTCTCTCCAGGATGATCCTGTTGAAGACCTTTCCTGGTACTGACAGCAAGGTGATTCCTCTGTAGTTGGAACACTTGCTGAGGTCGCCTTTCTTGGGAAGCTTGATTAGGTACCCCTCCTTCCAGTCAGCCGGCATCACCTCCTCTTCCCAAATCTTTCCAAACAGTGGGTACAGCATCTCAACTGTTGTCTCTAGGTCTGCTTTCAGAGACTCCGCTGGGATGCCATCTGGGCCTGCTGCTTTGCCGTTCTTCAAAAATGCCACTGCTCTTCTGATCTCTTCCCAGCTGGGTCTGTCACAGCTGATGGGTAGGTCGGTCTCTGCCGGCTGGATGTCTGGGGGATCGGGTGGGCTAGGTCTGTTCAGTAACTCTTCAAAATACTCAGCCCATCTGTCGAGTTGGTCTGCTCTGTCTGCAATAGGCTTGCCTTCTTTGTCTTTTACTGGTCTTTCTGTATGGCCATACTTGCCTGACAATCTTCTGGTAATGTCGTAGAGCCGTTTCATGTTGCCGCTGCCTGCTGCCTTTTCTGCCAGGCTGTCTGTGTAGGCCCTCTTGTCTGCCCTGATACTCCTCTTCACCTCGCGGTTGGCTTCCCAGTATTCCCCCTGTGCCCTTACTTGGCTGCTCTCGTGCGACTGTTGTTGACAACTGCTTTCTTCTGCTTCCTCACTTCGATCTTCTTCAAGGTCTGTGCCGACAGCCAGTCCTTGTGATGGTGTTTCCTGAACCCTACAGTGTCTTTGCAGGTTGAGTTCAGCGCCTCTCTAACTGCCTTCCACTGCTGCTCTGTGGTGACCGCCTCCTCTTCATTTACTAGCTCCTGTAGCGCTTGAAACCGGTTGGACAGCACCAGTTTGAACTCTTCTCTAACTCCAGTTTCTCTCAGGAGGCCTACATTATAGTGCTGTCTTCTTGTTGTCTCTGTGCGGCTTTTCTTTAGCTTGAGCTTCATTCTTAAGGTAAGCAGATGGTGGTCTGAGGCGACATCTGCTCCCCTCCTCACTCGAACATCTTGAAGGGATCTTCTAAATTATTATATATATATATATATATATATATATATATATATATATATATATATATATATATATATATATATATATATAATGTAAGTGGTAGATTTATGCTTCCATATTATACACACACACACACACAGAGGTACAAGAATTCTTTTATCCCCCGTGCAGTAACATCTGCCAATGAGACTCCCACTAGGGGTACCTCAAATTCTAATCACTGATGCGCTTGTGTGTGTATGTGTGAGTGAGATTTGTGTGACTTGCATGTTTTAATGTGAGTGTACAAGTATAAAAGTGAGACTGTGGGGTGAAATTGGGTCATCACCGATTGGTAGCCTCTATTTCTGTCTATATCTCTCTCTTGAAGCCACAAACCTAATTTTTATCAATTGAATAAAGTAAGCCATAGCCTCACACACAAACTACACACAAACTGAAATGGTTTTATGACTCTTTTATTTGTTGGACACAAGATGACTCAGTGACTGATAATGTTTAGAATGCACACAGTGAAACAAGTTTGCTGAACCCTGCAGTCTGAAGTCCCAAATTAGGGAATAGTCCCTTGGAGACAGTTCATGAGACAGAATAAGCATGATAGTTCAAGGCACCAAGCTATTCAGGCACGACCCTTGAACTATCATGATTATTCTGTTTCCTATAGTACTGTCAGGGCGGAATGGGCATAGCAAAAAAAAAAAAAAGAAAGAAGAATGGCAAAGCCCCTAAAGCTCACGTGCATGAACGATCCAGTTCTAGTGCAAGTAAAAGGTTGACTTTTAACCTGCAACATCCATGTTTTCTCTCAGTTTATGCGTTTTTCATCACACTTTTGTCAATCTCCCATGACTCTTTCAATCTGCCATGACTCTTGCGAGTAGTGAACCAAAACAGTATGAATAGAAAGGTCTTATCAGCTACCTTTCTTCCAAATTTGGTTAGTTTTGCAAAAGTGCTCATAAAAGCTAAAATTCTACTTTTTTCACATCATTTGCTGAACTTTTGTGACCCTTAACCTTTTGGAGGGGTGACTTACATAGCATGCACATGAAGGTCTTACTATCGGGTATCTTGGGATCGAGAAAATAAATTATTGTCAAGAAAGAGCTGTTTGTAACCGATTTTCAACATGACCTTTTTGAGGGATCATCAAAATCAGTACGCATAGGAAGGTCTTACCATCAGTTATCCAAGTTTGGGTCTGAAGTTATAAATAATATTTGAGAAAAAACATCTTTTCTCAAAATATGGCTATTTTTTTAGCTGTTTCCTGATCTCTTGTGATCCTTAACCTTTCCGAGGGGTCATCCAAATTAGTATGCATTGAAAAATATTACAATCAGGTATCTTTGTACCAAGTTTGGGTTTAAAGTTGTGACTAGTATTTGAAAAAAAAAAAATCGGTCAAAATATTGCTATTTATTTTACCTATTTCCTGATCCCCTTTGACCTTTGAGAGAGGTCAATGAAATTGGACTGTTCAGAAAGGTCTTGCCATAAAGTACCCTTGGACCAAGTGTGAAGACTATGGCTTGAATAGTCTCTGAGAAAATGCCAATATTAAAGTTTACCACGAACGACAGATAACGGACACCGCCAGATGGACGACCACTGGCCCAGAACATAGACTCACTTTTGCTTCGCACGTGAGCCAAAAATACAGTGGAACAAAGTTCTATGAGAGAGTACGCTCCCTCCATCAAAAGCTTCACGTGGCAATGAGCCAAATAAATATTGCACAGTCAGTTCTCTTTAGCACACATAATATGTAACAAATATGATTATGCTGAATAAACGACATAAGAGAATGATGAAAATGATAATACAGTTACATTTTATTCTACCCCAATAAGCTATTTGTAGTGACCATAATCCAGTAATATTCAAAAATAAAAATGCCAGGGGACCCACACTTTTCTGTTATTACATCCCCAGTTTGAAATAAGCAAATCAAATTACATGAAGTAAGTGTGTATAGATTCTGACATCAGTGTTTAAGTGATACTGAGAATCTCACTCAAGTGGTTTTAAAACCTTATCCTACTTGCTCTTGCTCGTAGGATAAGGTTTGAAAACCACGAGAGTGAGATTCTCAGTATCACCTAAGCACTGATGTAAGAAATTAATTTCTTGCTCACCTTTTCCTTTGCAGTAATCTAAAGTGAGTTTGTTTTCAGCACACGCCTAATCACAACACAGCCACCATTGTGTCTTGGCAAAGATCTTGATGTAATTTACTTTGTAATGTGACATCAGTATTTTGGATGCCAGACAAATTTCCTACATGATGACATGATAGCGCAATAGTGCAATTCATCAATATGAAATTATGTCATTGCAAGTGAGCTGAAAGTCAAGTTTCAATATCATGTGCCCATACCTTTTTGTTGACCAAACTTTTTACAAGACAATTTTGTGCATGCACCAGGGTTGTATCACACACATATGATGCAGCCAAGTTGAATCACACGCATGTGATATAGCTTTTCCACTGAAAGGAGGATATGAGGATATGTGTAAGATGAACTGTTGTTACATCCGAGTTTCATATATCCCATTCTGCATTAGTTACTAGAATTAAAATGTGGACAGAGAGCAAATCATGAGATCCTTCACAAAAATCAAAACTTTGTAGTATAAATGTATGAAAAAGGCAAAATATGCAGAAATAGCCAAACTTGTGGTTTTGAAAAGCTCAGAGTGTGAGTATGTGTATTTTAGTGCAGTCAAACCTGTACTGGCAAACACATATTGAATCCATCAGGTGGTCAGTGCTGTCACTTTGAAAGTCCATTGCATTGGCATATTGACTCGTATACCACCACAGCGGGAGACGAATCAGACTTGACAGTTAAAATGTAGAACCAGACTGGCAAGCAATATTCAGTCTTTATATATATGCAGCTCCTACATCATGAAAGTAACCACTATATTTAATTCATTAACCCCTTGAATGCTACTGACCAGAGTACTGATTGGTAGGACTTAGTAGTCAAGGGGCTGAACAGCAACAAAGACAGTCTGCACAAATTTTTATCCTCTTTGGGATGAATGAATGCAGCACATGGGCACGTCTCAATTTCAAACCCACAACAGACCTTTGGCAGTCGGTAGCACTTTTGGTCACAGTGAATAATTAAAGTTATATTCCCCAGGATCAAGCATCTCAACACAGTCAGAAAACTGTCTGCAACATATACTGCTGACAGTATGTGTATGGGTCCTATGTGTACTATCTTAGAGCTTTATGATGTAAATACAATGCCAAATGTCGAAATTCATCGTTTGGAGGGTGTATTGTTTTTGGACTCAAGTCACGAATTTATCGTTTGCATCGGCCTCATTTTGAATTAATATGCATATTTATGTGCCTACGTCACAAGGCAGAACCCGGCTATCAGTGTATCACAATACTGCAGATCACAAGGTCATTGGTGTGATGTACACATGTGTCAGCGTACACGTGTACTGATGTTTTCCGGCATCCCTTTGATTAATTTTTCACCAGAAAGTAGAATAAACCTTTCATACTCGCTATGCTGTCAAAATCACAATGCGGGTTCCACTCGACCTGCTAATACTATTGTACTAGTAACGATCATGGGTACAGTAGTGCACCGAGGGCTTGCGTGTTTGCGCTCGCAAAGCAAGCATGGGTCCATGGTGCCTAGTTTGACCTTTGATGATTTTGATCCCTTACCCCATGGAAACACGCACCGTCTTCCATCATTGAAACAGAACATTGGTAATTATACCAACTTTTAGCACCGCAGTCAATTTCAAGTCTCACACGTCAAGGTCTACGTAAAGTATCATTAGAAACGACAAATTTACCCTCGCAGCAGAAACACTACCTCTCTGAATCGAGTGAATGAGAGCCCGCACAGACAAAAACAAGTTACGACCAGCGTTGTGCAACTTTGACACACACCGTAGTTTTCAGATCTCTGCAGCATAAACTAGCTCGTAACTATATGATAAAACAGGTTTAAAATCCTGCGAAATCAGTAAGAGATAAATTCTACTGAAGATCATGAAATCTGAAAATCACTAGTGCTCGCGGAACTATAGGAAGATCGACAAAGACCGTAGATTATTTACTGATTCAGCAGGAAAGTGACAAATTCCGGGTGGGCAGTCAAGCCAAGCTCTTGCTTTATGCGTTGCCACATGTCCATATTCCCTTGTCCGATGTCAATTCTACTTAGGGGTATCTTGTCTCTCTTCCTCTTTCTTCTCTTCCACAATTACCGAGTCTGTCAATGTTGGCCCGACTCGATGATACTTTTTTTTTCTTCGCTGGTTCGTCCGCCCGCCATCTTGTCTCTGATTGGTTATAATTATGCTGATGACCTATGGTCATATTGAATAGTTACGATGTCAGCTACCATCGCCTGTCAGAAGCAATCTTTTCACGCATCCGTCAAAAGATTCCGGTGGGCCTCTTTTCGCTCTGGACGAAAGAAAGCATTTGGTGGGACAATAGGGTGGTCACTGTCTAAATGGGTATGTATACTGAAGCCCAGTAAAAGCTTTTTGCGAACTGAAGCCTTAAAAAAGGTTGGGTGTGCCCCTTTCAATGAAGCCTTATTTTTAATATGTTAATGACATCATTACGTTGAAACATTACAGATGGCTGTGATAGCATATTTTTTTACCATATTCAATGTGATAGGTAAATGTGTTTAGTCCATTCAAATTGTATTTATTTATATTCCTGTTACATTTTAATGTTTGTCTTTTAATCTGCTTGGACATGAAGTTCATCGTATTTGTATTCCTGCAGGAATCAAAGCAACCAAAAGCACTACTGACAACCCAAGGTTAGTGTCATCATCATCATCATCAGTCCCTTGCCCGAACTGGGCGTTGGGGGGACTGAAAGGCAGCAGCAACAGACAGTGCTCTCCACTGAGTTCTATTTTGGGCGGTGGCAAGCAAGTCTGGCATCTCGAGTTCGGTCCATTCTTTTATGTTTGCGACCCAACTCTTTCTCTGACGACCTCGCCGACGACTTCCTTCGAGAGTGCCTTGGAGGATAGTCTTGGACAAGGTGTTGTGTCGGGTCACGTGGCCAAACCAAGCAAGCTTGCGCCGTTTCACGGTTGCCAGAAGGGGTTCATGTGGGCCCACCAGGGAAGTGACGATGCTCCGTACATATTCGTTGGTCTTGTGCTCGCGGTACGAGATGCGGAGCAACTTCCTCAGGCACTTGTTCTCAAAGGCCTGGATTTTCTTTTCTGAGTCTGCAAGCAGTGTCCAAGTCTCACAGCCGTAGAGTAGAATAGACACTACGAGGGACTTGTAAAGCCTGTACTTGATGGTGAAGCTGATGGAGTTACTTCGCCATATCCTGTCCAGCCTGGCCATTGCGTATGTTGCTGTACCTATCCTGATACGGATCTCTGCTACGCAACTACCGTCTTTGGACAGGGTGGCTCCCAAGTACTTGAAGCTATTGACCTCTTCTAGCTTCTGGCCGTTCATGTGAATGTTGCTGCTGCTGTCGCTTGTGGTGTTGATCATCACTTTGCTTTTATCCGTACTGATCTCCATGCCATAAGACCCTGCGCTACTTGAAAGTTTGTCTGTCAGGTTAGTGTAATGGAATGTAATTACCACCAGACTTCTATGACTTCCATACCAAATGATATTGTTCAGCAAGAATTACAAGTTCATGACACAAGCAGCTCAACTGAGCAGGTCAACGAGTGCCCCAAGATGAACTGTCCCTTTACAAGAGACTTGCATGTTGGTCTGCAAGTTTGGACCTTATGGCTCTCAGCCCAAAATCACAGACCAGCTGGCAAGTATACAGGAAAGAAACTTGATTATCGGTTTCAACAGTGAAATGTGACAATGCATTTATAAGCATTGCCATATTTGGCAAATTCACACACTATTAAAGTACAATGTACATAAAATAATAAGCTTATCTGTAAAAAAGACAAGAAAGGCAAAGCCCTTATGGCTCACATGTATGACCGATCTACATGTGTGACCTTTGTGACAACAAGTAAAGCTTCTGCACCAGCAAAATCCATGTTTTCTTAAAATTTAATCAGTTTTGACACACCTGTCAACCCCCGTGACCCTTGACCGTTGCAATGAGTTGACTAAATTAGTATACACAGAAAGGTCTTATCATCAGTTACTTTTGTGCCAAATCTGATTGAAAAGTTTGCAAAACTGTTGATACAACTACAATTCTTTCAAAAATTGGCATTTTACACACATTTGCCGATGTCTTGTCACCCTTAACCTTTTCGAGGGCTCATCCAAATTAGTATGCATAGATAGGTCTTACCTGCAACCATCAGGTATCTCTGTAGTATGTTTGGGTTTGAAGTTGTGAATAGTATTTGAGAAAAAACAAACATCTTCTGTCAAAACATGGCTATTTTTTTTACCTATTTCCTGAACTCTTATGACCCTTGACCTTTCCAAGGGATTATTCAAATTAGTATGTATAGCTAGATCTTACCATCAGGTATCTCTGTAGCAAGTTTGGGTTTGAAGTTGTGAATAGTATTTGAAAAAAAAAAATCTTTGTCAAAATATGGCTATTTTTTACCTGTTTTCTCAGCTCTTATGACCCTTGACCTTTCCGAGAGATCAACCAAATTAGTATGCACAGAAAGGTCTTCGCATCAGGTATCCTTGTACTAAGTTTGGGTTTGAAGTTGTGCACAGTATTTGAGAAAAAATAAATGTCAAAATATAGCTATTTTTTACCTGATCCCTGTGACCTTGACCTTTGTGAGGTCACTCAAATTGGTATGTTTAGAAAGGTTTTGCCACAAAGTATCCATGGGCCAAGTTTGAAGACTGTGGCTTGAATAGTCTCCAAGAAAATGCCAATGTTAAAGTTTTCACCACGGACAATGGCAGATGGATGACGGACAGACGACCACTGGCCCAGAACGTAGATTTACTTTTGCTTCGCACGTAAGCCAAAAATTAACAACTGTTACCAGTTTGATTATGCATACATTTTCACAACCTTCACTTCACAACTGAACCATGGTAAATATACAATGCAACAAATTTTGTGATGGAATCTGTTGTTGCAAATAAATGATAAAATTAACCCCGCCCCCCCCCCCCTCCCCCCTTGTGCATGTAGACATACCTACTGTAAACAGTATGTGTGACTGCATGCACAAGAGGTTTAACTCAATCAAGGTGCTCCAAATCAATAGCTGGGACACTTCTGCAGTTTTCGATGCAAGGTGCATTGAACAAGTTGGGTCACATCACTGCTGGCAAAATGTTTATGGAAAATTCATTCCGAAGTGTTTGAACAGCACTGTAGTTTAAACAACTGTGGGTAAAAGTGAAGATGACAAAAGTATATCCAAGACAATAGACTGACAATTCGGAACTGTCAAAATCAAGATCAAAGGTAAAGAATACAAATTTAGGCATCTAAAACATCCATGGCTATGGTAAATCGCAAGAAAAATATTTGTTGCAACCTTTACATTAGACCAAATTGTTTTGGTCAGCCACATCAATTTAACAAGATGGGATGAACCATAATCCATAAAGTCCCTTCTATATGAGAGCCATCTTTGCTGTTTGTCTTTCACTTGATTCTGATGTTAAAATATCTCCTTTTGAAAAAGCCTCGCAGATGTGCCAATGCGTCCTAGTGAACTCTGTAAGGGGCACGCACAGTGCATATGCGTCATTGGTTTGTCAAACGTCATTTGTCATGACGTATTTTTTTGACATAATTTTATATTTAACATGGTATGAGTTTTGCTTTCACTTCAAGACTTGGGAAAATGGTGACAAAATTAGAATAACACAGTACAATTTCAGTCTTGCTATAATTTGTGTGAAATCCGGTCGACTACATGATATATTAGTACACCTGCATGCTCTTCTGAAAGCGCATCGATCTGTGTGTATGCATGTGCGTGCGTGCATGAACGTGCTCCAAACATCCTCAAGAGCATATATGTTCATGTGCCCTCCCAGCACATGAAGATCTATGCCTGTTGGAGATACACACATATGTGAGAGAGCGAGCGAGCTAGCGCGAGAGAGAATTACGTTATATTTAGAGCATGTCTGCGTGGTGACGGAGTTGCTTCTTTTACGTCGCTGCCACTGTCTCACTTTCTCCAGATGTCAGTTTTTTACTGTTTTAATTTGTTTCTGAAAAGAATTAATTTTTACTGAAGAAGTTGAAAGGGTACAAAGCTGGCTAATGAACTCATCCAATGTCTTTCTCCAAACTAGCTATATCGGGTCACCTGAATGCTCTTCTGAAAGCGCAACAATGTGTGTGTGTGTGTGTGTGTGTGTGTGTGTGTGTTAGTGCGTGCATGCGCATGCGCATGCAGTCCAAACATCTACAAGAGACATAGATCCTCATGTGCTCTCCTGGCACATGAGGATCTATGCCTCTTAGAGATGCGCGCATGTCTGTGTGAGAGAGAGAGACTTTGGCACGCTAGAGAGAAATTCATCATATTTAGAGTATTATGTGAATGTCTGCGTGTTGATGGATTTGCCTCTTTTACGTCACCGCCTCAAGTTGACTTTCTCTATAAGTCAAGGTTTTTTACTGTTTTAAATTCTTTTCTGAAAAGAATTAATTTTTACTAAAGAAGTTGAGAGGATACAAAGCTGGCTAACGAACTCATCCAATGTCTTTATCCAAACAAGCTATAGCCAAAATTTCAAGTAAATATGACAAAAATTACGGATTCTAATCTGGGTCAACAAACTTCTTATAAATGGTCGTTTATGTCTTAAATGAGGCATTCATTTAAAATATACTTGGAGGTTCTCTTAGCCAACCCTTTAAGAAAGTATTTCACCACGTTTCAAGCTTGTGTGTACAGAAATATCAGAGATTCTCTTGTTTACATACATACGCACACACATACTTGCATACACACATACGGCGCTTCGCGCCAAATGTACGTTCATCAGCGACGTTCGCGTAACTAGACATGACGTAATTTTTATCTTGTTACTTCAATTGTGAGAGGTTTAGGCCTGCCCGCATTTGAGATCATGAACATGGTATTAAATTTGCCCCACCGCGACCCATCCTAAAAAGTCCCTTCTATAAATAGAAGGGACTTTAAAACACGCCACATCAAGACATGACAGTCAACATATCATCGAGAACTGAGCAAAGAGTCTGACAAACATTCTACTAATACTGTATGTCCAACAGAAACTCATGTGCATATGGGTGGAGCTGCTATTTTCTCACTGACACAGAAAGGATCACTGATTTCTAAGTCAACCCTGATTTCATGTGCTCGGTGTGTTAAATGTTTTAGAGAACAAAAGATAGAAACATTAAAAAAAAAATATTTTTTAAGACTACAAGCACCATGTGAACAAAGGTTTTCTGTAAAACAAAAGGAATGATATCACGTTTGTCCAGGCTTTTAATCCACTGTTGGCATCAAAAGACGCACTGTTTTGTCTACCGTATTGTATAGTGTCTTACTGAATTTGATTATTTGCTTTGTTTCAAATGACTTATTACTTGTTGTGTACTGTGCTAAATGCTGGGGTTTTTCCCCGAGGTAGTCCTCAACTTGAAGGTGATATAAAGTTTGCCTTCGGGTTGGTGTTTAGCAGGCTCTGTGTATTAGACACTCAGCCTACTTCGTGCCCAGGGTACTCCCCGTACGTTCTCTCTCTTTCTCTCTCTGGCCTCACGTACATGCATTTACTTTTGCTCGCTCCAGCGCGTGCTTACTCACACTCTTGTCTCTCATGTTCAGTTTCTCTCCGAGTCTCTCTCTTATGATTTTTTCGTTGACGTCATTTTTACTTTTTGCGCACTTTTGTTCTTCCTTTTCTTTTCTTTTATTTTACGTCACCTCCTTCAGTTGCCACATTTTTTTTGCGAATGAAGATAAGTAGCGGCTAATCTCTCTGTTTGTTTGTTTGTCTATTTTGACAGAGTATTTACCCGAAATATTAATAAAGTGTGTTGTACCCGTCTTTTCTAATCGTGTTTCTTTCTCCGTTGGGTACTTCTTTGCATTTTACACGCTTGGCAGTCACCTTTTTGGTCTGGATTAACGTATTGTAAATATGAAATGGGGCTGGCCTCAGCACGTTTAATAGCTAGTACACAATAACATGGGCAGGCATGCATCAAACTGAAACAGTGTAGTAACAAGAGAAAATTAGCCACATCTAACCATGCTAGCATTGCTGTTGAACGTAGATTTAACGCCAAAGTGTCTTGTGTGTGTGACAGTGACTAGAGCCTGCATTTGTGGACGGCAAAGCTTGAAACTTTAGGATAATGTCTTTAAAAGAGTAATCTCCAGGCATGTTTTTTCATTTGTTAATTAGATTACACATTGATGAGAAAATGACTGTTTACAAAATATCAGTTGATCCGCATTTCAGTCCATAATTTATCTTATTTTTACTAGATATTTTGCATATATAACAAACATCAGCCCTGGCCTGGAAGAGGCCCTTTTGTGCCTTTTGGACACGGCTGGCACACTTTATTCTGCCAGCGTTCTAGCTGATTATATTCACTTGAAATTTTGGATATAGATTGGAGAAAGACATTGGATGAGTTCGTTAGCCAGCTTTGAATCTCAGCAACTTTTAAAAAATAAACATCCATTGCAGAAAAAAATCGCCAAAAGAAAGAATCTTTGATATCAGGGAAGACTCAGACAATGACAGTGATGTAAAAGTGCAAAACATGTCCATGTTACACAATGTTCCTAACTGATGCAAAACACTAGCAGATTAGTGTTATACATGTGTACAAGTTGACAAAATGCTCTACCTCTTTGACAATTTTTGATTTAGGAAGTCTTTATGATGGCTGTGAATCTATTGTGGAAAAAGTGGGAAAGTGCATGCAAACTTATAAAGAAGGGGCTTTGTGGACATGGATCATCCCTTCTTGTTCTTCTTCAGAATGGTTGTGGCTACGCCAGCCCACGGATGTATAATTGGCACAAAGCCCCATATGTCTGTCAGTGTTTGTGTGTGCCATTGTGCAGATCAGGGGGGTAGGGTGGGTTAGGGTGGAAGTGAATCAGAAGGATAAAAAATAGCATCAACTCTGAATGTTCCTAAAACAAAAAAGGCAAAGCCCTTATGGCTCACATGTATGTCCATTCTACATGTGTGACCTTTGTGACACTAAGTAACAGGATAGCTTTTGCACCAGCAAAATCCATGTTTTCTCAAAATGTAATCAGTTTTCACACATCTGTCAAACACCCGTGACCCTTGACCTTTACGATAAGTTGACTAAATTAGCATACATAGGAAGGTCTCATCATTATCAGCTATGTTTGTGCCAAACTGGATTGAAAAGTTTGTAAAACTGTTGATAATAACTACAATTCTTTTAAAAAATTGGCATCTTACACGCATTTGCCGACCTCTTGTGACCCTCGACCTTTCCGAGGGGTCATCCACATTAGTACGCATAGATAGGTCTTAACATCAGGTATCTCTGTACTAAGTTTGGGTTTGAAGTTGTGAATAGTATTTGAGTAAAAACATCTTTTGTCAAAATATGGCTATTTTGGACCTATTTCCTGAGCTCTTGTGACCCTTGAGCTTTCAGAGGGATCAGCCAAATTGGTATAATAAATAATAAATAAATCAGGGCATTAAATAGGCGCTTTACCCAACTGAATATCGCCTCAAAGCGCCGCCGCGAACTGAACCCAACAAGCACGCTCACGTGAATCACGCACATTTATTCACACACTGTACTAAACACAAAACATTCACGTGGTGTTAAGGGCAAGCTCAAGCAAGCTACCGAGTTTTTGGAAATTGAAATCGTTTTATATTTGGTCTTCCCATCAGGTATCTTTGTACCAAGTTTGGGCTTGAAGTTGTGAATAGCATTTGAGAAAAAAACATCTTTTGTCAAAATGTGGCTATTTTTGACATATTTCCAGAGCTCTTGTGACCCTTGACCTTTCCAAGGGATCAACCAAATTAGTATGTATGGAAAGATCTTACTATCAGGTATCTGTGTACCAAGTTTGGGTTTGAAGTTGTGAATAGTATTTGAGAAAAAATAAATTATGTCAAAATATAGCTATTTTTGATATATTCCTGGTCTTATCATAAGCTACCTTTCTGCCAAACTTGGTTGAAAAGTTTAGCAAAAATGATCATAAAAAACTAAATTTTATAACAACAAAAAAGACATTTTTCACATCACTTGCTGATCTCGTGACCCTTGAACTTTCTGAGGGGTCATCCAAATACTGATGTCGCCAGTTCCCTCAAACTCATGCAATCTTTAGCACTTCACTTCACTTTCACCTATCACCACTCCCAGGGTATAGGCCGTCGATGAGGTACCTCCAGCGACTCCTGTCCTGTGCTTCTCCTTCGATTTTACTCCAGGTGGTTCCCAGTCTCCCGATGTCTGCTTGGAGGTCTCGACGCCAGGTGTTTCTCGGCCTGCCTCTTTTCCTCTTTCCCTGGGGGTTTCACAACAATGCCTGCCTAGCGATACTGGAAACTGGCTTTCTCAGACTGTGACCAATCCATCCCCATCTTCTTTGCCCAAATTCATTTTCTGCTGTTGTCTGGTGTGTTCTCTCCCAGAGTCTGATGTTGCTGATCGTCTCTGGCCAGTGGATTTTCAAGATTCTTCTAAGACAACTGTTTATGAAGGTCTGTACTCTGTTGACTGTGTTTTTTGTCAAGTCTCTGCTCCATATAGGGGAACTGCTTTTACGTTTGAGTTGAAAATCCGGACTTCGGTGTGTTGTGACAACTCTCTGGAACTCCACACTTTTTTCAGCTGGAGAAAGGCTGCTCTTGCTTTACCAATTCGTGCTCTAACATCTGCATCAGTGCCGCCCTTTTTGTCGATGATGCTCCTGAGATAGGTGAAGGACTCCACCTCCTCCAACGGGGTGCCAGCAAACAAGACTGGTTCTTCCCTGGTTGCGTTCAGCCTCATTGTCTTTGTTTTCTGTTTGTGGATGGTGAGGCCCACTTGGGACGAGATGTCAGCAAGCCTCGTGGTCTTGTCCTGCATTTGTTGATGAGTGTGGGACAGTAAAGCCAAGTCTGCAAAATCGAGGTCGTCAAGCTGTGTCCATGGTGTCCACTGTATTCCGCTTCTTCTCTGCTCGGTGGTCCTCTTCATGACCCAGTCAATGGCCGGTAGAAAGAGGAATGGAGACAGCAAACACCCCTGCCTGACGCTGGTTCTGAACTGGAGCTCCCTGGTGAACTGCCCTTCATGGATCACTCAACATGTCATGCCATCATAGCCGCTCTTGATCAGGCAGACGAGCTTTGTGGGTACACCGTAGTGTCGTAGGAGTTTACTCTTTAGCATGAGAGGCTAGAAAGTGCAGTGAGCTGTGGGCAAGCACAACGCGTCACTATGCAGTCGGCAGTGCGAGCATGAAAACGTTGAGAGATTGTTTTCCTCAGCATTATTTCCACACAAATAAAAATAATAAATTTGGCCGCATATTAAATTGTGATTCATAGTTCTATGTTAAGCGTAACAGCTAGACGAGTTGCCCATATTTTGAGGCTCACCAAGTCAAGTCTTGCCTCAAAGTTGCGTAATCTAGTGAGCATTCTTGCACTGCACGGGCACTTGCAACCAGAGTATTAGCATGTATAGGAAGGTCTTACCAACAGGTATCTCTTACCATGTTTGGCATGGAAACTGTAAACACAATTTAAGAAGAAAAACCTTTTTGTCCAAGAACGGCCATTTGTGACCTATTACCTGATCTCTTGTGACTCTTGACCTTTCCAAGGGGTCATCCAAATTAGTATGCACATGAAGGTCATACCATAAGGCATCTCTGTACCAAGTTGGGGTTGGAGGTTGTAAATAGTATTTGAGAAAAAACATCTTTTGTCAAAATATGGCTATTGTTTTGCCTATTTTCTGATCTCTTGTGACTTGGTCTTTCTGAGGGGTCAACCAAAGTAGTATGCATAGAAAGGTCTTACCATCATGTGTCTTCGTACCAAGTTTGAGTTTGAAATTGTGAATAGTATTTGAGGAAAAACAAATTTTGTCAAAATATGGCTAATTTTGACCTATTTCCTGATACTCTGTGCCCTTGATCTTTTAGAGAGTTCACTGAAATTGGTATGTTTAGAAAGGTCTTGCCACAAAGTATCCTTAGGCCAAGTTTGAAGACTGTGGCTTGAATAGTCTCTGAGAAAATGCCATGGTGAAAGTTTACGATGGACACCAGATGGACGACCACTAGCCCAGAACATACTCACTTTTACTTTGCACGTGAGCCCAAAATGGTCCACGGACTAACTATGCCCCACAATCCACCGCCAACAAGAGACATAACTTCTTATGAGCCCCTGTGGATGCAGATGGCACAGGCTGGCTGAATGGCTGTTCTGTCTGAACCCTAAAGCTGAAATTCAGCTTTCTGGGATTTTGAAAAAGCTGAATCTGTCTCCAGGACTGAAGACTGTCACCCATACAGACAATGCCACCCTAGATAATCATGGGCAATAGCCCTGCTTCTCAGTGCAGGAGTGGACACCCATGATTCACAATGACAAAACATCCCACATATAATTTTGTTTTCTGGAATAATTCAATGGCACCAAATACTATCACATGGTAAACTGTTAGGAATGTGAGTTTGTTGGAAACCACAACTAAACAAGAAAGGCAAAGCCCTTATGGCTCATGCACAGGACAATAAGTGTGACCTTG
Organism: Semisulcospira habei; assembly: GCA_036245525.1. Taxonomy (NCBI): domain Eukaryota; kingdom Metazoa; phylum Mollusca; class Gastropoda; family Semisulcospiridae; genus Semisulcospira; species Semisulcospira habei. Next base: position 222,511,383 of record BTPG01000003.1, read on the forward strand.
ACCTTTCCAACAGGTCACTGAAATAAGCAAGTATTCAAGTGTCTAAATGTAACAATGGTTTTAGTGAAATCCGATTTTTTTCAAAATGTATGCATTTTTCATAGATTTGTAGACCCTCCTTGACCCTTGTGAGGGTGTGACTAAATTAGCATGCGTAGAAAGGTGTTATCATCAGCTACCTTTATGCCAAGTTTGACTGAAATGTTTGCAAACAACTTTGATAAAAACTACAATTCAATCAAAAGCTGACATTTTTCACATACTTGCGGACCTCCTGTGACCCTTGACCTTTCTGAGGCGTCGTCCAAATTAGTATGAATAGGAAGGCCTTTGCGAGAGGTCACTGAAATTGTTATGATCAGAAAGGTTTAACCACAAAGTACCCTTGGGCACGTTTTAAGTCTGTGGCTTGAATAGTCTCCGAGAAAATGCCAACATTAAAGTTTATTACAGACACCCATTACATAGACTCACTTTTGCTATTGCACATGAGCCCAAAAAAGGCTTTGTGAGCTGATCTTTGAATTTTGAACCTAACAGCTTTCAGTTGTAAAAGCCAAAATCACAGACCAGGTGAAACATTTCTTACTGTATAGTTTTAAATATTTTCTGAAAGTTGTATATTACAAAGTACATATTGTGAAGACCAGTTACAATGTTTATTGTAGAGAGACAATCTGATTTTATTTCTGGCATACAGCAGATCTCTCTGGGATAAACAAGCAACTGGTTGATAAAAATGTCAAGATTTATGCTCAAGGAAGTTTGCTCTCTAGGATACCTCAATAACTGACAAGCACTTCTTCTTCCTCGAATGCTCTCAATCTCATATGGACAGCAGGCATGTTTAAAGCCTGCAAGAATTACGCACAAGACAATATGTTACACTTTTGCCTGTAGGTGGTGGGTTTTGTCAAGGTAATTCCTACAAGGTGATTCCTACAAGAATCAACACAACAAAACACACTACAGACAGCCAAAGGGTTACAAGTCAACAGGACAGCACATTGTTGGTGAACTATGACTATTTACAACACGCACAGTTAATCCTTTCACTGCGAGTGGTCACAAACTGTTTCTTTGAAACCATAGTAAATTCAACACAAAAGAATCACATTCATCTCATTTGTGCAAGGAACATAGATACAACAGGGTAAGCAAGAATCATAGATCCTCATGAGCCCCTGCACCTGCGGGGGGTCTCATGAAGATCCAGGCCTCTTGCAGTTGGGTGATGTTCACTTCATCTTATTAGTGAAGAGGATATGCAAGACAAGAAGTAACCTAAACGAAATGTTTTGTCTAGATTGTATCTACATGGCACATAGATATACAATTCCTCTGTGAGTAGGAAAAAGGTGACTGGAATGAATGTGCTCAGTAATGTCTGAGAGGTGAGACAATGACAGGTTCAGGGAAACACAAATATGTACACAGCAAGGAACATTCATGGGAACACAATCTGAAACATAGAATAAACATCACATGACAACAATGGTGTAGACTAGTCTGGAGAAAACAGGGGTAGAAGCAGTGGGCGGGGTGGTAATATGAAAGATGAGAAAATATATAGTATTTACTGACAATGGCTCAATAGCAGAAAAAATATAGTACGCCAGTTAACTCATTTGAGATGTGGCTGCTCCGGATATGCAGCATAAGCCGCGTATCCAGAGTCAGCACGTCTCGAATGAGTTAAAGAATTGCTCAAACTCAGACATAGCACTTACCTTGAACTGACTTTAAAAAAACTGTTCATGCTACAGCTTCGTCAATAAATAACACTGTACATAAAATGTCCATCTACTAAGATGAATGCATGAATAAATCATTCTCCACAATAATAAGGGTGATTTGTAAATCAGAAGTAGGTCAATAACTGTGTGTCCTTTGACATGAACAGAGGACTATCACCTACACAACAAGAAAGGCAAAGCCCCTATGGCTCACGTGTATGACCCACACGTGACAATAAGTAAAGGGATGGCTTCTGCACCAACAAAATCCATGTTTTCTCAAAATTTAATCAGTTTTCACACATCTGTCAAACCCCCGTGACCCTTGACCTTTGTGATGAGTTGACTAAATTAGTATATGTAGGAAGAAGGTCTTATCATCAGCTACCTTTGTGCCAAATTTGATTGAAAAGTTTGCAAAAATGTTGATAATAACTACAATTCTATTCAAAATTGGTATTTTATACACATTTGCCGACCTCTTGTGACCCTTGACCTTTTCCAATGGGTCATCCAAATTATTATGCATAGATAGGTCTTACCATCAGGTATTTCTGTACCATGTTTGGGTTTGAAGTTGTGAATAGTAATTGAGAAAAAACATTTCTTGTCAAAATATGGCTATTTTGGACCCATTTCCTGAGTTCGTGACCCTTGACCTTTCCGAGGGATCAACCAAATTAGTATGTATAGAAAGGTCTTACCATCAGGTGTCTTTGTACCATGTTTGGGTTTGAAGTTGTGAATAGCATTTGAGAAAAAATAAATTATGTCAAAATATAGCTATTTTTGATATATTTCCTGATCCCCTGAGAAGTTGACCTTTGTAAGAGGTCATTGAAATTGATTTGTTTAGAAAGGTGTTGCCACAGAAATTGATTTGTTTAGAAAGGTGTTGCCACAAAGCATCCTTGTGCCAAGTTTGAAGACTGTAGCTTCAATAGTCTCTGAATAAATGCCAATGGACTACGGGCGGACAGACGACGGCGGACGGGCAACCACTGGCCCAAAATATAGACTCATTTTTGCTTCGCATGTGAGCCAAAAATGCGCTATTGCATGTTTGTCCAGGTTTTTAATCCAACTCTTCGTTGAAAATGCAGTTTTGACCTACTTCTGATTTCTGAACAATGTCTTTTAGATGTACCTCAATAGACAGCACAGTATAATGATAAAACAAAAGTATACATTAAGATCAGAATTTGATCTTTTTCTTATGGCTAGAACCCTTCTGCATGCAACCTCCAGTACTGTTTACAGCAGTGTGTGACGGTACTGTTTACAGTACACGTACCTGTGGAAGAATGCATAAGGGCTTAACAAACAATAACCAGTCCTTTGAAAACGCACCAAAAGGTGTCTCAGAATGACTACATGCGGGGTGTTTTGTGAGAACATGTACGGATCTCTGAAAGAAGAGACTGGATTGCTGATGCATTCTTTGACGATTTGCTGGCTCTCTCTAACTCCACACACACTTGATCCACAAATGAAGATACTGCACAGGCAAACATAAAATGTTGCAGGATAGAACAAAACACATCCAGCACCATGATATGATTTGTGGTACATTGGCTTTAATTAACTTGAAGGCAACATACCACTAATCACTGCGTTGGATTTATAAAGAGGATTAAAATGGAAAATAAAATATGAAATAAATAAAATCACAACAACCATGACTAAAACAGTTTGAAGGCTGATGAACAAATGACCAATCATGGCATTGTGTATTTATTCCCGACAATGGGAAAATAAATGTGGAATAATTGAACTCACATCAAAATCACTTTCTTTAAAACACACCTGCTTATTTTGATCCACAGTGTTTGCTACACAATCAACATTTTTCTTTCATGTCTGGCTGACTTACTGGTTGATAATGTAGAATCAATCAAAATTGTCTCAGCCTGGGCAAAATGCAGCCTACAATGAATAGCAAGTGACACTACTCATGGCCACAAACACGCTGCAAGTGACTATAATGCAACAAGGACTAATCTCCCCAGCACATGCAGCCACCATCCCTGTGAACTGTACCAGTGACTGTGTGCATGAGGGGTTAACCCTTTTAGCCCCAAGGTCCCATTTCTCAAATTTTGGAGGTGTTGTCTAACAACTATGACCAATTGCAGGGTAGTGCCAGAAGGCACCAAGCTAATCTGGCACTACCCTTGAATTATCATGGTCAAACCATCTCCTGCTGTAGGGATCTGGGGTTAAAAGGGTTAAAATAAAAGTGACACTACTAAGTACTCAGTGCTTATCTCTCATAGCAGGAGCAAGAGGATGCAGGCATGGGAATTAGAAAAGTGAAAAAAGTCTGAAATTTCTAGCGTGGTCCTTCATTCCAGTGACCAAAAAATCAAACGACAGAGGGGGGGGGGGGGGGGGGGGGGGAGGGGGGGTGATTAGCGTGGTCTTTCATTTCAGCGGCCCAAAAATCAAACGACAGGGGGGGGGGGGGGGTGGGGGGGGGGTGCTTACCGGATCATGATCAGGTGCACACTAAACAGCACTCTGACTTGAACAATATCCTTTCTCACCGCCATTTTCAATTTTCAACAACTCGTGATGCCGCCATTTTCCCCACACGTACAGTGCGCGAGACGGTAAGCCGAGCATGAAAACGGTGCGTTCAGTGTTGTACTGCCCGCTTGCACGGTAAAGTAACGACTGCTTTGAAGCCACAATAGGTGACGCGTAACTCTAGCGGGCGGCATATCACTTGAACCAATGCGGCCTCGCAGTGTATAATGACTGGTGCTCAGTTACATTTTGCACCCCATTTTTTTTTTTCGGCGGACAACTTTTTTTTTTTGGCGGCTGAGCAAATCATTTCGGCGGAAATTTGCCTTTAGGCGGACAATTCCCATGCCTGGGATGATCGAGGATGGTGCCATCAACACAACATAACCCTTTCACTGTCAGTAAAGCCAAAAAGGTTAACCCTTTGAGCATGCAGCCAGCAGTATTTGTGCATGAACAAGGGGGTTAAAGAAAATACTAAGAACCTACCTGTCATAGCAGGAGCCAGCGGGCGATTGAGGATGGTTGCCGCCAGAAATTCCACAGTCACATCCACCACTCTGACTGACTGACCGTCATCCAGTGCTTTCACTACACTCAGCACGCTCTTCTGGGCCATCTCAAATGACAGACTCCTGAAAAATAACAATGGCAAAGCCCTCAAGGCTCGTATGCATGAACAATCCATTTCTAACATAACTAAAGGGTTGGCTTTTGTACCTGCGATGTATTCTCAAAATTTATGCATTTTTTCACCCTTTTGTCAATCTCCCTTGACCTTTGCAAGAAGTGAACCAAACTAGTATGCACAGAAAGGTCTTGTCATATCTTTCTGCCATATCTGGTTTAAAAGTTTTGCAAAAGTGCTGATAAAAGTCAACATACTCTTTTCACATCATTTGCCAATCTCTTGACCTCCTGTGACCCTTGATCTTTCCGAGGGGTCATCCAAATTAGTATGCATACAAAGGTCTTACGATAAGGTGTCTCTGGACCAAGTTTGGGTTTGAAGTTGTAAACAGTATTGGAGAAAAACAATTTTTGTAAAGAAATAGCTATTTGTGACCTATTTCCTGATCTCTTGTGGCCCTTGGGGGTCTTTCTGTCTGCCAAATTTCACTCACGCTGTTTGCATCCTGAAATTGAGGGAACTGTGCAGAAACAACAACTGACTTGTATCTAACAGCGTCAATAACACTGACGAGCAGACCAGGGTCCATGTCCATGAGGGTGGTGTCCTGCTGGTATTGACGTGTTACAAACTGCTGCAACCCAGGGGGCACCTCCTTGCTCTGCATGATCTCACTCAGGGGCTTCTCCATCAGGTCCACAGCCTGTTGATCCTTCCCATCTACTGCCAGGGCACACACCAAAGCCACAACCTGACAGACAAAATGAAAATACAAATTTAATCCAATGTTGGAAGTGTCACCTAATCACTATGCACCACTTGCAGGAGATTTGATTGACCATGATAAGATTAGCTTGGTGCTGTCATCCTGGACTTCAAATTTGATAATAATTTGAAGCAATCTCAGAACTATCAACACCCCTTAACCAAACGAAACCTTCAACACTGCACCTCAACCATGACAGCTTGGCGCTAAGCGCCCCCTTATTCTAGTACCATCCTTGAACTATGGGGGTCATCCATCTCCTGCACTGGTACATAAACTTCACAGGATGACTCCACACTCATGAATTTAAATCTCAGGACTCAGTGCCTGAAAAACATTTTTCCTATGGTTGATCGTAGTTTTCCAGAATAATAGTGCAATAATAAATGATCTGCCTGATTTTTATTGTTTATATCATATCATTATCATATCATGTCATATCATATGCCATCATCATCACAACATCAACATTTATTTTTACCTGTGTTTTGACCAGAAGTCTCAGAAAGTGGATGTCTGGGGCAGAGTATGAATGTCCATCCAGGTTAGCTCGAGACTGTAGCAAATTGCGCAGTAGATCCCAGTTTTCATATGCCACTGATTGATTGAATGGAGAGTCAGTGCCCTCTGCCTCTGGCCTGTTGCCCATCACAGGAAGATCAGTGGATAGTTCTTCACTGCTGGGGTTTATCGGACAACGCTTTGGCAAGGGTGGGAGGGAAGTACGAGACAAGACCTGGAACGAGATAGATGATTTTTAAACACTAAATTTCTGAACTCACTTCAGGCGCTCCACATCAATAGCTGCTGAAGTGATGCCATACTACATTTTTGCAGCTATTGATATGGGATGCCTTGAATGTGTTAAGTGACAGCACTTACTAGTGGTCTCCTTTCAAATGTTTCGAGATCCAGTATATATAAATGATAATATAAACTTATTTAAATATATCGATGAGAAAAGATAAATTATGTCAAAATATAGCTATTTTGACCTATTCCCTGATCCCCTGTGACCTTGACCATTGTGAAAGGTCACTCAAATTGGTATATTTAGAAAGGTCTTGCCACAAAGTATCCTTGGGCTAAGTTTGAAGACTGTGCCTTGAATAGTTTCTGAGAAAGTGCCAAAGTTAAAGTTTACAACAACCGATGGTGGACAGCCGACAGACAGACAACCACTGGCCAGCCCAAAACATAGACTCGTTTTTGCTTTGCATGTGAGCCAATATTTACAGATTTAAAAAAAAAAAAAAAAAAAAAAAAAAAAAAAAAAAAAAAAAATATATATATATATATATATATATATATATATATATATATATATATATATATATATATATATATATATATATATATATATATATATATATATATATATATATATATATACACACACACACACACCTGAAGACATATCATTTGTTTCCTCAAAAACATTACCGATGACATGACTTTGTGGAAATGTCTACTACTAGCTCAGTTTTAGCCTACTTACCCGTTGTGTGCCTACACAACCCGCTAGGCACTCGGGGAACCCCAGAGGGGCCGAGAGTTATCTCCCGCTCCTTCCTTACCAGTTCCTGTCACGAGACCAACCAGTCTTGCTACTTCGCTCGTGCCGAGAAGACGTGTCGGGCTTTGCTCCGCTGTGCCTCGACCGGTCTTCGTCTTGCCTACGCTCGTTTCGACTTCTCTTCCGTGCCTGCCGCCTTCTAGCGCTGCCTGCTTCTTCCTTGGCGCCGTTCCGGGTTCCCTCGGCTCTCCTCCGTGCTGTGACTGCTGTATGGCTACCCTTTCCCCCGTTCCCGCTTCGGCTTGGAGGTAAGGTAACGGTAGCTACCCACAGCCGGCCCTCGGGTCGAGAGCCGGCTGCCGTGGGACTCGTCTTTCGTTGTGGTTACGACATAAGGGCACCAACTATTGAAATAATTTCCGTGCCTTGCACAGCCTTCTTGCGACTCTCCTAGCGGGACGTCGCCTTCTCTCTCCTGGTTCTGCCTCGTTAGCTTACGAGTTGATTTTGCCTTTCAGACGCTGGTTTTCGTAGGGCCTGGCGGCACTCACGTCCCGTTCGTCCAGCTTAAAGGCCCTTTAGCCCTTGGAGAGTATAACCATTGTTTCACGCGCCGGCGGTCACGGCGCCTGGGGTTCCTTGGTGGACAGGGGGATTGATTGTACATTGCTTAATGTCCCGACAGCAACAAGGCTTTCTCAGGACGTGCCTGCACTGCTTGTGAAAAAAAAAATAAACAGAACATTGAATGTATGTCGCCAGCCGGTCAAATACATTAAATAAACCTAACACATGGGGCCTAAATAAAGCTAAGACCATTTAGCAACACACATCCAATATCAAGAGCTACAGGCAGTGCAGACAGTAGGGAGAGTTTTAAAAAGGCAAATACAGGTGAATGGACCAAGGGTAGACAGAAACACATGCCCCAGAATAGAGAGAAAAACTCACCCTGTGGGGCTGACCAGGGTGACCCTGGGAACTAAAAAGTACCTAACCCCACCCAAGTCCCCCAGGGCAGACCCGGGTGGGGGTTGGACAGGGGGAGGTAGCTTAGTGGATAAGACACTGTGCTGGCAGTCGTAAGATAATAATAATAATAATAATAAGCGCAAGTACCTAACCCCACCCAAGTCCCCCAGGGCAGACCCGGGTGGGGGTTGGACAGGGGGAGGTAGCTTAGTGGATAAGACACTGTGCTGGCAGTCGTAAGATAATAATAATAATAATAATAAGCGCATTACATAGGCGCTTTATCCCAATTGAAATTCGGCTCTAAGCGCCGCCGCGTACTGAACCCAACAAGCACGCTCACGTGAATCACGCGCATTCGCTCACACGCTGTACATTCACAGAACATTCACATGGTGCTGGGGGTCGAGCTCAGGCGAGCTACTGTAGTTTTTGGAAATTCAAAATCGTTGGTGTTTGAAGTTTGATTAAGTGGGCTGAAACTGATACCAAAGATCCCGGGTTCGTATCCCCGGGGGGGGGCAGGAATGGGATATGGACTTTCCTCATTCCATCTAGTCAATTTCTACAGACTCGGCTTACGTTTGCCTGTCTCGCCTTCATGTACACAGCACGCATAATCAAGGGCATATGATAAAAATGCCATTCCCACGAATTGAAAAGAGAATGCCCGGTCGGGCTGGTGAGATGACACAATGATATCACAAAGGAGGGCTCGGCGCCCTCTTGCCTGTGTTTGCGACCTTGCTATGCCCTTTGTCTGTTACAGAACCCAAATGCTTATGTGCTCCCTATGGGGAAACTTCCAGTGCCGACGGATGACCATGCGGTCTGCCTACCTTGTGCGGGCTGCTACCCGGACCACCTTTGTATGTCTGTGCGACCTGGCCGGATATGTTTGGTCGGACCTCTGGGGCCTGTACCGACGAGAGCGGCCCCTGCCTGCTTCCTCTCTTCCGGCTCCGGTTGATACTTCTGCAGCCCTTACGGTGCTGACTGCCCTTTCCCGCCCTGGCCTCACGGAAAGGATTCTGTTGGGACTCGGTGTTGCTGGCTGACCAGAGGACCGCCACTGCTGCCACGCCCGCTGACCCTTCCGGAGGGTCTGTTTGCCGGCAGAGCGCCCGCCTCACTGAGCCCGGCCTGCAGCAGTCTGCCCTGAGCCGTCCCACGTTGACTGGCCTTCCTCACCCGTCTCTCACCACAAGCCGCTGATCCTTCCGGAGGATCTGAACGCCGGCATAGCGCCCTGCTCTCGGAGTCTGGTCAAGAGAGGCGTCAGCTTTAGCTTGCGCGACACAGTCACGCCCCGACTCCCACCGTTCCACTTTCAGTTCACTTGCTGGCTGATCAGAGGACTGCCACTGCTGCCACGCCCGCTGACCCTTCCGGAGGGTCTGTTTACCGGCAGAGCGCCCGCCTCACTGAGCCCGGCCTGCAGCAGTCCGCCACGAGCCGTCCCATGTTGACTGGCCTTCCTCCTCTCTCTCTCTCCACGATAAGCCCGCTGATCCTTCCGGAGGATCTGTACGCCGGCATAGAGCCCTTCTCACTGAGTCCGGCCAGGAGAGACCTCAGCCTCAACCTACGCGACACAGTCGCGCCCCTGACTCATCCCGTTCCACCGTCAGTTCTAGACACTCGCGCTCGCCCGCGAGAGCCGCCGGAAGGATCATTCCCTGCGCCGGGATCGTCGCCGCTCCCACCGCCACTCCTCGTCGCGTGCGCGTTCGCGCTCGCACCGTTCGATGCGTCCGCCGCGTCGCCGCCATCATCGGCGCCCCTCTTCGGTTGTCCGCCGTCCTTCGTCCAGACGTCGTTCCCGCGCACCGGACAGGACCCCTCATTGCTTCTTCTCGCGTTCGCCTCGGCGATCCCCGCCTCCGTCGTCGCTGCCGGCTCGTTCCCGGGCTTCCCGCGAGGTTCGACACGCGTCCCCGCCCAAGCTTCGGCCTTCCTCGGTGCCTCGCCCGCCTTCTCGCCGCCCCCTGGACGAAGAAGCCATCAGTTTGCTGCCCGAGGACTCCGTCTCAGCCCTGTTGGGTGAGGATGGTCGCTCCCTTCGCCCGCCGACGTTGGTGTTGATGTCCCCTCGACCCTTCCGTCGTCGTCCCGTGCGGAGACCCTCTTAGCTTTGGATGAAGCCGCCAGGATCACCGCAGCCACTCTGCCAGCGGACTCCTGCCCAGCCTCTCCCCCCCCCCCCTGAAGAGGAAGGTCTCTGCCTTGGTGGATGCCGAGCGTCAAGTTAAGAGGTTCAAGTCGCTTCCCCAGCCGCCTGGATTTGAGGAGCTGCGTGCGAGATGCCTTCTCAGCGCACCTGCAACTTCCCGCGTCTCGAGGGCCGGTGTTCTTCTCCGTTCGTCGCTGGCCGGCTGGCCTGGACATCACCTTCCGTCGGGACTGGTATGCCGGCCATTCCCAGGCTTCCTCCATCCCTCTTCCTGCGATGGACCCCCCTGCCGTGTCGCAAGCTGACGGCTCCGCTCTTCTTCCCGTTCCCCCCCTCGTGGCCTGGATTTGACTGCGTCCCTGGTGCGGAACACCTTAGCCTGCGCTGGGTTCCTGGAGCTGCTCACTCAAGCCCTGATTCGTCGTGTGGAAGATGCCTGGCTTCCTTCTATCACGCCGCCGGGTTGATCGGCTCTTCTTAGCGGAGTCGCCTACCGCGCCGCCTACCTCGCGTCGGTCTACGCTTCGCTGCCTCCGCCGACTGTGCCCTGACCCCGTCTTGGCCGTCCTTTTCCCTGGAGGTCTCATGTTCCCCGTGTTTCGCTGAGGCCTCCGCGCGGCGGGAGGTGTCTCCTCCCTCAGGTAAGTTGCCACGGAGGTTTTCCGATTCTCAGACTCGCCAACCTTCTACAGCCGCCGATTTTTCATTCCGAAGCCTGGAGTAAGTGGCGTCAGGTTTCTTCTCTCGGCCTGTACAGATTTCGGCCCTCCTTCCGGACGGAGACTGCCGGAGCCCTGAAAGCAGCGGTCCAGCCTTAGACTGCGCAGGCGGCTTGGACCTTTCCGATGTGTACCTGCTGTCGATATGCTCCAGGCCCCCAGGAAATTCGCTGGTCGCGATCGACGGCGCCTTCTCCAGTTTCCCGCGCTCCCGTTCGGTCTCAACCTCTGCCCTGGCGGTTCACCGGGCCGATGGACTCCTTAGTCGCCAAGGCCCGACATTCCTCCTCCAGTCCGACGTCGATCTACCCAGACGACCTCTTCCTTCGCCGCCAGTCTGAGAGCTCTCTCGCGACAGACAAGGACGCGCTACTGCACCTCCTGACGCACTTGGGGCTTCCTAGTAGCATCTCCTACTTCTTGGGCGCCCGGCTTCCGGCGACGTATCGACGATGGCGCCGGTGCCCCAGATTCTCTCGCCTTCGTCGGTGGACCGACGCCGCTTGGCTGGATTCGGCAGTTCCCCGGGCATCTTCTCCGCCCCAGTACTCTCTGGGTTCGACGCGAGCCTCTCTGCGTGGAATGCTCATCTCCTGCCGCGGTTCCCCTTGACTTCCGGCCCTCGGCCCTCGGATTAACGCACTATCTCATCGTCCGGCCAGTGATGCAGGCCGTTGACGAGCCCTTCATTGCTGGGATGACCTCAGACACCAGGAGCTGCTCGCCCTCTCTGACAACACACCTTTGGTGGATTACTTCCAGGTACAAGGTGGCACACGCTCTCTCGAGCTTGGTATGCTTCTCTACCAGAGCTGGGGTTGGTGCGAGGACCGGACCTTCTTGGCGAGCCCGACACATTCCCGGACAGCTGTACGTCGGGACCGACTCGCTGTCCCGTCGCGGCCAGCTCTTGCATGCGGATTGGACCCTTCGGCAGGACATCTATCGGTGGACCCGCGCCCGTTAGGAGTCTCCCCAGGTCGACTGGTTCGCCACAAGGTGGAACCTTAGGCTTCCCCTCTTCGTCGCCCCGATTCCCGATCCCTGGGCTTGGGCTGTCGATGCGCGCTCCATTCCCTGGGACGTCCTGGCGGCCTCCGCCTTTCCTCGACGATCCTCGTACCCAAAGTCCTCCTCAACCTTCGGCGCGGCCCGGCGGCCCTCCTGTTAGTCGCTCCGTTCGCCTGGATCCGCCACAGGAACACCGGCCCTTCTCAGCCTCGCCACGGCCCCCCCCCCCCCCCCCCCAAATGCGCCTTCCCACTCCTCGCACCATGCTCAAGCCACTGCGCCAGCCGCTGTTCCTCCCTGCCCGGAGCGGCTCATCCTTCACGACTGGAGGTGTGCGGCAAGCCCTCGGTGCTAGAGGCTACTCGGGTACAGCGGTGGAGGCGATCGCTGCGGCCCCCAGACCTTCGGCCATTCGAGCCTACGTGGGACATGGCGAGTCCTGTTTTCCTGATGCACCGATCACAGCCTGAACCTCACGGATTTGTCGTATCCGCAGCTGGCGGAGCTCTATCGGGCTCGGCTGAGACCTAGATCTAGCCCTTCACGGTGCGGAGTCACCTGTCCAGGCTCGCTTACACGCTGACACTGCGGATACCCAGACCCGGGCGCCTGCACAGACTCGCCGACCTTTGGGACACTTCGGCAGCCGGCGCCAGGCCTACCGCTCGCTCCTTCCCCGCTGGGACCTACCCTGGGTGCTAACGTGGTTGAATTCTGCCCGATTCGAACCCTTACAGTGGCCCGTTCGCAGATGTGACACGCTACACGTGCTTCCTGCTGGCCCGGGCTACCACCTTGCGGGGGAGCGAGCTACACGCGCTTAGGCGCGTCCTATCTGCTTACAGTTCTGAGCGGACGGGTCCGTGCTACTTCTCACTGCCCCGGCCTTCCTTGCCAAACAGGTCCCTCTGACCGCGCCGCAGGTTTTACCTTACGGCCGCTATGAAACAAACCCCTGTCACAGGAGACCAGGTAACAGGATCCCGTGCGCACCTTTGACTGCTCTGCGACGATCTAAAGCCTTCCGCAGAGGGCGGCACGCCTCTTCCTACATCTGAGATCGGCGGAATGACATAACGGCCCAGACGTTCTCTTCCTGGCCCCCTGAGTCATTTGCTCCGCCTATCAAGATTTATCCCTGCAGGGAGCGAAGAGGCTGCACATATGCGCACACGAGGTACGAGCCATGGCCACGAGCGCTACGTTTGTTATAAAATGCGCTGTCACGGACATCGTGGCTACCTTGGACGGGAAGACTAAATCTGTATTCGCCCGCTTCTACCTCAGGGACCTGGCGGGCCAGCGAGAGAATCTCGCAATGGTGGGGGACATTGCCGCGGCGCAACACTCCCTCCCGGCGCCACCTGCGCCGTTGGTATGCACTTCGCTAAGTCGGGAGTTTGCGACTGGGAGGACGGCTCTTTTCCCTCCTAGGGAGTTGTCATGCGGCACCCTCCGCCTCATCGCAATTCTTCCACAAAGTCATGTCATCGGTAATGTTTTTGAGGAAACAAATTCATTTTTCTCTAAAAGGTATTTTTTCGAAAAATACTTACCGATGACATGACTTAGGCACTCAGGGAACCCCAGAGGGGCCGAGAGTTATCTCCCGCTCCTTCCTTACCAGTTCCTGTCACGAGACCAACCAGTCAGATACTTCGCTCGAAAGTGGCAAGCGGGGCAGGTGGGAGGGCCATCCGAGTCATGTCATCGGTAAGTATTTTTCGAAAAAATACCTTTTAGAGAAAAATGAATTTTTCTATAGGTGTGTGCATTTTATATCGATCCTGTTAAAATCAGTGGTGCTAGAGGAGTTTTACTACAGCCACTCTGAAAAGTGAGTGGCCATGCAGGTACAGCTGTTAGATATGGCAGATATGTCAGAGAGTGATTTGGATTGCTGTGATGGCTGTGAACAAGATAAAGAGGATGACACATGCATGGAATGACATTAATGTAAATAAGAATTGTATATACACTAATACAAATGCACACTTAAAGTACTATTCAGTTCATCATAAATCATTTGTAAAAGAGTAAAAATGTACTGACTTCGAAGTCCACTCTTTGGTACATAAGTAAAAAGGCAATTTGTGTGTCTACACTCTCTGAAAAACCATGCAAAGTGTTTCTGGCAGTGTCAGCATCCTATTTTTAGTGGGATGCCACTGAGATATTGCTGTGGGAAACTAATGCAGTTTCATTTTCTGCCCAAACCAACCAAAGTTTCACCAACAGAAATGCCAGATTTTGGATTGTTACACATTCCACTCCTGTCCGACGCCCACCTTTCACAGGCAACAAGCATTCTTATCTTCTGGGGTTGTTCCCCTGGAAGGATGCTCTTTAAGCTCACTTCTGTTGGGCCAGTTGCCTCGCTCAAATTTAATTGCTTCTAGGTAAGATGTTTCTCAGACCACAAGCGAGTAAGGCAGGGATAAATGGTTGTATGAAATTATCACAACACTCCCTGAATTTCCTGACAACTGGAACATAATATCTCAAGATATAGTGCTGTGGCAAGCTAGTGGCTAGTAAAAGTAAAACGTGCAACAACAGTTTATGTGCTATATCTCACAAAATATGCCGAATATCAGAACATGACTTTAACTGTATGAAGCTGATGTTATAAGGCATTTAATATGTGAAAACTGAAAAATGGCAAAATTTTGAGATATACGGCTGTGGCTCTGATCAGTCGATACGTGCAATCTTTGATCTAGAACCCGACAGCTGTAGGTCTTAATGTATAAAACCATGAACCAGCGCACAAGTAAGTGGTTTGGTTTATGAGAAATATATCTGTTCAAGTTTTAACAAGAATGGCAAAGCCCTTAAAGCTCACATGCATGACTGATCCACATGACAATATGTCCTTTGTGACCTTGACCTTTCTGACAGGTCACTAAAATAAGTAGTTGTTCAAGTGTTCCAAGATAAGTATAGGGTTGGCTTTTGTACCTGTGAAATCCATGTTTTCTCAAAATTTATTCAATTTTCACACTTTTGTCAACCTCGCGTGACCTTGACTTTTGTGATTAGTGAACTAAATTAGTAAGCACAAAAAGGCCTTGTCATAAGCTACCTTTTTGCCAAAGTTAGTTGAAAAGTTGCTGATAAAAACTAAATTTTACAACAAAAAGACATTTTTCACATCATTTGCCAAAAATTATTGTGACCCTTGACCTTTCATCCAAATTAGCATGTATAGGAAGGTCTTAACCATCAGGTACCTCTGTACCAGGTTTGGTGCTGAAATTGTAAACCGTATTTGAGAATTAGTATGCATAGGAAGGCCTCACCATCAGGTATCTATTACCAAGTTTGGGTTTGAAGTCGTGAATAGTATTTGAGAAGAAAAAAAATCTTTTGTCAAAATATGGCTATTTTGATCTATTTCCTGATCTCTTGTGACCCTTGACCTTTCCTAGGGGTAACCAAATTAGTTATTAGTAGAAAGGTCTTACCTTCAGGTATCTTTGTACCAAGTTTGGGTTTGGAGTTGTGAATAGTACTTGAGAAAACAATACATTTTGTCAAAATATGGCTATTTCTTTTACCTATTTTCTGATCTCTGTGAAGTTGACCTTTGAGAGAGGTCACTGAAAGTGGTATGTTTAGAAAGGTCTTGCCACAAAGTATCCTTGGGCCAGGTTAGAAGACCGTGGCTGGAATAGCCTCTGAGGAAATGCCAACATTTACCACTGACGACAGATGGACGAGTGAACATAGACTCACTTTTGCTTCGCAAGTGAGCCCAAAATACTATGTAGTAAACATCCCACATATGGGGAATTAAAATTTTGTAAGGGTTCTAGCAAATAAATAAATATGTAAATAATATATAATAAATAATATGTGATATCAATTTTATAACATGTAAATGAAGCATTAAAGAGACAAACATCCTTAGATAAGAAGTGCAGATGCATGCACACCTAACCCACACATGAAAATAAGAGGATCTTACACTGTACAGCTATTTACATCCTGTCACCCCACCTAGTATTTTTGGCTCACTTGCGAAGCAAAAGTGAGTCTATGTTCTTTTCAATAATCCTTGACAAAAAAAAAATCACCCTGACAAAAAGTGCTGTGGACAAGACAAAGGGTTAATCTCCTTGAGCATGCAGCCACTAGTACTGTTTATTGTACAGAAGAGGTTAACCCACAAAAAAAAGAGGTTAACCCATTTTACTCCAGGGCCTTTTTTCATAAATTTTCGAGATGTCATCAAACAACCATGTATCGTGGGTTGCCAGAGATGGATCTCCTATGATAATTGAAGGGTAGTGCCAGATCAGCTTGGCGCCAAGCTGATCTGGCACTACCCTTCAATTATCATGGTCAATCCATCTCCTGCTGCTGTGCGTTGGGACTAAAGTATGAGATCCAACACTGTAGAGCAACTAGCCACACCAACGTGTGTCTTACCTGAATCGCGCTGTCCCCTTTCTCTAATGATTCATCCTGAAAATGTGTAGGGGAGGGTGAGGAAGAGGGGGTGCATGACTCGGGACCTGCATCTTCGTCAAACGTCACCTTCCTCTCAGGGGTGCGCAGGTTCTCAAACGACCTTGACCTCTTCATGATGCCCTTGCCAGCAGTGTCATCTTCCGAGTGACCGTTAGGCTGGTGGGGGGATAAGGGGGGTGGGGAGGGGCTATGTCGGGAGGTGGGTGAGGCAAGCAGCCACTGTTGCTTTCGTTGTCTATTACAAACAGAAGAAACAAGAAAGGCAAAGCCATTATGGCTCACGTGTATGACCGATTTACATATGTGTGACCTTTGCGACAAGGGCTGGCTTCTGCAGCAGGAAAATCTATGTTTTCTGAAAATGTAAGCTATTTTCACACATCTGTCAACCCCCCCGTGACCATTGATGTGATGAGTCGACTAAATTAGTATGCATAGGAAGATCTTGTCATCAGCTATCTTTGTACCAAATTTGACTGAAAAATTTGCAAAAATTTGGAAATTCCTAAAATTTTATCAAAAAACAGCATTTTACACACATTTGCCTGACTCTTGTGACCATTGACCTTTCCAAGGGGGTCATCAAAATTAGTATGCATTAGATAGGTCTTACCATCAGGTATCTCTGTACCAAATTTGGGATTGAATGTGTGAATAGTATTTGAGAAAAAACATCTTCTGTCAAAATATTGGCTATTTTAGACCTATTTCCTGAGTTCTCATGACCCTTGACCTTTCCGACGGATCAACCAAATTAGTGTGCATAGAAAGGTCTTCCCTTCAGGTATCTGTGTAGCAAGTTTGGGTTTGAAGTTGTAAATAGTATTTGAGGAAAAAAAAATGTCAAAATATAGCTATTTTGGACATATTTCCTGATCCCCTGTGACCTTGACCTTTGTGAGAGGTCACTCAAATTGATATGTTTAGAAAGGTCTTATCATAAAGTATAGTATCCTTGGGCCAGTTTGAAGAATGTGGCTTGAATAGTCTCCGAGTAAATGCCAACGTTAAAGTTTACCACGGACGATGGCGGACAGATGACAGACGGACGACCACTCGCCCAAAACATAAACTCACTTTTGCTTCGCACATGAGCCCAAAATATGAACAGCAGGCTTTTTGCTAGAATTTAAAATTGTCCACCATGGGGACGGACAGCATGACAAAAAATCTGTCCCAGGCACTCTACAGTCCGTGGAGCTCTTGAAACTCATCAGGGATAAGTTCATTTTTTTCTCAAGATTTGTCCTTCCCAGGGTCAGATGGCCTTACATTTTTTTTGCCCCTGTCAAAATTTGTCTGTCAAATACGGAGAATTTTCCGTTAACAGAAAGCCTGAACAGGCATGGTGCCATGATATTATTAGACAAAGGAGGACATTATTGAACAAGTTTTTCATGTGAAACCACTGCAACCACAACCATCTAGACAATAGACAAAAGATAGTTTTGTTTGTTTGCATTATATTGTAAAGTGGGGTAAAGGGATGCATAAAATCTGCAAGCTGAATTGTACATTTGGAAGTTATTATATCATATTGAGCCACATATTGCTTGATATAGTGCCAATAACTGGCGTGGTTGATACATGTGTCAAAAAATGGAAAACCTTATGGAGTGGGTACATATTGAGCTTGTCTCAACTCCCTCCCTTTCCTAATTTTTTGCTTTTAAGTGATGTCACATCTGTATCATGTGAGATAAAAACCTTCAGCTTTTGACGTAAGTGCCTAACGACTAACACTTTAGAAATATCTGCTGTAACCCTGTAACTGTTGGTAGAACTTTTTGTTGTGATCATTCCTGCAGGAATCATTGTGATAACAAGAATGGCAACCCTTATCATTCGGAATACACCAGTGTGTGAAATATGTTCAACTAAAATAGTTCAAGGGTAGTGCCAGAATAGCTTGGCGCCTCTAGGCGCCAAGCTATTCTGGCACCACCCTTGAACTAAAGCCATTGGTCTATATCCTTATCTGCAAGTACTATAATGTAGCTTGCATATGGCAGTGTACAAATTTGAAGCTTTTAGTATGATATGGGTTATGGCTCACGTGCATAACCAATCAACAATATTAACTTAATCTTTGTGACCTTGACCTGTCCATCACTGAAATAAGTGTTCAAAAGTTCTAACATATCATAATTACCCTAAATATTCAAACAATTTTTACATGCAATTTTTCCGATTTTTCAGCTCTGGTAAAATATTTAGGAGTTTTGAAAAGATGATTGACTGCGGAGGTGACGTGATCAAAATTTGAGGCTCTAATTTTACCTTGCACAGGCTTGGCAATTGACCTGTTCATGTTTTTACCTCATTTGAGTTAAAACACCAACAGCCAACTATAATCTCAAATGGGAAGACCCACAGGGGAATGTTCATGCAAGAACGTTTTAAATTCAGATCCCAATTTTAGTGACTAAATTATTGTTAATAGACCCAAAGAAATTTTAAAAGAAATTAGGTCTAAATATGAATAGAATAGAATAGAACATCACATCACGTGCCACCTTTCCCATGTGGAAAATCAATAGAGTTGTGACCCCGTCTTCACCTTCCACCCCCATCACCCAACCCCCACTTGAGTTCTTGGAACAGAGAGTCTAAAGGAGAAATGCCCATCATCTCCATGAACCACAGGTTCTCAAGTGCCTGTGTAAAATGCCATGGCTCATAGGAGCTCTGTCTCACTGGGTCTCTGTTACATTGATGCTTGATTATCTGCCGTGAATAAGTGTAGGGGACAATGTGTTGCTGATCACCGTGAATCTGACCAATTTTAAGATTTTCATCCTGAGCATTCATACAGAATTGCACCATTCAGGATCAGGACTGTGACTCCGTGCTTAGAACGCTATTGTAAGAACACAGTGGGTGCTTCGTGTTGGTCACTACACATTCGCTCCTGTTTCCCACCACTCTGCATGTAGCCTTGGCTTTAACCCCTGCGGGAATCACGTCAGATATGTACAAAGACACACACACTGTCTGCTTAGTCTGAGATCTGTGCTGTAACTACATAGCTACACAAAAACGATTGCAGAATGTGTACCCTGAGGAGAAAAGCGATGAACCGAAAAGAAATCCACGTGTCCACGGGCGTAACCGAGCATATACAAAGCATCCTATGTAAAATTAACAAAGTAGAGATAAACTGAGGCAGCAAGTCATAAATTTTTATGAGCCCTCTCAACCTGTGGGAGTATTTAAGCATCTATGCCTCTTGCAAGATGTTAGGTGTTTTGATACAGGGGTTTTCCAAATGGTGTCGGCTTAGGTAGAAATGTAGGTTATGTTTACCGTAAGTACACCAAATTTACCTCCGCTGTTTTTTTTCTTATTTTTCTTGTAAACTCTGCAAGTTTCAAAAACTGTTGTGTCGCAGACTTTTTTTACCAGGCGGTGGTCGAATATTTAGGGCGCGATTTCATAGTGCTGGTAAAAAAATGTACAAGTTTTTATTTTGTTATAAAATTGTCAAAACAGCTTGTGATCGAATATTTAGGGCGGATAAATTTTAGGAAAAGGTTGACTTTTGTACCTGCGATATCCATGCATTTACACATTTTTCACTTTTGTCAACCTCCCATGACCCTTGACCTTGTCCGCAGTGAACCAAATTAATATGCATAGAATGGTCTTATCATCAGCTACTTTTCTGCTAAATTTGGTTAAACAGTTTTGCAAAAAGTCCCGATAAAAACTGAAATTCTACAAAGATTACTAATTTTTCAAATCATTTTTTGATCACTTGTGACCCTTGACCTTTCCAAGTGGTCATCCAAATTAGCATGCATTAAATATCTCTGTACCAAGTTTGGGTTCGACGTTGTGAATAGTACTTGAGAAGAAAGAACATTTTTGGTCAAAATATGGCTATTCTGGACCTATTTCCTGATCTCTTGTGACCTTTGACCTTTCTGAGGGGTCAACCAAATTTGTATGCATAGAAAAGTCTTACCACCAGGTATCTTTGTACCAAGTTTGTGTTTGAAGATTGAATAGTATTTGAGAAAATACATTTTGTCAAAATAAGGATATTTCCTGATCACCTGTGACCTTGACCTTTCAGAGAGATCACTCAAATTAGTATGTTTATAAAGGTCTTGCCACAAAGTATCCTGGGGCCAAGTCTGAAGACTGTGGCTTGAATAGTCTCCAAGAAAACGCCAACATTAAAGTTTACCAAGGATGCTGGCGGACAATGTCTGGACAATGGCTGACGGTGGACCACTGGCCCAGAACATAAGATTAAGACTCGCTTTTACTTTGCATCTGAGCCAAAAAGCACTATCGACAGTCAAAGAGTTAAGCCAGGAGCATACATCTATAACTACCAAGGCTGCTCAATAATGACAGCTCAAAGGTTGTGGCTGATTAGTCCTATCCTTTAAAGCTATTTTCCCCAGGATCAAGCATCTCAAGTCAGAAAACTGTCTGCAACAGATACTGCTGACAGTATGTGTATGGGTCCTTTGTGTTCTATCTTAGAGCTTTATGGGTACAAGTACAATGCCAAATGTAAAAATTTATCGTTTGGAGGGTGTATTGTTTTTGTACCCGAGTCACGGATTTATCGTCTGCATCGGCCTTGTTTTGAATTAATATGCATATTTATGAGCCTACATCACAAGGCAGAACCCGGCCGCCTATCGGCAGTATATCGCATTACTGCAGGTCATGAGGTCATCGGTGTGGTGTACACACGTGTCAGTGTACACGTGTACTGATGTTTTCCGGCATCCCTTTGACATACATTTTCACGATAAAGTAGAATAAACCTTCCAATGTCAAAATCACAATGCGGGTTCCGCTCGAGCTAGTATTTACTAGTAACGATCGTGCTGTATAGTTGTGCGCCGACCGAGGGTGTGGCTTATTTGACTCGCAAAGCCGGCGAGCCTGCGTCCACGGTGCCTAGTTTGACCTTTAATCCTTTACCCCTCGGAAACACGCAACGCGTTCCATCACTGAAACAGAACATAGGTATTTATACCCACTTTCTGCACTGCAGTCAATTTCACATCTCGCACATCAAAGTCTACGTAACTGAAAGCATCATTGGAAACGACAAATGCACCATCGCAGCAGAAACACTACCTCTCTGAATCGAGTGAATGCGAGCCCGCGGCACATGGACAAAAAGATGCCGTACAACTTTGACACACACCGTAGTTTTCAGATCAATCTTTGCAGCATAAAATGTGATAACTAGCTCATAACTTTATGATAAAACAGGTTTAAAATCTTGCGAAATCAGTAAGACATAAATTCTACTGAAGATCATGAATTCTGAAAATCACTAGCGCTTGCGGAACTATAGGAAGATCGACAAAGACCCGGCATAGATTACTCACTGATTCAGCAGGAAAGGGACAATTTGCCACATGTCCATATTCCCTTGTCCGATGTCAGTTCTACTTAGGGGTATCTTGTCTCTCTTCCTCTTTCTTCTCTTCAAAAGTCTGTCATTGTCGGCGCGAGTCGATGATACTTCTTTTCTTCGCTGGTTTATATGCCATCTTGTCTCTGATTGGTTATAATTATGCAGATGACCTAAGGTTGTATAGAACAGTTATGACGTCAGCTACCATCGCCTATCAGAAGCAATCTTTTGACTGTGTCCAGTCACAAGATTTCGGTGGGCCTCTTTTCACTTTGAACGAACGAAAGAAAGCATTTCGTGGGCCAATAGGGTGGTCACTGTCTGAGTGGGTATGTATACTGAAGCCCAGTAAAAGCTTTTTGTGAACTGAAGCCTTCAAAAAGTTCAGTTGTACCCCTTTAACTGTCATGGTACACCCGCATCTAAATTGTTCAGGATGTGAAAAATTTACCTACCTCAGCTGTTCAAGCTTGGCGTAAATGAATAGAAAACGTCTGCCTTCTGTTTTGATGGTGAGATCCGTGCCGTGGGCCTTCAGCACGTTCTGAATGGGCATCAGACACTTGGTGTACATGTACTCCAGGACAGCGATCAGTAGGCTCACAAACTGGTGAAGCTCTTCCGACGCAACTAATCCTGTTGGACATAAGTGAGTTTGTTCAGAAAGGTTATGTTATCTCCTTTGTTGTTGTTACTATTTATAAAATAGGAACAACTTTGAAACAGGGCGCGGTGGAGTGCATTCAGTGGCATGCACATGACATCATGGGTGGGCAGGCCTGAAACTCCTGCAAATAGGTAGCAAGATAAAAATTATGTCTCTAACCTTGATGCTGAAAGTACTTTTGGTGCCAAGTGCCGTGTGTGCATGTGTGCATGTGTGTGTGTGTGTGTACATATATTTCTGTATGTAAAGGCCTGAAATCTTCGGAAGTTCTCTCAATCTAGAATCACGAGGAGAGCCTCCGAGGATATTAAAATTGTTGTGCTCATTGCAGATAAATGGTCACTTTGGAGAAAATTGTTTGACCTGCATTTGAATCCGTAATTTTTGTTATATTCACTTGAAAATTCATATTTAGCTTCCTTTGGAATAGGCATTGGATGAATACATAGGCCACAAAGGTACCTCTTCAACCTAGGAAGGTCTTATCATCAGCTACCTTTATGTCAAATTTTATTGAAAAGTTTGCAAAAATGTTGATAATAACGACAATTCTATCCAAAACTGACATTTTCCACACATTTGCCAACCTCTTGTGACCTTTGACCTTTCCAAGGGGTCATCCAAATTAGTATGCACATATAGGTCTTATCATCAGGTATCTCTGTACCAAATTTGGGTTGAAGTTGTGAATAACATTTGAGAAAAAACATCTTTTGTCAAAACATGTCTATTTGGACCTATTTCCTGATCTCTTGTGACCCTTGACCTTTCCAAGGGATCAACCAAAAAATATGCCTATTCTGACCTATTTCCCAATCCCCTGTGACCTTGGCTTTTGTGAGAGTCACTGAAATTGGTATGTTTAGAAAGGTCTTGCCACAAAGTATCCTTGAGCCAAGTTTGATGACTGTGGCTTGAATTGTCTCCGAGAAAATGCCAACGTTAAAGTTTACCAGCTCAACCTCCACCTCACCGACAACAACCTCCTCAGTCCCTTCCAGTCTGCCTATCGCAAACATCACAGCACTGAAACAGCCCTTCTACATATCTTAAACGATCTGCTTCTCTCCACCGACTCGGGCAACATCTCTCCTCTTACACTACTCGACCTCTCTGCTGCCTTTGACACTATTGACCACTCTATCCTCCTCCACTGACTCCACCACTTCTTCGGCATCACTGACTCTGCTCACTCCTGGTTTCTCTCCTACCTCTCCGACAGACAGCAGTCCGTCACCATCAACGGCGTCTCTTCCAACCCAGTCACGCTCTCCTGCGGAGTTCCACAGGGGTCCGTCCTAGGCCCGGTCCTTTTCACACTCTACACCTCTCCCCTGTCCAAAATCATCCAGTCTCACCATATACACCACCACCTCTATGCTGACGACTCACAACTGCAAGACAAAGACAAATTCAACAACACTCAGTCACTACTGACTCGCACGGCTGACTGCTACGAAGACGTAAAAAACTGGATGACAGCAAACAAACTTAAAGTGAACGACGACAAAACGGAAGCCATGCTGGTAGGCACTCGCCAGAAACTCTCCAAGCTCCCTCCCTCTCTCCACCTTCAACTCGATAGCACCCCCATCTCCCTCTCTGACTCGGCCAAGAACCTCGGCGTTATCCTCGATTTCTCTCTGTCCTTGACCAGCTTCGTCTCTGCCACGGCCCAGGCATGCTATTTCCACCTCCGCCGCATCAGTCAGATCAGAAAATACCTCACTACCGAAGCTGCCACCAAACTTGCTGTCTCTCTCATCTTATCTCGCATCGACTACTGCAACTCTCTCCTTTCCGGCCTCCCTCATTCCACCACTTTCACTCTCCAACGCGTCCAGAACAATGCTGCCCGCCTCGTCCTCAGAAAGAAAAAAATCCGACCACATCACACTCCTGCTCAAACTCCTTCACTGGCTCCCCATCCCCCCAACGCATCCAATACAAAATTCTGTCTCTCTGCTACAAATCCCTGAACAACTGCGCTCCTGCCTATCTCTCCAACTTACTTCACCCCTACACACCTTGCCGCTCCCTTCGCTCTGCCTCCGACCCTCTCCGCCTCCACATCCCCCGCACCAAACTCAACACTTTCGGCCCCCGCTCCTTCTCCGTCTACGGTCCATCCGCCTGGAACACTCTCCCATTCCCTCTTTGTCAGAAACACTCTCTCTCCTCCTTCCAGTCCGCCCTCAAAACTCACCTCTTTCAACAGTTTTAGCACTATATCACCACACTCCCCACCGCAAGCTGACCGTCGTAATGTATTTCACTATTTGTGGTACGTGAGTCATTGTCTAAAGCATGCGCATGTGTGCGCGAGTTGTGAGTGCGCGCTTAGAGTTATAATTATTATAAGATAAGCGCATTACAAATACTGTAATTATTATTATTATTTTAGTTTCTTTGTTTCTGGCGACAACTGAATGAAACTTCAGGTACTGCTCAAGCATATGATCTCCATAACACTAAGTGAGTTGTAAAGAAACAAGTAAACAAACACATGTAAAGTGAATATCCTGATCCTTCACATGTGGGTGACGCCGATACCATTATGGAGGCATTGAGTTAGTCTTTCTCACCGTATGACCCTGGGTGCCTTAGGCGCCCACACAATAACAGTAGCACTTGTGGTCAGTGTCTGCAGCCGCAGGATGTAAAATGTGTTTGACATCGTACAGTATATGGTGCAATGGTCTCACCATGTTTATACGACCTGCCGTACACACTTGAGCGACACAACTTGTGCAACTTGTAGATCGGACTAACAAAAACAAACAAAACCCCCCCAAATAAACAAGAAAGGCAAAGCCCTTAAAGCTCATGTGTATGACCGATTCACATATGTCTGACAATACGTAAAGGGATGGCTTCTGCACTAACAAAATCCATGTTTTCTCAAAATTTAATAAGTTTTCACACATCTGTGAAACCCCCTTGACCTTTGCAATGAGTCAACTAAATTAGGATACATAGAAAGGTACCATCAGCTACCTTTGTGCCAAATTTGATTGGAAAGTTTGCAAAAATGTTGATAATAACTACAATTATTGGCATTTTATGCACATTTGTCGACCTCTTGTGACCATTGACCTTTTCCGAGGGGTCATCCAAATTAGTATGCATAGATAGGTCTTACCATCAGGTATCTCTGTAGCACGTTTGGGTTTGAAGTTGTGAATAGTAATTGAGAAAAAACATTTCTTGTGAAAATATGTCTATTTTTTACCTATTTCCTGAGCTCTTGTGAACCTTGCATAGATAGGTCTTACCATCAGGTATCTCTGTAGCAAGTTTGGGTTTGAAGTTGTTAAAAGTATTTGAGAAAAACATCTTTTGTCAAAATATGGCTATTTTGGACCTATTTCCTTAGCTCTTGTGACCCGTGATCAGCCAAATTAGTGTGCATAGAAAGGTCTTACAATCAGGTATCTTTGAACCAAGTTTGAGTTTGAAGTTGTGAATAGTATTTGAGAAAAAATAAATGATGTCCAAAAACAGCTATTTTTGATATTTCCTGATCGCCTGTGACCTTGACCTTTGTGAAAGGTCAGTGAAATCGGTATGTTTGAATGGTCTTGCCACAAAATATCCTTGGGCCAAGTTTGAAGACTGTAGCTTGAACATTCTCCGAAAAAATGCCAACATTAAAGTTTACCACGAATGATGGCAGCCAGACGACGGATGACAGACGGACGAGCACTGGCCCAGAACATTGACTCACGTCTGCTTTGCACATGTGAAGTTGTGAATAGTATTTGAGAAAAAATAAAATATGTCCCAAAATAGCTATTTTTGATATATTTCCTGATCCCCTGTGACCTTGACCTTTGTGAAAGGTCAGTGAAATTGGTATGTTTGAAAGGTCTTGCCACAAAGTATCCAGGTTTGAAGACTCTAGCTTGACCAGTTACCGAGAAAATGCCAACGTTAAAGTTTACCATGGACGACGGCGGCCGGACAACCACTGGCCCAGAACACACTCACTTTTGCTTAGCATGTGTTAAGTTGTGAATAGTATTTGAGAAAAAAATTAATTATGTCCCAAAATAGCTATATTTCCTGATCACCTGTGACTTTGACCTTTGCGAAAGGTCAGTGAAATTGGTATGTTTGAAAGGTCTTGCCACAAAGTATCCTTTGGCCAGATTTGAAGACTCTAGCTTGAATAGTCTCCGAGAAAATGCCAACGTTAAAGTTTACCATGGACGACGGCGGATGGACGACAGATGATGGACGGACGACCACTGGCCCATAACATAAAGTCACTTTTGCTTCGCACGTGAGCCAACAAAAACCTGCATTTTATATCCGAACATATCAGCCCACATGCAGTTTTCTAAGCATTTGCGTTCGCTATATGAAACAGGCGTTTTTAGTTTGAACGAAACATGGCCATTAAATATGTCTGGCTAAACTCTGTGTGATGAAACTCTATGCCCATGCATAGAGTTCACACAGGGTTTTTGTAGGTGGTGAGGTCACTGTAAGGGGGTCAAACTCGCATCAGTTTGTAGTGAAGGATGGGACACTACAGCGTCAGTTTTTGAAAGGAGGCGCATCAGTGACTGCCGACGGCTGTACAAATCACTGTACCTTCACCGCTGCCCGATACATTGGCAGGAGCCATTGTGACAGATGAGGGATCAAAACCAGAAATACTGTCCAGGATTGCGCAGACAACAGCAGCACTGACAAGATTGAAGACCATATGGAAGGACAGAAACATCACACTCTGCTCCAAGATCAGACTGATGAGCTCCTTAGTCATCTCAGTGTTCTTGTATGCCTGCGAGTCATGGACCCTCACAGCAGACCTTGAAAGGAGGATACAAGCCACTGAAATGAGATGTTTTCGAAGGCTGCTTGGCATTTCAAACAGAGATCACATCACGAACGAAGAAGTGGGAAGCAGAATCAGGCAATCTATGAAGACCTATTAGCCATTGTGAAAAAACGCAAACTGAAGTGGTATGGGCATGTCACGTGTTCAGCAGGGCTTGCCAAAACAATCCTGCAAGGCACTGTGCAAGGAGGACAAAGGAGAGGAAGACAGAGGAAAAGATGGGAGGACAATATCTCAGAGTGGACAGGACTGAGGCTGGGTGATACGCTAAGAATGGCAGAGAACAGAGAGGAATGGAGGGAGCTGGTTGCAAAGTCATCAGTGGTGCCCCAACGGTCAGCAAGACTACATGATATAGATAGATAGAAAGATCACAGAAAAAGTCGCAAAAAAATTGAGAAAGATCACTTGTAGGGACGGTAACGAGAAGCGGAGAAGTCTTGCACTTGCCAAGCAAGGAGTTCATAATACTAAACAGTTTCTTGCAAGTGTCACTCTCAGCTATCTTACTGCTGAAAAAGACAGTCTTGGCATAAAGAACCAGATGCGTGACGGCATGCTTGGCGGCATTGTAGATCTGGCGGTGTACTTCCAAGCAGGACGCTCAGCACGTCTCTCTTGCTTCGCTGTCTGAATGTCAGGGACGAACCACAGAGAGCACTTGGATCTTCTCACAGTCCTTATGGTGGCTGGCGCGTGGCGGTCAATAAGAGTGGAGAGATCAGCGTTAATGGTGGAGGCTGTAGGGGATGGGGTGCTGGACAGGACACCGGCCAGGTCAGCATGAAACGACTCATGGTCTATGGCACGGAGGTTTCTGCTTGTGATGGTCACGGGAGGAGGGGGAGGGGTAATGATATTCAGATCACATACAATGGATCTGTGGTCAGACACAAGGTGATCGGAGACACAGGTTGACGAAAGGAGCTGGTTGGTCTCTCTGTGGATAACCCAGTCCAGTATATGTCCAGAGCGGTGTGTAGGTTCACTGACAGCCTGGGTTAGACCATACTGCAGGAGAAGTTCCTTCATGCGATGAGAGTTTCCATCACAGTCAAAATAAAAGTTAATGTCCCCCAGGATAATGGAGGGACTTGGTCTGTCGATGCACAGGTCAAGATCAAGAAACTCCTGGAGAAAAATGGTCAGCTAGTTGGCTTTGCTGGGTGGGGGGGGGGGGGGGGGGGGGGGGGGGGGGGTCGATAAAGCAGCAGAAAGTGCACATGCTGCTGTGGAAGTGAAAAGGACAGTTCAGCCAATTCAAAGGATGAATGGACGAAAGCAAAAGAGTCAGTATATGTAATAAAAGCTTGAAGTGATGATCTGAAAATGAAAGCCAGACCTCCGCCTCTTGAAGCACGGGGGTAGGACTTCATGACATAGTTGTCAGGTGTCATGTCTTTGCACTTTGGCTCATCTCCAGTGACACTGAGCCAAGTCTCTGTCAGAAACAGAACATCAATGTCGTTGTCTCGGATGAAATCACTGATTTCAGCCCCATTTTCTGGAGAACCGACGGACCTTGCATTAAACAAAGCAATAGTCAGTTTACCAGCAGACAGCATGCGGGCATGAGTATGCATGCGATCATTGGTTTGGAGGTGAATATTTCACTGCATTCAATGTCCCTGGTTATTACCAGCCAGGATAAGGTTCACTTTTGTGAAGGGTGTACATGTCAGTCACAGGAAAACCAGATTGACTAGCAAAAGTGCCGCGGCACAGAAACTTACAAAGCAACACACTGGTGCGGATTTTACCGCGCGGGTGCCAATACCTTACATATCAGGATAAGGAGCTGTTTGCTTATATGAAAAGCATGGGTGCCTAACTCACCCACATCCAACAGATCAGGATAAACAGCAGTTTTCTTATGTAGCAACCATTGGCGCCTAAGGACCCCACATCCAAAAGATCAGAATAAATGGCAAACTGCCTATATGAAAACCATGGGCGCCTAAGGTGCCCACATCCAACAGATAAGGATAGATGGTAGATTGCCTATATGAAAACCATGGGCGACGAAGTCACCCACATTTAAAGGATCGTGAAGTTCTTAGCATCGAACGGTGAAGGTTAAGGAGGCAAACCTACCTAAACGTTGGTACCAAAATTGTGATTTTTGCTGTTGGCTGTCAGGACTTTGATGTTGAAATTTTGCAACAATGCAGTTTAGATGTTGTAGTTTTTATGAAAATAAGGGGTTTTGACCTCATTCCAATATTTTTGGCTGAAAAATGAAACAAGAGTGGCAAAGCCATCAAGGCTCATGTGCACCCCCCCCCCCCCCCCCAATACTAGATCATGTCCCACTGCTTATGTGGATTTTAAGGTTTCCAAGTATATGTCATAGATCTTCACAACATCACAAATCTTGACAACATGACCATAATAACATACATGACAGAAGAAGTGAAAAGTTGTCTGATCTATGAGAGGTCACTCAGACTGTTATGTTTAGAAAGGTCTCACTACAAACTATCATCCTGCACCAGCAAAATTTAAGCATTTTTCACACATCTATCAACCCACCATGACCCTTGACCTTTGCGATGAGTTGACTAAATTAGTATACATAGGAAGGTCTTATCATCAGCTACCTTTATTCCAAATTTAATTGAAAAGTTTGAATAAATGTTAATAATAAATACAATTCTATCAAAAATTGGCATTTTACACACATCTGCCGATCTCGTGACCCTTGACCTTTCCGAGGGGTCATCCAAATTAGTATGCATAGATAGGTCTTGTCATCAGGTATCTCTGTAGCAAGTTTGGGTTTGAAGTTGTGAATAGTATTTGCGAAAAAAAAACATCTTTTGTCCAAATATGGCTATTTTGGACCTATTTCCTGATCTTTTGTGACCCTTGACCTTTCTGAATGGTCAACCAAATTAATATGCATAGAAAGGTCTTACCACCAGGTATCTTTGTACTAAGTTTGGGTTTGAAATAGTGAATAGTATTTGAGAAAAAATAAATTTTGTCAAAATATTGATATTTTTTACGTATTTCCTGATCACCTGTGACCTTGATCTTTATGAGAGGTCACTCAAGTTGGTGTGTTTAGAAAAGTCTTGCCACAAAGTATCCTTGGGCCAAGTTTGAAGAATGTGCCTTGAATAGTCTCTGAGAAAATGCCAACGTTAAAGTTTACCACGGACCACGGCCGACGGACGGACGACCACTGACCCAGAACATAAACTCCCTTTTGCTTCGCACGTGAGCCCAAAAATGCGCAAAAGAGTCGCAATTGATATCCGAAAAAACTCCTTTGATTTGGCACCTCTATCACTTACATTTATGAGCCGATTACTTTTATTTTTTGGTATGGGCTCTAAGCAATAGATTATCTGGATTTTGTCATATAGGAAAAATTTGAACTATAATGGGTTTTATTTATGACCATACAAAAATGCCTCTAAAAATATGTGAAAACTCATTGGGATGAAAAATTCTATACACCTTTCTATATGTGACCCGCCACCACAAAATGAGTCTTAAGTCACTTTTTGGACATTTTGAGATATTGATATCAGCAGAAACTAGAAAGAAAACCCTTTTCAATGGTGCCAATAACATGTGAATCAGACGATTGATCACCGAGTTATGGTTTATAGAAACTGGGGACCCCACACATGTACCGACCACGCACCCGACAATTTTCAAATGAGTCTAAAGTCACTTTTGGACATATTGAGATATTGATATCAGCAGAAACTAGAAAGAAACCCTTTTTAATGGTGCAAATAACATATGATCGGACGATTGGTCACCGAGTTATGGTTTTTAGAACTGGGGACCCCGCACATGTACCGACTATGCCACCGACAATTTTCACGAATAGCGGGAAATCGGGTCAGGGACATTACGACTCATTTCGTGGTGGCGGGTCACATATCAGATAACAAACTTCTAAAAGAAAATCCAGATGAGTACGTTTTTAAACAGTGTGCTAAACTTCAAGTTGATACCTGTGACAGATTTTAAGATATCAACCCCAAACCATTTTTGACCATTTGGTAGGGTAGGTTTGCTTCCTTAAAGCATTGCCGAGAAATAATTACTTAGGAGAAAGTCGGCCGAGTCCACAATAATTTATTTTTGTACCTCTTCAACTTTTGAGTAATAATTAACTCATTTTTGAAAAAAATAAAAACCCCTATTAGGAAAAAAAGAAGAAATTGCGCAGACAGCGACATAAATAAATAAAATGTGTCTTACTCTTTATTTTACCCCTAAAAGATGTCCTCAAGCATGTCTTCAAGGGTTTTGAAATTTGAATACTCCTTCGCCAGAAAATGACTGTTTAATGAAAAACAGTTGACGCATACATCAGTCCATAATTTTCATTTTACTTACTTGATATTTTGCATATAGCTAGATTGAAGGAAGGCACTGACTTAGCTTTTTTAAATTTCCTTCGTACCTCTTCAACTTTTGGAGTTAAAAGTATAAGGCGTTTGCAATTTCTAGAACGTTTTTTGGGGGTTATTTTTAAAACAGTTTAAAATCTTTGAATCTAGAAAAAAATGTCTTCTCAAACCGAATGATTTTTCATAAACAGTATTCACATAAGCCTGCTGTTTGTCCTACCTGTTGGTATGGTTATGTCAAATTGTCACCTAAATGTCAGAAGAATGAAAATCCACTGGAAAATTACCAAGTTTCATACTCTCGTACATTAATAGTACTACACACGAAATGCTGTGTGTCCATCTGTGTTTGTGTGTGCCAGTATGTGTGGATCAGAGGGTAGGGTGGGTTAGGGTGAAGAGAGATGGATGAGAGGGATAAGATTAAAACAGGAACAACTATGGGCTGGGTATCCCATCTTATTTACACTAGTGACGCTATTTTCACACCTAGTCATATGGCAACATTGGCTAAAGAAGGCTAGTAAAGCCAAAATATTCACCATACCGTGTTGAATGTTTTTTTTCATTGGATGTGTTGCTTTAAATGACTATTAACTCTCTTAACCCCAAGGCTCCATTTTGCAAATTTTGAAGTTGTCACCTGACAACTATGTGCCAGTTGCAGGAGACGGATGGACCATGATAATTCAAGGGTAGTGCCAGATTAGCTTGGTGCCTTCAGGTGCCAAGCTAATCTGGCACTACCCTTGAATTATCACGGTCCATCCGTCTCCTGCGGTAGGGTCTTGGGGCTAAATCACAAATGGGTTAAGAAGCACACTGAACTAAACTAATTAAAGTTCAAATTAAAAAGCATACAAGTAAAAGGTAACACACAGTAAAAAGAACACACTAAACTCATACTGACCACTGTCAAGGCTATTGCTAGTGATGGTGTACAGAGTCTGAGCAAGGTTGGCCAGAGCTCGGCACCCGGCCTGCGCGATGGTTAGACTGGTGGAATGGGCAGCAAGCGTCAGGCAAATCAGATCTATGGCAGACTCACGCATTGGAGCCTGCACAC
Source organism: Semisulcospira habei (assembly GCA_036245525.1). NCBI lineage: Eukaryota > Metazoa > Mollusca > Gastropoda > Semisulcospiridae > Semisulcospira > Semisulcospira habei. Next base: position 222,544,262 of record BTPG01000003.1, read on the forward strand.
GTCAGATAGTATACACTGTCACCATTTAGTGCTAAAATAATCATGTAACATCCCTTAACCCCTTCACTGCCTGTGATCTGGATCTGTGCGACTAAAATGACTGCAAACTGACTGACATTTGTGTGAAACATACAGATGAAAACAGGACCAAAAACAGGCTTAACGAAGGTAGGACTAACAAGAAAGGCAAAGCCATTATGGCTCACATGTATGACCGATTTACATAAGTGTGACCTTTGTGACAATATGTAAAGGGCTGGCTTCTGCACCAGCAAAATCCATGTTCTCTCAAAATGTAAGCATTTTACACGCATCTGCCCCCCCCCCCCCCCCCCCCCCCCGACCCTTGACCTTTGTGCAATTGGTCGACTAAATTAGTATGCATAGGAAGGTCTTATCATCAGCTGCCTTTGTGCCAAATTTGATTGAAAAATTTGCAAAAATGTTGATAATGTTGAAATGTTGACCTACAATTTTATCCAAAATTGGCATTATACACACATATGCCGGCCTCTTGTGACCCTTGACTTTTCCAAGCGGTCATCCAAATTAGTATGCATAGATAGGTCTTACCATCAGGTATCTCTGTACCAAATTTGGGTTTAAAGTTATGAATAGTATTTGAGAAAAAAAAATTTTTGGTCAAAATATGGCTATTTTACATCTATTTCCTGAGCTCTTGTGACCCTTGACCTTTACGAGGGATCAACCAAATTAGTATGCATAGAAAGGTCTTACCATAAGGTATCTTTGTACCAAGTTTGAATTTGAATTTGTGAATAGTATTTGAAAAAAAAAAATCATGTCAAAATATAGCTATTTTTGACTTTTTCCTGATCCCCTGTAACCTTTGTGAGAGGTCACTGAAATTGGTATGTTTAGAAAGGTCTTGTCACAAAGTATCCTTGGGCCAAGTTTGAAGACTCTGAGAAAATGCCAACATTAAAGTTTACGATGGAGGATGGCGGACGACCACTGGCCCAAAACATACTCACTTTCGCTTCGCATGAGCCAAAAAGAGACATACATCTTTTGAGGCTTATGAGGGTTTATGTGTCTTGCAGCTGGATAGCCTTATACTTAACCCGGCTGTAAAGAGGTTATAGCCTGCTGTACACTGTGCATAGGCGACTACAGCATTTTCCTATAGTCATCTATGCATCGTGTACAGCTGACCTTAAAAAACATTTTTTGGAAGCAATTAAACTTTTTAAAGGATGGCCAAATGTAAAATCTCATGTTTGTCACGACACGGGTTTTTCTCGCCTATTTTTGTAGGGGAGTAAGTTTAGAGGGGTGACAGGGTAGGGATAGCACCGGGTAGGGATAGCACAGGTGTTTAGTATTTGGCCTGTACACAAGTATTTGCTGCCGTGTGGGAGTTTGGAGGTCGGCGTAAAGCACATGGCCGCCCTGTCTGAACGCGACCGGGTGATTATTGTTTCACATGTTGTCACATTGCATGATGTAGTGAGCGTTTTTTTGCGAACCTAAAAGTTATCCAAATTTTAGTCAGTCACATTTCCACCAGCGAACGAAAACAGTCGTTTTTTCAACGTTGTCTCTGAGGGGGGTTTGTGCGGGCGTGGTTTTCTATTAGCCGCCGCCTCAAGTAGCTGTGTCATCCCACCTGTGGCGTCCCTACGAAACGGCCCTGGTCGAGCCCGGGAGTCGGTGTCCTAAGACGAGAAGAAGAAGAGCTGCGACGACTTTACCCCTGGCTTGTCTTGTCTTCGTCCTAGCAGGGGCGTCTTCACGGGTGACAGTAAGTACACGTAACAATTCTCTAGTGGCCATTTGCTCGGAAGGGGGGGGGGGGGGGGGGGGGGGGGAGGAGGTTGTTTGTGTTTGCTTGTTCTGTATTATGTCGGCTAGTGTGTATTGGGGGCAGGAGTAGAATACGAGAGAATAGAATGTTGAAGTGAATGCCGGCTGTTGTATGTTGTAGTTTCTAGGGTAGTTAGTGTTGAATTAGTTACTGGGGGTTTAACGCCGAGCAGGCGTTTGAAGCTATTTCACTATTTAGTGTCTGAGGGTGAATTCAGAAGTGAGTCACGGGGTGACGTGTAAATATGTATTTTGTTGAGGTTAAATTTGTCGTGAGGGAGAGAGGTGAAGGGAATGTGTTGTGATTGAATTTATCGTTTTGGGAAAGAGGTGAAGGGAATATGTTGAGATTGAATCTACCGTCGTGGGAGAGAAGTGATGCGAATATAAAAGACGGCAATTAAAGTTGCGGGAAGGGTGATGTGATTATCTTGGGGTTTTTTGCTAGTTATTTATATGTGTATTTTTGCACCTATGTTTTAGTGCATCCTATTTCCGACTGATTCCTATCCTAATCCATTGGTGTACTGAGAGTGGAGGCCGACTGTGTCACTCCGCCTTGTGGGACTACGACGCCGAACCTGAGTGCCTTTGCGAGTGTCGTGGCGCGCCTCAAGTTAGTCAGGTCGGGTCATCCCATTTATTATTTTCTAACCTGTTTAAGCGAAGTTTTGTTCGCGTATAATCTTGTAAAGAACGTCATACATTGTGAGATTTGCTTCATCTCCTCGTAGTGACTGTATTGTGAGAGGAGCTTCATCACAGTGACATTTTGAGTTATTGTATTATGTAAAAGCAGCCTGTGTTGTGGAAGACCTTATCACAGAAGCAAGAGTGTCGAGTTGAGCTGCGCTTAACGGTTGTGCTTCCGGCGAGAAGGTCCCGTGACGTGAAATATATTGTCTATTCAACTAACTTTCAGTCATGTTAGATTAAGGATGTTTGCTCCATTTGTATACGCAATATTGTTTATTCTGAAACGTTAGTTAAAAGAGCTTTGTGCTGTGAATATCTAGTTTGCTAGAGCATTAGCTTAATTCGAACTGGCCGTTCGTAATCCCGCTGGGGAGATTTAGTAGCGTACGGATTGTATTCATTTTTTCGCGATCTTCACTTGTGTTTTAGTACGCATATTTGGTTTATCATATAGTTGATATTGTGCTGTTTGATGTACCGTTACTTAAGGAGCCATGGGTTGTAAGGGACTTTTCGCGGAAGCAAAGTCTGTTGGCGTTAGTGCTTGACGCTTATGCTTCCGGTGGGGTCCAGTGGCTTTTGATTTAAGTTTTTCAGTTTGAGTTTTTGTTTGTATTATTTAGGATAGTCGTTATCATATATTAGTTTAGTTAAATCTGTTTTTGTATTGTGATAGAGATATTTGCTACTTATATATTGTTTGTTTGTATTTTAGGGACATTTAGTTTATTATATATTTTGTTATTTTGTATTTGGCAACGGATATTCGGGGTGGAGAGTTTGGACGTGTGAGTGTGAATGTGAATGCGTGGTTAGGATTGCGTGAGAATAGTTGTTTATTGTTAGGGTTTTATGTAATAAAATGTCGTCGTCATTGTTCCTCTGGTGTTTGTGTTAGCTTTGTGTTTGTGTGGGTTGGGTGCATCTCGAGTGTTAGCGCTCGTAGCTCGTGCCACGGAAGCGGGGTCGTGACAATGTTTAACTACCCTTTCAATTCAATTCACTGATTTTGTCAAATTAGTGCCTGTTTTCTGCCCACTGAAATATGAATTTGTCTTTAAAATAAATTTTTTCGAAAAATACTTACCGATGGTATTACTAATAGGAATGGTTTCTTAGCTAGTCTAATTTTAGCCCCAAATTGTTGTGTACGAGTATGGTCATGATGGCAGGAGAGGGGCGCCATAGCCTAGGCGGTAACCTGAGTAGCCTCCCTTCCAATCCAACCACGCATGCGCCCAGCGCTTAGTACCTCAGTCTCTTAGCGAACCAGCAGCAAGCGGGGCAGGTGGGAGGGACCTTCGAGTAATACCATCTGTAAGTATTTTTCGAAAAAATTTATTTTAAAGAAAAATTCATTTGTTTCCTCAAAACACATTACTGATGGTATTACTAATCAGAAGAATCCCGAAGAGGAGGCGGGTGCAGCTGTAACGCCCCAAACCCATCCCCTAGAGGCTACTAGAGTCGCCCCCCTAAGCAACCTCCCGATAATTTTAGCAAAGATACTTACGGCGCCTAGGGCGCCTGGAGGGAGTGTTGCACCGCCACGATGTCTCCTACCAGCGACAGGTTCTGGCGCTGGCCGGAGAGGTCCCTCAGGTAGAAGCGGGCGAAGGTAGTCTCCGCTCGCCAACCCACGGCCACCACAATGTCTTTGACAGCACAGTTGCGGTCGAACGCAAGGCTTGCGGCTATGGCTCTGATCTCATGCGCCCTGATGTTCATGAGTTTGGCTGCATCAGGGGCGAGGTCCTGGTAGGCAGATCGTATCACCCACCGAAGCCAGGAGGATATCGTCTGGGCTGAGATGTCCTGTCTACCTGGGGACAGAGGGAGAAAAAGGCGGGTGCGTCCCCTGCGTAGCGGCTTGGTCCTGCGCAGGTACACGCGTAAGGCTCTCACCGTGTCCTATTGTCGGGACTCACGGGTGGAGCCTGGGTCTCTCAATGGTTGTATAGTGATCAACTGCGGGGCAGCCAAAAGAGATCGGGTCTTGGCTAGAAAAGCCGGGTAGGGTAGCAGTTAAACTGAGCTGTCCGTCCGGAACTGCAAACAGGCGGGGCGGGCTGAAAGGGCGTGCAGCTCACTGACCCTGGAGGCGGACGCGAGGGCCATAAGGAAGCAGGTCTTTAGCGTCACGTCTGGTAGTCTCGCCAACTGGATCGGCTTGAAGTGGGCCGAGTTGAGCCAAGTGAGAACCCAAGGCAGGTCCCATCGTGGCACCAGGGAGCGAAGTGTAGGACGTTGTAGACCGAAGTGGGCCATGAGGTCGGCAAGGTCTTTGCAGTTCCCCGGGTCGGGACGCCCCAAGTGTCGGTATGTGTCCGCGATCATGGCGAGGTAGCCGCGGATGGTGATTGGCGCTAAACGCTGGTCGGTGAAAAACCAGAGGAAAAAGTCCGCCAGCTGAGGAACTGTCAAATTCGTGGGGGAGAGGTGCAGTTCGGAGCACCAGACTCACCGCTTCCCTTCGTAGATTCGTCTGGTCGAGATTCTGCGGGCTGCAGCGATAGCTTCCACCGCCGCACCTAAGAAGCCTCTAGAGGTGAGGGCTTGCCACACAATCTCCAGGCGTAAAGGAGGAGAAGCTCGGGGCAAGGGTGGTACAGGGCCTACCGTGGTTGCTCGAGCATCGTGCGCTGGGTGAGAAGCCGCAGAGGAGGGGCCGTGGCGAGGGTCAGGAGGTCGGTGGTCCACGACTTGGTCCAGCAGAACGGGGCCACCAGGAAGAGTATCGCGTTGCACCCTCTGAGCTTGAGCAGGACCTTGGGGATGAGCACCGTCGGCGGGTAGGCGTAGGCAACCAGGCCGTCCCACGGAATGGAGAGAGCGTTGACTGCCCAGGCAAGCAGGTCTAGAATCGGTGATACGAAGAGGGGAAGCTGGTGATTCCACCTCGTCGCGAATAAGTTGCGCCGATCATCCGAAAATGTCTGGGCGAAGCGACCATTTGGTATGGACAAGCTGGCCGCGTCGTGAGAGGGAGTTGGCTAGCACATTCAGGTGTCCCGGGATGTGTCGTGCCCGGAGGGTTATGTCCCGATCTTCGCACCAGCGGAGCACCTGGTAGAGGAGGATGCAGAGGGAGGGAGACCGGGTCCCGCCCTGCTTCTGTATGTAGGCGACGACTGTGGAGTTGTCCGAGAGAACAAGGAGCTCCTGGTGTCGTAGACGGGGTTCCCACATGAGGAGGGCTTGCCAGACCGCCTTCAGCTCTAACCAGTTGATGTGACAGGTCCCTAGCTTAGGGGGCCAGACGCCGAAGGCAGTCGCGAAAGACGGGAGCAGGTGAGCGCCCCAACCGGAGAGACTTGCGTCGACGCAGAGGGACAGTAGGGGGGGAGGCGAGTACAGGGGGACGCCCGTGGCGAGCCAGCTTGGGTCCGCCCAGCGAAGGAGATGAGGGAGGAGAACTGGCAGTACTGGAACCGGAACCTCTAGGTCGGCCGTTGACGGTCGCCAGTGGAGGAGCAGGTGCAGCTGCAGCGGGCGGGAGTAGAGACGCCCTAGGGGGAGCAGGTCCACTGCCGTGCTCATCAGTCCTAGGAGTTGAAGCAACTGCCTGGCGGGAATCGTCGTCTCCTGAGCCACCTGCCGTGCAAGGCTCGCCAACTTCTGGATACGCTGTTCCCACGGCTTTACCAGCCAGTGCTGGCGCCTAGCACTTAGTTCGCTTCCAGCTGCCAGAGAGATAAGGCGCCGCGAGGTCAAATTCCACTCTCGCGCGCTCATTCTATTTATATCGCACCTGCTACTGCGCGGTACAGGGCGTGACCCGCGCTCTGCCGCTATAACAACTACCTACTGGTTTGTATTCATAACACATCTCTGCCTCAAGTGACTGTTGTGGAAGCAACATCGTTCAAAAGTTGAAATTCTCACCTACACACTGATACCAAACGTGACAACATTACGACTTACACTTGTGTAGCAGGTTATGATGAAAATAAAGGGAATGAGAATTTGTTGATGTACGATATCGGTGTTTGTTGTGAAATTGACAAAGTTCCCACAGCCATAACACGAAGACACTACTTTTCCCAACGAAACACACTTGCATGCATAAGGGTCAGCATGCCTACAGTAAGTATCACTTACCGGATTTTGGTTCCATGGTGGGGGACGGAAGCAGGAGGGTGGTTAACGAGGTCACTGACAGGTCGCGTGTTCTGGCATTTCTCGCCCGCAGCCGTCTCGGTACTCCACAGACTGCTATTGCCATCCCGAAATCCGATCAGTCCATAACAGGTCACAATATTCAACAGTGTTTTTAAACATACCTTGAGGTTTAACACATTTTCTGACACACTAGACATAAGAACCGAATACCGAGTTTCTGTTCAGAGATACACAACTCCGGCGCTGTCTATGCGAGAATTGTTTTCTGTTTGACTACTGGAGGAATGACGGAATGGAGGACGGGTGACACGAGTGTCATGTGCTCGGTCATGAGCAGTCTGAGTTTTTCCTCCTCTGTCTGCAAGCCATACGTCCTGCTCTTTAGAATGTTAATGGTAGCGTGACTCTCTTCACCTCCCTGCTCACCATGAAGCGTTAGTTAGTTATTGGGTTTAACGCCAAGCAGGCAACTAAGGCCATCTCACGGTGGGAAGGTTAAAAATCTGGTCAGCCAGACTAAAAGAAAGGTCTTAAGACATGATGTAAATATACCTTAAAAATATATCAGGCTAAAATGTCGCACAGGTCTTTAAAGAAAACGTCGACAGTCTCAAAAAGGTCAAAATAATAGAAATATCATAGTCTATAAACGCTCAAATCTTATTAAAAATATGGCACTCTCTCAGAAAACTGAAGATCTTGTCCGGGGGCACATCCCGGAACAAAACCTTCAAGGAGTCTGCTGTGAAATGTTTATGTCTTGTGTCAATTAGATCAGCACAGGACAACAAAAAGTGTTGAACAGAGTACTGCTCGTCGCAGGAATAACACCATGGACGCTCCTCCTGTTTTAGTAAATAAGAGTAACATACGTGTGCCCGATGTGGAGCCGAGCCAGGACAGTCTCCTCACGGCGGCTGACGCAGCGATAAGGTAGACCGTCGGACAACTTAGGAAGGGCTTCATGCAGCTTGTTAGCTTCCTCTTTGTCCCACTCGGACTGCCACTCACGGGCTACGTACGCACTAGTCACATGTCTAAAATCACTATAAACAGTCTGTGTGTCAAGGACAGGGTCATTGCGTGCATCATTGGCAGCAGAATCTGCAATCCAGGAAAAATTGAAAGCAGTTCATTGAGACTCTGTTGGTATATGGCTGGTGGAGTAGAGTCTTTCTTGTGGGCAGTCAAGTCCAGCAAGATGTCTGGAACTGGTAAGAGCCAGGGTGGAGTGATGTGTTGCAGGGATTCCGAAACTCTGTCCAGGTCCAATCCGGCCGCCTGCAGATGAGGTCGGACACGGAAAGAAAGTGGACGGACAGCTCCCGGATGGGCATCGTAAATCTCTGCAAACGATGGTTTAAAAACACAATCAGAGGCAGGATTGTCTGGATGGGCCTTCAGTTTCAGAACGTAGCTGAGCATGAGGCGGATGCGGCGGAGTTTGAGAGAAGGCTCCCCTGCCTCGGCATACAGACTAGGAACTGGAGATGTCCTGAAGGCCCCAAGACATATCCGCAGACCCTGATGGTGAATTGTGTTCAGACGCTGTAGCACAGACTTGGAAGCAGAGCCATACACCACAGAGCCGTAATCCAGTTTGGACCGAACAAGGGCCCGGTACAGTCGAAGTAAGACAGTACGGTCCGCACCCCAGTCAGTACGACCGACGACACGAAGAACGTCGAGAGTCTTCTGACAAGAGGTTCTAAGGTAATTAATATGGTTGCGGAAGGTAAGTCTTTTGTCAAAGATGACCCCCAGAAACTTTGCCTCCTCGGCCACCTTAATCGGCATTCCAGCAATGTTCAGGCTAGGTTCTGGAAAAAATTTTGTCCGGTTAGTAAAATGCACACAGACAGTCTTGGAGGGTGAGAACCTGAATCCACTGAGAGACACCCACCGCTGGATGCGATCAACGCACAGCTGCAAGCGCCTCTCAAGGGACGCAAGTCCTCGACCCCGTGCGCACAAAGCAAAGTCATCAACAAAGAAAGAGCATTCAGAATCATCCCTGACGGCCTTTACAAAGTTATTAATTTTAATACTAAATAAAACAGGAGACAGAATGCTGCCCTGCGGGACACCCATCTCCTGTTCAAAGGAGTCGGAGAGAGTGGAGCCCACACGGACATGGAACGACCGGTTAGTCAAAAAATTGTGAATAAAAACGGGCAGGTGCCCTTTAAAACCCATGTCCAACAAATCAGACATTATGCCATACTTCCAGGTAGTGTCATTTGCCTTCTCAAGATCGAAGAAAATTGCATAGACATGCTGCTTGTTGACAAAAGCATCTCGAATAAATGATTCAAAGCGGACTAAATGGTCAGTTGTACCACGGAAACGCCGGAAACCGCACTGGAGGTCTGTGAGGAGACCCTGTGACTCAAGATGCCACACCAGGCGGGCGTTGACCAGGCGCTCCATAGTTTTACATAAACATGATGTCAAAGCGATAGGCCGGTAGTTGCCCGGGTCGGAAGGATCCTTACCCGGCTTGGGGATTGGTACAACCACAGCCTGGTGCCAAGACGGCAGAAAATGACCAGTTCTCCAGATATGGTTAAAGGCCTTGAGAAGTACAAGGAGTGACCTCTCAGGCAGATGCGTTAGGAATTGATAGTGGATGGTATCTACGCCAGCAGCAGAGTCATTACATGTTTGCAAGGTTTGCTGCAATTCGGATAATGTAAAAGGGGCATTATAGTCTTCTGAGTTATCGGACTTAAAATCACAAGTACGAGACTCTCGCTTCTCCTTCTCTCTCTGGAAGAAGGGTGAATAATGCTCTGTTGAAGAATTATGGGCAATGGTGGAGGCAAGCAAATTGGCCACAGCTTTTTTATCTGTGACCAAGCTGGCACCATCTCTAAGATGGCCGACAGAAGCCGAGTCACCCCTGCCCCTAATTCTTCGAACAGCCCTCCAGACTTTCTGGGATGGAGTCCGAGAAGTTAAAGAGAAGACGAAGCGTCTCCAGGAAGTACGGCGTTCACGTTTAAAAATGTAACGGGCTTTTGCCCTCTGTCTTTTAAAGGTTAAAATATTCACTTGTGACGGATTACGGAAAGCACGTCGCTGAGCAGATTTGCGCGCTTTTTGGGCCTTGCGGCACTCCTCATTGAACCATGGTACTCTCGGCTTCTGAGGGACTGATGCGGAAGTTTTAGGGATGGTTTCACCCGCTACGTCCAACAAAATAGTAGTAAAAGAAGAGACAGGTTCTTCAGCTGACATGACCACCTCCTCTGTAATACGAGACTGACAGAGGGAGGCGAACAGAGGCCAGTTACCTTTCTTGAGATTCCAGTGCCCCACCGGCGGATCCTCCCCACAGCTGACCGATGACAGGACTACTGGGAAGTGGTCACTACCACACAGGTCGTCGTGAACCTTCCAGTCAAAATCCAGCATGAGAGAAGGACCACACACAGTGAGGTCTAGAACAGAACTAGATCCTGAACCTGGGTTAGAGTATGTAGGTGAACCATCGTTAAAGACACATAGGTTAAGTTGAGAAAAAACATCTTCTAACATCTGACCTCTGCCATTATAGTGGTCACTACCCCAAAGGTGGGCGTGACCGTTAAAATCCCCCATGAGAATAAAGGGAGGGGGCAGTTGATCTACTAAATTAAAAAAATCATTACAACAGACCCGCGGGGATGGTGGTAGATAAATACTGCATATGGTTATAGTCTTCTTTAAGGTAACCCGAGCTGCGACAGCCTGAAGACAGGTGTCAACACTAACGGGGCTACATAAAAACTGGTTGCTAATGAGAAGAGCCACTCCACCCGAGCGTCTCTCCGAATCAGAACCTTTATGGATAGCATTAAAACCATTAAAGGAGACAGGGTCAGAAGTCTTCAGGCAAGTCTCCTGAAGAGATATTACTGAGGGGTTATAGGACTTGACTAGAAGGCCAGGCCAATTTCGAAGCAACCGGAACAAACACAGAATGGATGCAAATTTGCTGCGCATGCTTAATCAAGACTGGCTGTGGGTCCCCGAAAGCTTAGCGGTACAGTATAGCGGCAGGATCTCAACTACAGGCGTTTGACCCCGAGCGGTATGCCAAAATGCCTTGAATTTTAAAACAAAGCTTGAAAATCTGAAAATCGGGAAAAATGTAAAAAAAAAAAACCCCAGAAAATCGGGACTTGAAAAAAAATCGGGAAATTCCCGAAAAAATCGGGAGGGTTGGCAGCTATGTCGCCATCCGAAGAAGCAGGGCACCAACACAGGTCGAAGACCAACCAGAACCCCGCAGAGTCCAGGCCACACGGAAGAAGGCAGGCTCGCGGTCCGCGGCCGGAGTCAACGCAGGCGCCGCTGGCACGACCGGTTCTAGAAGCTAGGAACAGCGTCAAGGAAAAAACAGGAAGCGTCCAGCCAACACCGGGCAATCCGAGGATAGGTGAGGGAGCGAAGGAGAAAGTTCCGGACACACGAAGTGCGAAACACACTAAGGCCCTACCGGCCACGAGGCGCGTGAGCACAGTTCACAATGGCGCCGTCTCGACAGGTCTAAGTCCCCAGACCGACGAATTCCACAAGAAAGCGTCCAAGCCTAACCCAAGGCAGGTATAGGGAACACCTCCCACAAACTACACGACCTTCTCTTCTTCACTATCACAACAGGACACAGTTCGAAGTTAGAGTCACAGACATACACAACCTTTCCCTGACTAGCAAAGAAACTGACTGAGGTACTAAGCGCTGGGGAAATGCGTGGTTGGATTGGAAGGGAGGCTACTCGGGTTACCGCCTAGGCCATGGCGCCCCTCTCCTGCCATCATGACCATACTTGTACACAACAATTTTGGGCTAAAATTAGACTAGCTAAGAAACCATTCCTATTAGTAATACCATCGGTAATGTGTTTTGAGGAAACAAATGTATTTTTCTCTAAAATGTATTTTTTCGAAACATTCTTACCGATGGCATTATTATTAGGAATGGTACACTTAGCTTATCGATTTCAGCCTAAGTTCCCTTGTGTATGCCTACACAAGAAGGAAAGCAACTCCTAGCAAGGAGTAACCAAGTGCTTGAGTATCCTCCCCTCCTCCATATAGGCCACGTGAGCAGTGGTGCCACTCCAGTCTACACTTAGTGTACATAGCGGCATGTGGGGCAGACGGAAGAGCTGTTTGAGTAATGCCACTGGTAAGTATTTTTTGAAAAAATACATTTTAGAGAAAATACATTTGTTTCCTCAAAACTCCTTACCGATGGCATTACTATTAGGAAGAATAGCAAACAAGGAGGATGCCACCCAAAAAGCCCCGCCACTGCAAACAGCTTAGCCACCCCCACTAGGTGCAAACTCCCGGCGATTTCAACTAAGCGTTACCCAGGGCGCTCGCGGCGCCGGAGGGAGTGTTGCGCAGCCGAGAGAACTCCCACCAGGGCCAGGTACTCTGGTTGGCCGGAGAGGTCTCAGAGGTAAAGCGGGCGAAGGTGGACTCTGCTCGCCAACCCATGGCCGCTACAATGTCTCTCACTGTGCAGTTGCGGTCGAAGGCGCCGCTTGCGGCAACTGCACTGACCTCGTGTGCCTGGATTCACATCCTCTTAGCCCCCTCCGGGGAGAGGTCCTCGTACACAGACTGGATGCCCCTGGGCAGCCACAACAAGATCGTCTGCGCGAAATCTCAGCTCTGCCAAGGTCAAAGGGTAGGAAGAGGCAAGTCCAGCATCTCCTGACGGGCTTTGATCTGCGCAGGTAGACTTTCAATGATAGGACCAGGTCCTGCAGTTGGGACTCCTGGGACCAGTCAAACCCTTGAGCGGGTGGAGGCTAATCACCTGTGCCCCATGCCAAAGGGAGTCTATTCTTGGCCAAGAAGGTCGGGTTGGTCAGGAGGTGTACCGAGCCATCATCCCCAAACTGTAGGCAGGAAGAAACCACAGACAGCGCGTGCAACTCACTAACCCTGGCCGCTGTGGCGAGGGCCAGGTGGAAGCAGGTCTTCCTGGTCATGGCTGCGAGTCGCGCCAAGGAAAGTGGCTCGAACCGGCTTGAGTCAGTCCGGTTAACACCCATGGCAGGTCCCCGCGCGCAATCAGCGAGCAGGGGACGGTCACTGGCACTCAAAGTGCGCCAGCAGGTCAGAGAGGTCCTTACATGCTCCCGGGGCAGTTCGGCCCAAGCGCCGGTAAGTATCCACGATCAGGGTGAGGTAGCCTCTGATTGTCATAGAGGCCAAGGTCGGTTCCTTAAAAGGCCACAGGAAGAACCCGACCAGCTGAAGCCTCATCCACTTTCTGAGGGCCTGCCGCACAACCTCCAGGTGTGCAGGAGAAGTCTCTCCAGGCCTTTCCTTGGAAGAGATCCCACCTGGGCTGCTTCAGCATCGTGTGAGGCGTGGGTAGCCTGAGGGGGGGATGGGGGATGGGGGGAGGGGGGGGGAGGTCCGTGGCGAGGCTCAAGAAGTCGGTCGTCCAGATTCTGCTCCAACTGAATGGGGCCACGAGGAGTAGGACCGTGTTGCAACCCCTGAGCGTCAGCAGGACCTTGGGCACCAGCACCAGGGGAGGGAAAGCGTAGGCCATGAGGCCCTCCCAGGAGACGGCCCAGGTGAGAGGGTCCGGAATGGGCGAGGAAAGAGCAGGAGCTGTCTGTTCCATCTCGTTGCGAAAAGGTTGATCATAGCTGTATCCCAGTGCGCACAGATCATCCGAAAAATGTCTGGGCTGAGGGACCACTCTGCAGAGAAATACCACGATCTCTGCCCCACAGTAAGATCCAGTACAGGAGCACGCAGAGGGATGGGGAGTGCGTACCGCCCTGTCTGGGAAATAGGCCACGGCGGTCGGACAGGACCAGGACCTCCTGGCCGCTAAGCCGCGACTCTCAGTGGATGAGCACCAGCCAGACGGCCTTTAACTCCAAAAAGTTGATGTGCTTCCTCAGAAGGTCTGGCGGCCACCGGCCCGAGACTGCGTGGACGTCTGGCAGTAAGTGCGCTCCTCAGCTGATGAGGCTTGCGGCCGAGCAGAGCGAGAGCTGAAGGTAGGGAGGGGGGGGGGGGGGGAGAGGAGAGGCACTCCCGTCCCCAGCCAAGACGGGTCCGTCCATCTCTGAATGTGAGGCCTGACCATCAGAGGAACTGGGACCAGGGACGCGAGATCGCCCGAGGACGGCCGCCAATGGGGCAGAAGATGCAGCTGGGGCGGGCGCGAGTAGAGCCTGCTGAGGGGTAAAAGATACGCTGCTGCGCTCATGAGACCTAGCAGCTGAAGCCAGAGCCTGGCCGGTACGCCCCTGCGTGGGACACTTAGCTGATGTCAGATGCTGCGTGCAGTACCGGAATCAAAGTCGAGCTTCTGCCTTGGCCTCTGCGGGGTGGATGTCTCTATGTAGTAGCCCTGACCGGAAGCCAGTCCCGTGGTGTGGTCTCTGTATGGCCCAGTGTTGCAGGTGGAGGTCAGCCCTCTTCTCGATGTCCAATCAAATCATCCGTCCAGTCTTTCGCCCAGGCGCAAAGTGACCTCTCAACGTCTCACATGTGTGCGCTGGTACAGTTGGCTTCATCTCCATTATCACCTGGCCTGCAGTCATTCTGCCGGTCGCACACCTGATCCATGGTGATGCAAAAGAGCGCTAGGTGCAGCTGTACTAAGCAACTGAACACTGTGCTGGGATGGCGAGTAGCTACAGTTCAGCAGCTGCAGGACATCAACCAAACGCTGCCCGAGGGGTAGAAGCACTGGGCCTTGATCAGGGTGGTGAAGTCACCATCCATGGCTCCAACGTCTGCCTTATGTTGGGCTAGTCCCGCTAGCTTCCGGAAGCGCGCCCCCGGTAGACTCACGCCGTTGAGGTCGGTCAAGACCTCCATACCGAGGACGAACCTGTGGGACGGAGAGAGGTCCGACTTCCCCATGATGACCAGGAACCGAGCTATCGTAGAAGTGCCAGAAGCGTCTCTGTCTTTCTCTAGTGAGGCCTGGTTCTTGAGAGGTCTATGACTGGGCACCACTTGTCGCCTGGCGCGCCACGCGTCGTTGTCCCATGGCCTTGCGGGAAGCCTGAAACCGGGGGAGTCTGTACCAGGAGCGCTAGGCCACAGTCCTTAGCCGACTCTTAACTGCCTGCCAGGAGGTCCGAAGAAGAAATAACCTCCTAGTGGAGCTTGGCGCAGCTGAGACTGGAAGGCCGCAGGCAGGCCGGAGCAACTCTTCAGAAAGGCCTCCACAAGGCACAGTTTACTGCCGCCACCATGGCGCTGGTCGAGACGTGGTACGCTGCCCGATTCACCGTCCCTGCCAACGTGTGGATGTCGCGTAAGAGTGTCGAACTAGGACTCCTCCACACACTGCACCACTGCCTGCGTGCCAGGTCCAGGAAGCCAGCACAAGCCAGTGCATTGCGGATCAGGGTCGCCGTGTGGGCGAGACCGCGGGGAACAGCCGTCGAGCTGGCCGCTTGCCTCCCACTTGTACCCCCGCTGAGTGACCCGCATACCAACCTTGACGGAATCTGATCTCCACGTCCGCCGGTCACCGGGAGTCGGAGAAAAAACCTGTGTCTGCCAACTTGCCTTGTTGCAGATGTGCGTGGAAGGCGTCCGTAAGATCCCGAAAGCCTGGGGGCTGAGGGAGGGACTTGAATTGTTTAGCCTGGAATGGGGCATCCACCAAGGCCGAGGTCTTTCTCTTGAGAGGTGGGGATGGCGGGCACACATCCGGTGGTAAAATGCCAGAAATCAGCCGTGAGGCCTCCTCCAAGGATTTATACGTTTCTGGGGGCTGGGGTTGACTACAGGCACGTCGTTGGGAGGGGAGTGACTGGGTGAGGAAAGAGCTGAGGCCCTGAGGGAGAGGTCAGGAAAAGACCACCGGAAGGGGCTGGGTACGACGCAGTAGGTGCGTCGGATAAGATATTCTCTAGCGCTCACCTGAGGGCTTGCCTGCTGAGGGCGAGAGCGAAGGCGTATCCTCCGGGAATCCTCACCTGTCGTGCGGCACGGAGGAGAGACACTAGGTAGAGAGTCACGGCGGCTATGCCAGGAGTGGCGTCGCCCGAGAGACGGCCACTGGAGCGAGGGTCACAGTTCCATGAGGCTCGCAACGTCGAGAGGGAGAGCCCCGCGCCTGGACAGGGGTCCTGGATACCCTCGAGGGGTGGTGCAATCAGCGGTCCGGGGACGAGGAAGCCCCAGGGAGTCGAGAGACTGTCGTCAGCCCAGAAAATGAACCACTCGAGGGGTGAGCCCGGCCTGGAGCCACAGGCCTGTGTCCATGACGTCTAGAGCGAACTTCAGCGCGAAAGAGGACTCTGCCCTGCGCTGGACAGGGCCCCAGCCAGCAGGTGCCTAGATGCAGCTGTGAAGGGGGGGGGGGGGGGGGGGCTGAGAAAGCATCAGCCCCGGAGGATGATTACTCAGTGTTGGGGGGGGGGGGGGGGGGGGAGGCTTGTGGTAGGCCGGAGGCAGGTATCCACGTCGCTCCAAGCGTCCATCTGCCTGAGGATGCCTCTGCCGCGTGCCGGAAGTGGCCCCAGCCACCATGTGACTCGATTTAGCTGGACAGGGGGGGGGGGGGGGGCCTCGAGAGACTGTATGCTGCATCTGGCGGGAAGAGGTCGTACGTCTGTGAAGACCTGGGGGAGCGGGAGGGGGGGGTCGAACGCCGACTGGTCCCACGTCAACTGCATGGCTGGTGCTCGGGAATCCAACGGGCGCAACGGGCGCTGGCGCCAGTAAAATTTCCCAAGCTGGGACCACTTCTGCTCCTTCCAGGAGGTGCACCGCTTGCACGTATGGGAGGAGGAGCAGCCAGAGCAGAGAACACACCAAGCATGGGTGTCAGCAGGCCACTGAAATCACTTGCAAGGACGGCAGGTCCGTAATTGTGTACTGCAACATAAAGCACAAGCCAATGAAAGGCAACCACACGGGGTCACTAATGAGGGGCCCCATGAACAGAACTCACGACCACAGTCCGAGAACTAAGTTCGGCAGAGACAAGAAACCGATCGTAAATTCCACGGGAAGTGCCACAGCCGTCGACAGTTTCCTTGACAGCCCTGAAGCATTACCCGAGGCCTTACCTCGCCATATCCAGAGCAACAGGTTTTGGTAAGAATTGAATTAGTTGCACGCCAAACCACGCCGTATTCTATGAAGAGGGCTGAACGGTAATCCTTCCACATGGCCTAAGCTAAGCGTAAGACTGGAGTAGCACCTCTGTTCACATGGCTTATATGGAGGAGGGGAGGATACTCAAGCACTTGGTTACTCCTTGCTAGGTGTTGCTTCCCTTGTTGTGTACGTATACACAAGGGAACTTAGGCTGAAATGGGTAAGCTAAGTGTACCATTCCTAATAATAATGCCATCGGTAAGGAGTTTGAGGAAACAAATGAAAAAGCTCTACAACTATATTAGATTCACTACCAATATCTAATAAAGCAAATACAGCCGATCTCCGCCATCAAGCGGCACAGATCCTCTTGAACTCAGGATAGCTTGCAGGGGATCAGGAGCATCTATGCCACTTGAAGACATATCTACGGGACAAGTAACTGTAAACAATAATCATAATACAGGTCAACCTCAATTATTACATGCATCAGAATATCACAAAATCAGACATAACACTGTCAGGTCTCAGACTCCTAAGTACAGATCCAATGAGCAAAAAAGTCCTCTGGCCAACTCAAGCCTCAGTTGGTCTGCATATGGGTTTCACCACCGCGAGATAGGTTTAGTTGCCTGCTCAGCATTAAACCCCAATAACTGCATATGGCTTGAGTTGGCCAGGACTTTTTCCTGTGTGTTTATTCTTCAAAAGCCTATGTAAATTTAACACCACATGAATGTGAACATGGTCTGACTTTCTGGCTTCCACACATCATAAAATAATGAGGAAGGTGTGTAATAATAATATTAATAGTAATAATAATAATAATTGTAATAATAATAATAGTAAAAATATTACATAAGCAAATCAATCCCACCTTTTCAGAAATGCTGGGGTGGTAAAGAGCTATCTTGGCTAACACATCTAGGCAATACTGCTGCACCGTGGCAGCTGATTTCAGGGCAGCCATCGTGCCAAGAATGGCACTGGTCACCTGACAGGCCACCAACGTGCGCGTGGCTCCAGGGACATGGCTCAGGGCACGCAGCAGCTGGAGACTCACCACCACCAAGCTCTGGGGGTCCTAGAAAGAAACGCAAAAATTTATCAAAATCTTTTAACCCCTTCACTGCCAGTGGATGCAAAATTATGCATTTGATTTTGAAAGCAAGGCCAATTCAAAGCCAAATAATCCCATCACTGCAAGGTCCATGGATATGAATAGGGTCAGCAAGAGGCAAAAAACATGAGACCCTGCATTTGCGGGGGCTCATGAGGTCCTTTTATTTCGTTCTATTCACTTTAACGCCCCCTGTCACCAAGGTGATTGGAGACAAGATGAGGTCCTTTGCCTCTTGCAGCTGGTTCGTGTTGGCATGTTTCCAGAAGTGGAGGGGTTAAGCAAACTGGCCACTGATTGAATCTTCACTTCCAACACTTTATATAATTATTATGTATGAAGACATGTGGCACTCTGTGTTGGTTCACAACACACCTCTATTAACCTCCTCACTGCCAGTGGAAGCAGATAGTGTTTTTGAAATCATTGCACATTCAACATCAAAGATCCTAAGCCATAAAAAAACATGGATACAAAGTGGTTTCAACAAAAGACAAAGATCTTAATTAACCTCCGCAACTGCAGGGGTTCACAAGTATCTATACTTCTTGCACCTGGGTGGTGTTAAATATTTCTCGCAGTTGTCACAAACCTGAGAGGAGTCAAAGTAGTGAGCCAATGGTATGTCAGTGAGGGATGAGCAAAAGAAAATGAACAAAGAAAGTAAAACAACAAAATAAAGGAAGTAAAATAGACTTTATTTATGAAAACAAAATAATTTATATGCAAGAAAATAAACAATAAGTAAATAAAGGAGAAAATAAAAGCCTTAGAAACCTTAGCCCTACTCTAGCCTACCCACAAAATAAATAGTGGAAACAAAATGAATTTTTCATTAAAATGAATTTTTTTGAAAAATACTTACCGATGGTATTACATTGTGGAAAAGCCCTTAGCTAGCCTAATTTTAGCCAAAATTTGGTTGTGTCCGTATAAGGGAGTGTTGGCAGGAGTGGGGCGCCATAGACCAGGTCATGGCCTAAATAGCCTCCCCTTATTCCCACCCGGTACGAGAATACCCGTCATCCCTCAGTTTAGTTCCTTAGCGCACTTGAGGCAAGCGGGGTAGGTGGGAGGGTCCTTCGAGTAATACCATCGGTAAGTATTTTTTTAAAAAATTCATTTTAATGAAAAATTCATTTGTTTTCTCAAAACACATTACCGATGGTATTACATTGTGGAATTCCGAAGAGGAGGTGGGTGCCGTTATAACGCCCCTACTGCCAACAGACCAACCCTCAGACCCGCCCTCCCGGAGCAAACTCCCGATAATTTTAGTTAAGATACCTGCGGCGCCTAGGGCGCCGGGAGGGAGTGTTGCTCTGTAGTGATGTCTCCCACCAGCGAGAGGTTCTGCCGCTGGGTGGAGAGGTCCCTCAGGTAGAAGCGGGCAAAAGTGGTCTCCGCTCGCCATCTCACAGCCGCCACAAAGTCCTTGACTACACCGGTGCTGGCGAGGTGGGACTTGCGGCCATGCTTCCGACCTCGTGCGCCTCGATGTTCAACACGTGGCTGCATCAGGTCGAGGTCCTGGAAGGCCGGGCGGATCACTCCCCGGAACCAGGAGGAGCAGGTCTGGGCTGAGATGTCACGTCTACCTGGGGACAAAGGGAGAAACAGGTGTGTGCGTCCTCTGCGCAAGCGAGGTCCGGCGCAGGCACACACGTAAGGTTCTCGCTGGTTCCTATTGTCTGGTCTACCGAGTGGAGTCTGACACTCGTAAGGGCGGAAAGTCATCAACAGTATGATAGCCAAGGCGACCACGACTTGGCCCCGAAGGCTGGTAACGTTAGCAGTTGCACGGCGCCTTCCGTTCGTAACTGACAGCAACCCGTGTGTGACAACAGCTCGTACGTTTACTGACCCTGGGAGAGGTGGCTAGGCCACACGTAAGGTTCTCACCGGGTTCATAAGTCTGTTCTCCCGGGTGGAGTCCGTACACGCGCCGGGCGAAACATCTGTCGCCGTCAGGGAGGCCGCGTCTTGTCCAGGAAGATGTTTCCGGTAGCAGTAGCATGAAGCCGGTTGTCTGGCACTGCAAGCACTCTGGGTGTGTGGGCAGCGCGCGTAGTGTACTGATCCTGGAGGTTGAGTCAAGAAACGCCAGGAAGCACTTCTTCCGAGATACATCCGTCAAGCGCGTCATGTGCAGGGTTCCAACGACAGGGTTGAGACCACGCAAGCTCCCATGGTAGATCACTCTTGGCCCACGCGAAGCAGTGCTGGGCATCCAGACCGAAGAGAGCCTCCGAATTGCGAGGTCTTGCAGCTACCCGGGTCTGATAAGCGTAATCGCCTGTAGGTGTCAGCGATCATGGTGAAATAGTCCCGAATGGTAAAAGGAGACCGTCCCTGGGCGTTGAATAGCCAGAGGAAGCACTCCGTCAGCTGGGGCTTCGCCAAGTCCGGAGGGAAGGAAGGCTGTCGTCAGTCCCGTCACCCAGCGCTCGTCGTCTTCCCTCGCAACTCGTAAGGTTGAGGGTCTGCGGGTTGTCTCGGTAGCATCCATGGCCGCCCTAGGGAAGCCACTGTGGTAGAGGGCTTGCAGCACAAACTCCGGGTGTGTCGGAGGAGTACAGGGCCCATCTGTTATGGCGGCTGTTCCGGTGGCTAAAGCATCGTGCGAGTAGTGGAGAGCTGCAGAGGGGGGCATGTGGTAACGAGCTGACCCCGACTGGTGAAGAGACAAGCGCCCCAAGCCAGGAAAACGCCCTCCTAACTCCGCAAACCTGCAACAAAGGGAATGTCGGACAACCAAGCGTATAACTCAGCATTCAAAATCGATGGCGAGCAGTGAAGTTAAATATCAGGCCACAGCGACGCCTCCCCGTGCCACAGGCCTCAAGCGCACTAGCCTCTCCCATATGTACGCCCTCCTTCTCCAAGCAGAAGAGGTGTCAGGCTGAACGGCGATCCCCTAGCATGTCATCAGTCCTAAGCGAATTGAAGAAGGTACTGATAGTCGCTGCTAGTCTGCCCTGCTCCCGTCCTACTGGGAGTCCCACTCGAACAGGATGACCACGCACTCCATCCTCGACGGAATCCATGCGAAGAACCACGTAGTACCTGTCCCGTAGCATAGGCAGCCTAGTCGACGGCGAAGAGGGCAGGATCCCAGCCTACCGCCCAGCTTGCCAACTGGTTACGAGTTCGAACCTCGAGTTGTCCCAAAGTCCTGGAGACGCACCGCTGCTCTCAGGTCTTAGTCTAGCATCTGCCAAGATGACGAGGCACTTGTGTCGAGTCGATAGGACGAAGATAGTGCGCCAAATCCACCGTCTAGTGAACGAGAAGAGTCGACCATACTGCCGCGGAACTGAGCGCAACCACCTCTCAGGAAACTAATTCCTGCCATGCTGTCGTCACGTCTAACTCCCGGTACTTGCGCCCCCGGCCGCAGGATCCCCAGTGCCGAGCGGGTAACTTCACAAGGAGCTAACGAGGGCAAGTCCAAGGCCATCCGCTCCGGTCAGGCGCCGCAGCATGCCGGAACTCCAAGACGTCTCCACCCAGGCTAACGAACGCTTCTGCTAGGTCCCGAAGCTGTCAACTTAGAAGAAGAAGACCGTAGTGCTTGGTCGCCGCTGACCACGGCCAGGCCAATGCGAAGTGGAGGGTAGCACCCCGTCAGGAGAAGGATGCGACGAGCCGAGAACTCGTCTCAGCAGGAGCTTAATCTGAACTGTACGTTACCCCCGATGTAGACCGAAGTCGGCCCCTGCAGTGAGGTCGGAAGGACCAGTCCTCAACCCGCGCTGCCCTCTATGAAGGTAGACTGCTACTTGGTAGTCATCCATCGCGGGCCTGGAGTATGTTGCCACAGACGTTCCCGGAACTGTGCCGTCGGCGTCACAAACGTCGCCTCCGTCCCTCGGATTTAAGCCACAAAATCCGGTGCAGCAGAAGAACTGTGCCTCTGCAGAAGAGTGGTCCCTGTCAAAACCGTCTGATGGTCTGCGATGACCACGCGCCTGTCCTGCATCAGCGTTCCCGGAAGACTGCTACATCCAGCGGTGTGAGCCGCGTGCCTCGGCTGTGCCAGAGTCCTTGTTATCCTCCTTGTTGGTCGGCCAGGGGGGCCAAGGAAGTTCTCCATCGCGCGGTGCCCTGCGTGGCCGACTCTTCAACTCGGTCGGCCGCGAGAAGCGTGCAGGACGGTATTACGAATCATCAGATCGAAGTCTGTAGCCGCAGCGAAGCGTTGGCAGCAGAAAGTAGGATCACAAGTTGAAGCCACCAGTGCCTCCCCCGGCGCCCTGAGGCGGAGACAGAAGCCCGCGACAAGAATCCGGCACCCGAACGGATGTGGAAGGGACTTGAAAAGCTTGGACGCAAAGAGGGGACCTGCTTCGTCCAAAGCCCGAGGAGACTCCCTCCTCTATCTCCACGCAGAAGTCGGCGAATCCAAGATCTCTCGGAACTGCGAGCGTAGCGACGTGGAGTAGCTATCATCGCCCAGCCATGGCGAACGACGTCCTCTGGAATCAAGCGGAAAGTCGTCTGTCCCGCAAGCAGGAGAAGGGATGTCTAACTGCTCCGAAGTCCGGGGAAACCCGGGCGGCGGCGATCCAACGAAGGTGGACCCAGCACTTGGAAGGAACAGTTTAGCCTCAGAGGGCCGGTCCCACGAACTCGAACGGCGACGAAGATACTTCTGAGCACCTGTCTTCCCAATGCGTAGCGACCCAACGGAACTGGGACATCGTCTCCTGTTCCTCCCGTACCCCTGGTCTCTGTGTAGTGAGCACATGCTTCCGAAGTCAGGCGAACTGAAAGATTGTGACCTATAGCCGGGACCAGAATCCCATCGTGAGGTCGTCTCTCTGCACTGCCTCTAGAGCGGGCTCTCGTCTGCACGGTCGGGGCGAGGCATGGCCCAACATCACTGAGCCGGGATCTTGTCGTGCGAAGTGCAGCGGTCCTGTAGCAGTTGCGGAAGCCGCAAGCCGAAGCAAGAGCCGGTGTAACCCGCGACGGGAGATGGCGCCAAAGCGTGTATAGCCCGGGCGAGGGCGCCCAAAATAATCATAAAAATAATTAATTAATCAATGCTTATTGAAAGAGTTTTATTTGATTGTAATTGTCCTTTCAGGGATAAATCAAGTTATTTGAATTAAATTGAACTATGAGAGTCAGAATACCACTCTGTGTCTCATCTCCATTTTCTCAAACTGAAGTAATCGGAACAGTGGTTCCAGGATTATAGCCTTTTAAGGATAAGAGGTGTTGAGCCCCAGCTGCCTGGCGAAACCGCTGCGCAGCTGGGAATGCAACATAATAACAGCTGTGGCAAAGGGTTAAAACGCCTAGCTTGAAAGAAAGGCACTAGGCTATAGGTGCCATAAAACGACAACAAACGAACCCCAATCTTGCACGCTACCGCGCAAAATATGCTCTCACAACACAGTCGTCACTGACCTGAGGCCGAGCTGTCGTCTCTAGGGGCAGTACCCGCCGAAAGTGGGTCTGGGCGTGCCTCTCCGTCACGGTAAGGGGAACCTTAGGAGGGCCCTCCGCGTTAGTATGTGACTGTAGCTAACTGGCCCGTGACATCATTGTCCCGGAGTGGACGAGTCTCGTGGCTCACCGTGCGACTCCCAGCATGTGGCCGCTTCTGCATGTCATGCGTCGTCTCTCCGGGTTGCGTCTTGATTGTGGGCTGGGTCTACTGAACTAACACAGTGGAAGAGATCGGAATGCCTCCACTAGCCTGTGATCTAAACGAGGATCGAGCCCTGGCATCTGGTTCGTCCGTCTGTCGTGTCTTCACTCTGGGCTGTCGGAGGGTGGTAGAGTGGTCATCTCTCGAGGCCGTGTCCCGGTGTAAACGAGTCTCGTGTGTCACCGCGTGACTACTTGTACGTGGTCGTTCCCGCCTGTCATGTCTGCAATCCGCCATGTGCGTCTGGACTGGTAGCGTCGTAGATTCGGTTGCCGACGCCAGTCCGGGGGAAGGATCATTGTTGTCTGCCTCCTCCAGAGGCGTACAGACTGTAATCCCTTCCGCTGACAAGGGTTCAGGATCAGGTCTCCTGGTCGCCACGGTAAGGGTAACCTTAGTAGGGCCCTCCGCGATAGTATGCGACTTGCCAGCTTTACTTGGTCAGGACGCCTTAGCCACTGGTCCCGGCTTGGTTCCCGTCTTGGTACTTCGCACCGGGTCTGTCAGCCGTTCCCTGACAGGAGTCGGTCACTCTCGGCGGTAAAAGCCCCACAGCTGCGACCATCTTACTTCCAGCCATGGGGCGCACACAACACACGTATGGGTCGAACCAGAACAGGGTAGGCAGACTGCATGCACGTCCGATGACCACTGAAAGTCGCCACACAACGTGCAGGTACGAACCTGGTATCTGTAACAAGAGGGTACAATGAAGAACGAGCGAGCGTGGCCTCCGAGGTCATGCAAAAATAAAATCGCGCGCGATGAAAAAACGAACCTCATCGAATTCGAAAGAGTACAGCGCGTGCCTACGCACGGCGCTCCTTCCCCCCCTAGAGCGCCGGTCGAGGGCATTCACCGAGATATTACCTGGCCACGGAGGCAAAAGGTAGCAAACCCACGTGTCTCCACCGAAGTGGAACCACTGTCAGCCGGTTGTAGCAACTCGTAGCCAGTCACGACCGGGCAGGCTCCGAAGTCTCGTCACAGCAGCAGGTCGATTGAGCTCGAAATCCCAACCGCCAAAACCCCCGTTGGCAAGGTGAAACCCCAAGTCAACGAAAGAGAACCGGCACAGCAGAGAGCACAAGCAGCTTCACAGTTCACAATGGTCCAAAGTTCTAAAGTTCCAAGCTCACAGTAACCAAGGTCAGAACCGACCGGTCCAAGTTCAAAAAACGCAGAGCACGAACAGACACAACCTTCCTAGTGCTAGGTAAGAACTAAACTGAGGGATGACGGGTATTCTCGTACCGGGTGGGAATAAGGGGAGGCTATTCAGGCCATGACCTGGTCTATGGCGCCCCACTCCTGCCAACACTCTCTTATACGGACACAACCAAATTTTGGCTAAAATTAGGCTAGCTAAGGGCTTTTCCACAATGTAATACCATCGGTAATGTGTTTTGAGAAAACAAATAGTCAACCAAAAGAACTAAACATACCATAAACCCAGATACACCTTGTCGCCACCTGGTCCCAAACTGTACCAACGAAAACTGGTAAAAGTCCTACTAAGATCCCTACGAGCCTGAACTCTACACGAATACCCCAGGTGGCACGAGAACTACTACTATGCACACAAAAAACTGTCCTACAGCTAAAACCCCTCTAACCTGAGACCTAACTATATATGTATTATCTATAAAACTAACCTAAGTCACTTCTGTGACAGCAGTGAAGGGGTCAATAGCTCTCATCCTGTGTGCTAGTCTGTAATTTGGGTCTTACAACTTGAAGCTTATTCACTGACAATAAGCTGGTGTGACTGGAAAACTCTCATGGTGTTAGTAATGCAAATTTTGAATGTGGCTTTACTTGCAAACAACTTTTGTTATAACTATCTGACCACATTACCAACTAAGTTGATTGTACAAGATAGCAACCCACCAGAAACTGTCGCAGGATGTCCCTCAACAGCATGATGACCGCTTCGTGTGAGGGTTCTGGGGACCGGTCCGCCTCTGTGCTCCTGTTGTTGTGGTGCTCAATCAGATCTTTCAGAAACTTTATCAGGATGTCACGGCCATGGCTGGCAACTTCCTGTGAAAAGAAATGCACTAATATGTGTACTGGTCAGTGATTTTGGACCTTACAACTGTCACCATAAGTCCAACATCATATACCTGCACAGACAGATACTGTGTACGAGAGGAGATACCTCATTTCAAACTGGTTTTTCTGTAGAAATATTTTGGTTCTTAATCTGTTTGCACACGCATGTTAATTGTTCTGGGCTCAGTTGCACGAGTAAGCTTAATGCTGTGCAAGCCACTAATAGTCTAGCAGATGCCCTTCATAGACGATCAGCCGTTTACGAGATAGTAATTTTCTTCAGAGTACCAAAGGTTTGGGTATGTCAAAATGAAGTCTTGTATGAATAAAAGCATTGCGCACTCATTTTAAATCACCGGAGGATGGAGACATTTTTCTGTAGCACATTTTGTTTTCAGTACGTCTGCAGACGAAACCAGGACTGCCAAAGCATTGTTTCTTGGGGATCAGTAGTTTACACGGGCCTCATTGTTTCTGTATTCAGTTGTAATATTCACTGTATGTTACTTAAAGGATTTCAATTTAATTTTTTAAGCATATTTCCACAATTAACTATATTAAGAGAAGAAACAATTGCAAAAAAACATGTCTTGAGCGCAAATATCGTTACTCGACAATAAGGTATCCCAAATCACGTGATCGTCACATAATACAAGATGCACGCGGACTCACTGCTGGGAATTTTGGTGTGCTGACGAGTTCTTTCAATTTGTTCGACATAAGCCTGTTTCTTCCCCAAGAAAAGCAACATGCAAAGTCGCTTTGTGTATTTTTACGTCTTATTAAAGGTTTGTCAGGTTTATTTCCATTCACTTTACCATCGCTTTGCTCATTTCATTTCAACACCACAGCACCAAAACAAAACGCAACCCACATAAACAAACGCTAGCTTCTAAACCGATATCCGAAGTGCAACATGCTGCATGCTGTAAAAGAGAAAGAGTGCCACACCACTTGGTTTTAACTGTCATGGCTGAACAAAGTTTCGGAAATTTATTAATTATATATTATTGTAACATTTAATTCAGTCAGTTGCACTGGTAAGCTATGTTGTGATGTGTGATCACTGCCAATGCAGTCTCAGTAATCACTGATGGTACAGTACACTACACATTGAAAGAATACACAGCACAATGTGAACACGTTTGGAAGTTAATGCAATGCTTTGTTTATATTAAACCCTATCTCACTGGCAGTAGCCTAGCTGCACAAAAGAGGAACTGTATTTTGCAGTTTGTCTGCATATTGATGTTTGAATTTCGCTGCAAGGATTCTTAGCAGCTGGCATTAGCACTGACACTCATACTCATATATATTGGGATAAAAACGAGAAAGAAAATGGAGAAAGGTGACACTGAGATGATTTAATAAATCAATCAGTCAAGTGATCAATAAATGAGATATGTTTTATGATGAACAGCTAGTTTCAGGGCAGGGTGGTAGCACTCATAACACCATTGGGCTCAATGAGTTCTCCTGTTTATTTGAGTGATTTACAAAATACATACTTGCTGCTGTTATCTTATTTCTTACTGGCTTTGACATTTCCATGGATGGGACAGAAAAAAAAAGTTGAATCCTGAAGTGGGGGTCTGGGGGCTGCAGAAGGCCCCCAGTAGGGGTCATGGGGGGAAAAAAAGGCCATTTTTTAAAATACGGAATTCCGGCTGTAGCCAGAAAAGTTCCATCCATGCATTTCGCTGGAAGATTTACAGTCCCATACTTTAACTCTTTGACACCGTAGTCTGACAGCTAGGATTTTCCCCGGAAGCGTATGCTTTACTGTGACTCACTTCCCTGGTGGCGTAGTAATTTTGACATTTTCATTGGCCTTGTTTGTAGTAAATATCTTATCATACCCCAATATATTTGGTATCAATGGAAAGAGCAATTCAAGATGAATACATAGACATTATGCTGAAGAAAATATTTTGTATTTTCAAGATTTTAGAGGTGTATAAAGAAGATAGGGTAAGAAGCCAAAAAGCAAAAACAGTCAGATTTGCATTGGGTTATGAAAACACATGCTGTTAGTGTATTAGTTATGCAAAGTGTGAAAATTACCACTTACATTGCAATCCAGAATATAGTCCAGTGTGTCCCCAGTAAATAATCCAGAAAGAAAGGCACAATAGAAGGTTTTTTTCACAAAAAAACAAAATTTTAATACCACACTCCAAACTCCACACACCACAGTTTCACTGAGGACACTTTTGAAGTCAAATGATGTGAAAGTTCATGTTCTTTGTGTCAACTGTTTCACTCAAAATACACAACACTGGTGCTGGGCTAATGCATAAAGTCTTTCCTTGTGTGAAAAAGCTCAAAACAAGGTGTCACACACAGAGCAACCATGCAGGATGAACACTGGTAGTGTGTCACTTTCCGCTTGTTCTTCAACTCCTGCTTCCGCACAATCCCCATATGCATGCAAATGGCCAGGAATTTTCTGATGTCATCCCTGGTCACTTTCTTCCATGTGGAGAAGATGCTCCTGGGTGGCAGGGGACTCCCTTGCCTTTTCAGTGCAATGCTGGATTCAGCATACTTGTTGGTCTCAGTCTTGATGTGGCCAATGATGTCGTCCGTCAAAAGTAGCTTGAAGACATCAATGGGTTTGGGGTCATCGCCAAGATCCACATGTAGTCCTGGTACAGCTGTAAAACAAAAAGACCAATGTTAATTTATCAACAGATGTTTGTGTACACACACCATGCATTCCCACTCCACACACACACACACACATACACACACACACACACACACACACACCATGCATTTACATGCCATGCATGCTCACACACAAACACCATGCATTCACAAGCTATGCATGCATGCATGCACACACACGCACACACACACACACGTATGTCATACTTTTATTATAACTAAGAAATGTAAACATATTTTCCACTGTTACAACATATATAATCTACACACGTGCGCGCACGCCTGTGAAATACACACACAAGACACGCCCACTCAAGCAACAACAACAATGCAAAGCGCATGGCTTCTCACCTGTGTATGCAGGAATGCGAGGAAAGTTATTCAGGTTTCGAACCCAAACGGCACCTTCATCTGCATCATCAATGTCTGTCTCCATGTCAAAGGCATTGATGTTGATTTGTTGGACATTCCTGGCGAAATCTTCGTCTTCTGAAGACGATGAGCTGCCATGTTCAGCCACCATCTCTTCCTCGCCATCCTGATCGTCTTCTTCATAATCTTCTGGCTCAGATTCATAATGCTCGTCTTCCTGGTCCTCCAAATCAGCAAAAAAAATCGTCTTTACTGTCACTTTCTTCTGACTCATCATGCAAAGGCTCTCCTTCCTCATCAGAACCATCCTGGAGGACTTGCTCAAGTACTTCAGCAATTGGAATGCATGGACCACGCCGCCGCAAATTCGCCATTTTTCGTGCTTGCCCGGTTGTTTTGTCTGAGAGCTTCTGATTCGTTCGTTTTAGTGCATATAAACAAGAAAAGTAACTCTAAAAATACAGAAATGAATGCTTGACATATTATAGTAGGTTGCTTCCCTTACACCGTACTGCACGTATTGCTAGCTATACTGTCATTGGAAAACGCATATGTGCGCGCTTCGTACACCACGGTAAACGAGGCCGGGGAACATATGTGCGTGTCCCGTCGGCAACGGAGCTTTGCCCTGCACGCACGTATGCGCGTTACGGCGTCAAAAGGTTAAGTCTGTCTCACGTAATGCACATAGAGGTTGACTCTCGCGTAATGCACATGAAGATTGACTGTATCATTGATATGTGTGTGTAGGTAGCGTTTTGTTTGAGGTGGCAGTTGTGGCCTCATCTTTAAGTTTGGTGCCCCTGTGCATGTGCACTATTTACAAAACTGATGGCTGCATGTGCAGGCTAGTTCACAGTATCACTTATCAATGTGCATTGGGCAGCCTATTGTTTGAAGTGATCAGTGGTGGCATCATCCATGGTGTCTGTGTGCATTTGGTCACTGGTACTGTTTACAAATGTGCTGTTTACAGAACTAGTGGCTGCGTATACATATTAGTTCTGTTAAGTTCTCTAAGTTTTTGGTGCCCCTGTACATGAGGACAACAGTACATTTCACAGAACTGATGGCTGCATGTGCAATGTGATTAACTGTATACATGAGATTTGTAGGTGGGCAGCTAAAATACAGGCAGTCCATACAAGCCACTTTCTAAACCTCAAGTCTCTATACATAGGTTTTACAGCCCACTAATGCCCATCAGGGGTAATTCCCGCAGGGTAATTCCCCGATAGTTGGAAATTACCCTGCTGTCCATTGCTGGGAAAATCCTTGCAAGGCTGCTCCTGAATCGGCTGGTACCTGCCATCGCTGAAGACCAACTCCCAGAGGGCCAGTGTGGCTTCAGAGCAAACAGGAGCACCACCGATATGGTCTTTGTGCTGAGACAGCTACAGGAGAAGTGCCGCGAGCAGAACAAAGGGCTGTACGTAACATTTGTCGACCTAACAAAAGCGTTCGACACTGTGAGCAGGCAAGGCATGTGGCAGATCCTGGAGCGACTTGGCTGTCCCCCAAAGTTCCTCAACATGATTGTCCAGCTACACGAGGACCAGCAAGGCCAGGTCAGACTCAACAATGACCTCTCAGAACCATTCCCTATTCTCAACGGCGTAAAGCAGGGCTGCGTGCTGGCACCAACCCTCTTCACCATCTTTTTTAGCATGATGTTGAAGCAGGCCACAGTGGACCTCGATGATGACGATGCAGTGTACATCAGGTATCGTCTCGATGGCAGCCTGTTCAACCTCAGACGACAGCAGGCCCACACGAAAACCCTAGACCAACTGATTCGTGAGCTGCTTTTTGCTGATGATGCTGCCCTCGTTGCACACACAGAGAGAGCCCTGCAGCGCATCACGTCTTGCTTCGCAGATGCTGCCCAGCTCTTTGGACTTGAGGTCAGTCTGAAAAAGACAGAGGTCCTCCATCAGCCGGCACCCAAGACAGTGTATCGCCCTCCTCACATCACCATTGGCGAGTCTGAACTAAAGTCAGTGCACCAGTTTACCTACCTTGGCTGCATTATCACGTCGGACGCCAAGCTGGACAAGGAGCTTGACAGCAGGCTGGCAAAAGCGAACAGCGCTTTCGGGCGACTTTTCAAGCGGGTGTGGCACAATCAACAGCTGAAAACAGGCACCAAGATCAGCGTGTACAGAGCTGTGGTCCTCACCACCCTGCTGTATGGTTCCGAGTCCTGGGCCCTCTACCGCAGCCAACTACGACTCCTCGAACGCTTCCACCAGCGCTGCCTGCGTACCATCCTGGGCATTCACTGGAGTGACTATGTCACCAACGTCGAGGTCCTTGAACAGGCTGAAACTGTGAGCATCGAGGCTTTGCTGCTGCGGACACAGCTCCGCTGGGCGGGGCATGTCTCCAGGATGGAGGATCACCGCCTACCAAAGATCACCCTGTTTGGCGAGCTTGCTACTGGACACCGTGACAGAGGGGCACCAAAGAAGAGATACAAAGACTGTCTCAAGAAGTCACTTAGTGCCTGCCAAATCGACCACCACCAGTGGTCTTCTCTTGCTGCGGACCGTGACACCTGGCGCTCCACCATTTACAAGGCAGCTGTCTCCTTTGAGGACTCTCACAGAGCTAGTCTTAAGGACAAGCGGCTCAGGAGAAAAAACAGAGATGCCGCAGCTCAGAACCCTGGCCATACCTTCCCCTGCAGCTACTGCGGTCGAACCTGCCTGTCTCGGATTGGCCTCCGCAGCCACGAACAAGCCTGCAGATGTCGTGGGCAACTCCTATAAAATCTTCGTTCGCGAAGTCAAGCCAAGAGAGAGAAAATGCCCATCAGTATACAATTGAGCATGTCTTTGGTGGGTGTTCTGTGGTTTTGTGTGTGTATGTGGGGTGGGGTTGGGAGCGGGCGATGTGGCACCTATTACCATGTATGTGTATGTTCTCATGTTGTATGCACATGTACAAAACCTACATTACAAACAAACAAAAATAAATACAAAAATAATTTAAATAAATAATTATTTGGGTTTAATGCCGAGCAGGCAACTAAAGCCATCTCACGGCGGTTAAATAAATAAGATAAAGCAAGTCAAATACCCGAGACATGAATGCTAAGTAAAGGATAGATTATGAACATGCACAGAGTTACATGTCTTTTGGTGGGTGTTCTGCGGTTTTGTGTGTGTATGTGGAGTGGGGTTGGGAGCGGGTGGTATAGCACCATGTATGTGTAATTTGTCATGTTGTATGCTGATGTGTATGTACAAAATCTAAAATACAAATAAACAAAATAAATAAATAAATAATTTAAATAAATAAGATAAAGTAAGTCAAAGGTACCTGGTATATATTAATGCCAAGTAAAGGATAGATTATGAACATGCACAGATGTGCATGTCTTTTGGTGGATGTTCTACGGTTTTGTGTGTGTTTGTGGAGTGGGCTTGGGAGCGGGCGTTATGGCACCTATTACCATCTATGTATGTGTATATGTTCTTGTTGTATGCTGATGTGTATGTACAAAACCTAGATTACAAACAAACAAAAATAAATCATAAATTTAAATAATAAAATAAGCAAAGCTGGGACATGAATGCCAAGTAAAGGATAGATGTACATGTCTTTTGATGGGTGTTCTGTGGTTTTGTGTGTGTGTGTGTGTGTGTGTGTGTGTGTGTGTGTGTGTGTGTGTGTGTGTGTGTGTGTGTGTGTGTGTGTGTGTGTGTGTGTGTGTGTGGCATGGGGAGCAGGTGGTATGACATCTATTATCATATATGTGTATATGTATGTTCTCATTTTGTATGCTGATGTGTATGTGCAAACCTACATCACAAACAAACAAAAGTAAATGAATAATAAATTTAAATAATAAATAAATAAAATAAGTCACAGATACCTGGGACATATGAATATGCATGCTAAGTAAAGGTTAGATTATGAAAATGCACAGATGTATGCATATTGAAAAAATTCTTCCTTTCCTCTCCTTGGTGGCCACCACCATTCCAATAGTGATGATGTGCATCGAGGAATTCCTTCCATCCATAATTAAAAGGATAAATAATAAATAAATATATATGTAAGTGAATACATAAATGAATCAATAATAAATAAATAAATAAATAAAACATGTAATATAATGGAGAGTGCTACTATCTGTGCTGTGTCTCATGTAGTCCTGATAAAGCTTGATCATAAGAGTTCTTGTGAGTACCTAAGTGTGGACTGGTTGAATGGGTTGCAAAAACAAAAATTCCTATATTTAGGTGTTCTGATGAACATTGTGATTTAGATGGAAATGGTTTGGAGATGGATTTCAGTCTGCCTGGCTTGTGCCTAAGACCAGACGGATAAGACCGTGTTTGACCAGTTAATCCCATCTCCACTAATATAAAAGAGCAGGCCTACATATAGAACCGTCAGGCTGGAAAACAGACGAGCAACATGCATGTTGTATCTGGACAAAAAGTCTTCAGAATGTTGAAGATGGTCGGCAGACGCAATGTAAAACATGCACGAAGCTAGTTTGTTTTCGATATACTTTCCTCCCACAAAAGACCGAGTTCTATGGGAAAGGCTGTTTTCAAGATCAAGAAAAATAAGATATATGATTTACTTCAAAGTTTAAATCCAAAATAATCTCTGTCTCACTTCAGGAGCAAAGTAAACCTGCATCAACCGTTCGCGTCTGATTGACTTCTTTCGAAGGCACCTTGCTGACCGCCATTTTGAAACTAGCGATGCGGGTATGCTTACAGCATTAAAAAGATTACTTTTAAAATTATTTTATTGTAAATATGTATACATGTTCACTTGCTCATGAGTTTAATTTGATCACCAGAATAAACTAGTAACTTGTATGATTGAAATTGTCAATGTTATGCACAAAAAATTAATTTTTTTTCTAAAATGTATTTTTTTGAAAAATACTTACCGATGGCATTACTATATGGAATACACTCTATAG
Organism: Semisulcospira habei; assembly: GCA_036245525.1. NCBI lineage: Eukaryota > Metazoa > Mollusca > Gastropoda > Semisulcospiridae > Semisulcospira > Semisulcospira habei. The sequence continues at coordinate 222,577,834 of BTPG01000003.1, forward strand.
CCTAGCGATTTCAGCCCAAAGTTGTGTCCCCTACACAACTGGGGAGGAGACACCGGGGATCCAAGTATAGGAGCCCGGGTGGCCTCCCGTTACCAGCCTATCCCGGCATGCATGTGGCGAACTCACCTCAGTTTTACACTTAGCCAAAAACACTTTGCCAAGGAGGCAAGCGGGGCAGGTGGGAGGGCCATCCGAGTAATGCCATCGGTAAGTATTTTTCCAAAAAATACATTTTAGAAAAAAAATTCATTTGTTTTTTTCAAAATACATTAACGATAGCATTACTATATGGAAGAATAGCAAAGAGGAGGAGGGTGCCGACACCCAACCCCTTATACTTAACACCCTCCGCCGGCCCACGAGGAGCACTCCCGACGATTTCAGTGAAGAAGTGCCTATGGCGCCTGTGGCGCGCGGAAGGAGTGCTGGGCCGCGGAGATGTCACCCATCAAGACCAGGGAGTCACGCTGGCTGGATAGGTCGCGGAGATAGAAGCGGGCGAAGTGGGCACACCCGCCTACCGCCGTCCCAATGTCAATAACCGAGCAGTTGCAGTCAAGGCCGCTCTGGGGGCCCCTGCTCGAACTTCATGCGCCCGGATCTGTAACCGCCTATCCCCCCCGGATCTGTAACCGCCTATCCCCGTCCAGGGAGATGTCTTGGAAGGCCAACGAGTCACCCACCACAGCGAGGGCGAACTGTCTGGGTCGAGCTGCTCGGCCTGCCTGATGAAGGTGGTAGGAAGAGGCGGGTACACATAAGACGGTGTGGGTGCGAGAGATGCAGGAATTTCTGCAGTGCCCAGACTGGGTCCTGTAGACGTGCCCAGTGAGATTGGTCGTCCCTTACAACGGACGCACGGTCATCATCTGGGGAGCAGCCGAGGGAGGCCGGCTCTTGGCCTGAAGGACGGGTCGGTGAGAAGCTGCGCTGGTCCCATGGCTTGAACTGCCAACCTGCAGGGTGCACCGAGAGCGAATGCAGCACGCTCACGCGAAAGCCGTGGCGAGCGCCAGGAGGAAACACGTTTCCGGGTCCGGTCGGCGAACCGTGCCAAAGGCAGGGGTTCGAAGCCGTCTGTAAATAGTCACGTCAGTGCCCAGGAGAGGTCCCCCCGAGGTATGAGCGAACAGGTGAGAGGACGCTGAGTTCAAATGAGCCAAGTTCCGAAGGCCTTTACAAGGCTGGATCCGAAAGGACCAGGTGGTGGTCAGTGTGTGCGATCCTGGAGCGGTAACCCTTGACGGTAAAGGTGCTTATCCTTGGTTGTCGAAGAGCCATAAGAAGAATTCCGCCAGTAGGGGCTAATGACTCGTGGGGGCGGGAGCCGCTGTGAGGTGCCCCACGACTGGGAGCTCCTCGAGACAGCTGACAGGTGGGAGGGAGATCCAGCCGTAGAATCCCGCAAGAAGATGGCTGAAGCCGAATCCGTAGGATGAAGGCTGAGGACATCCGGTTCCAAGAAGCTAGACCGTCTATCCCGCCAAAGAGCACAGAGAGGCGACCGGCTCCGAGAGCGCAGATCCGCCGCACAAGGGATAGATGGAGCCGGCCATGACGCCCGCAGGGCGGAGCGCCGCGGGGACGGAGGGACCGCGAAAAACGGACGGTCAGAAGCGAAGTTAGTTTCTGAACGCGGGTGTCGGAGACCGCTCTCCGAACGAAACCGGTCTTGAGATGAAGCGTCTGGGTCACACCGGGCCCGCCTGGAAAAAACGGGGCAGAGGGGGGGACCGTAAGTGGTCACGCCAAGCCCACTCGGGAAAAGCGGAGCGGGGAGGGGACAGATTCCGGGCATGCGTCCCCCACTCCGAGGCCTCGGAGCGTGGGGGACCCGTGGCGAGGTCACACCAGGCCCGCCTGGTCGATACGGGGCGAGGAGGGGGGACAGAGTCACGCCAAGCCCGCTCAGGATAAGCGAAGCGTGGAGGGGACAATCTTTGACCACGCTGCCCCAGCTCGGACGCTTCGGAGCGAAGGGGATGCGTGTCCAAGTCACACCGGGCCCGCCTGGTCGGTACGGGGCGGGGGGGGGGGGGGGGGGGGGGGGGGGGGGGGGACAGTTTATGGTCTCGCCTAGCCCGCTCAGGCGAAGCAAAGTGGGGAGGGGACAAATTTTGAGTACGCGGCCCCCGCTCAGACGCTTCGAAGCGTGGGGGACGCGTGTCAAAGTCACACCGGGCCCGCCTGGACAAGACGGGGCGGGGGGGGTGGGGGGACGTATGCGAAGCTGGCCGGGCCCGCTCTGAACCAACGAAACGGGGGGGGGGGGGGGGCAGCACTTCTAAAGGCCTCAAGTCACGCTCCGACACCTCGGAGCGTGAGTGAGAACCTCTCTTAGAATGTTTTCTCTCTTTCTTACTACGCTTGCGTTCATCCCGCCGAACCCGCTCAGGGGACCCAGAGCAGGGGGTGGCGGAAGAACGCTAGGCTCGTCTAGACCACTCGCCCGAAGCGGAGCGGGAGGTGAGCAGACTCAAGGGCTCAAGCCACTCCCTGACGAAGCAGAGCGTGGGGAGCGCGACTCAGTAACTCGCCTACCCTGCTCCGAAGACTCGGAGCAGTGAGGGAGTACCTGCGAGGTCATGATGCAAGAAGGGGACTTACCTGCGGGCCGGAGGGCCCGGACGACGGAGCGAAGCGGTGCCCAAGGAGCCGACGGAGTGAAGCCATCCTATGGAGGAGTCCGGGGAGACTGAAGCGGCCGTGAGGGCCGGTCACGTCTGTAGAAGTCCCACATCTGCGACCACTGGTCTTCCTTCCACTCGGTACACACGTCACACGTCCTGTCCGAAGAACAGCCCGAACACGGCAAGCAACGTCGTGGGCGTCGGAAGGCCACTGAAAGTCCCCGCACAAGAGGCAAGACTTCAACAAACAAAGCCATAGCGTCCACAGAAAACCGTACGAAGGCGCAAAACACCTTAAGTCGCACTCACACCACGAGGCACAAAGTCACGTGAGTATAGTCACAAGCCTAACCCCAAGGCCACAGCCATGGGAGAAGCTCACTGAAAAGTCAAGCCGGTCCGAACCGGCCGGCACTCAGTTCACACACAGTAGTCTTCTAACTTCGAAAAGTAGAGAAGCCAACTAAGGAAACGAGTCCAAGGCTTATCAAAAAACCCCAAGGCCTAGGGTCCAAAATTCTAGTAAACCACTGAAGATAACATCCAAAACGAGCAAGGCAAAAAACTCGACCGCCCACGGTCGAGCGAAGAGTGAAACTGAGGTGAGTTCGCCACATGCATGCCGGGATAGGCTGGTAACGGGAGGCCACCCGGGCTCCTATACTTGGATCCCCGGTGTCTCCTCCCCAGTTGTGTAGGGGACACAACTTTGAGCTGAAATCGCTAGGCTATAGAGTGTATTCCATATAGTAATGCCATCGGTAATGTATTTTGAAAAAACAAATGTCTTGCACCTTATTTGGGCCATGTACAAGGACTGGTTCCCCCATAATGAACAAATGGCGCTTGAAAAACACTTCTAAAATTTTTTATCCATTTTAAGGACAAATATCATTATGCATAAACCATATAACATTAGTACGTGTGTTTCGTACCTGCAAACCATTGTTACTCTTCTGACGAACTACTTACCTCTGCAGAAATTGCGTAATCTGCTAGACTATAAGCAAGGTGCTCTGCTATAGCAGAGCACCTAGCTTAGTGGCTTGCGCAGCATTAAGCTCATTCATGCAACCGAGGCCTGCTCATCAATGATAAATGAGATGACTGGCAACATAAATGTGAGATGCCCATAGCATCATGTTTGGTTGCTAACTATACATGTACACTTTTCACAAGAATTTTAGGTTGACAGACTGTCTGCAGCTTCTTGTTAGTGGTAGAAAGGGTCATCACTTACAGAAACAAACATAGTTTGTGTGTCTGTGTCAACCCCCCCCCCCCCCCCCCCAAAAAAAAAAAAAAAAAAAAAAAAAAAAAATTCAAAGGGACTTTTTGGAAGACCACTGGTAACTGGGCCTACTAAAAGAGTGCACACAGATTTTGATAGTAAAATAAAAGTTGTATTTACACCCCATGCACACCTGCATTGCTCTGAAGATCTGATCCGTAAGCTCAGCGGACACACGGGCATCTGTGTGCATCTGGATGTGTTTGGTCACATAGCCTGCAGCCATACTCGCCAACTGAAATGAAACGCACTGCAAACTTAGTTTGTAAAGGGGATTCCTGTTAGCTGAAACTTTACATTTACAAACAAAAATAATTATTTGCAACTTACCATCATTCCTTGCATCTGCAAACCAACTGCAGCATTCTGAAGACTTTGTCCAGATACACTATGCAAGTTGTTTGTCTGTTTTCCAATCTACTGGAAATGGGCCTTCTCTTTTTGAACAGTGGAGAAGGGATTTTTAACGTTTGTACTTAATGACTAAATGCATGCTGTGCACATGAAGGCTGACAGACACTGTAATCTGAATCTGTACACGATTTTGACTCGGAGGAATGTGGAGAAACACTAACCATTTCCAATCACCAGGGGATCAAACCTAGAACGTTCATGTTGCCAGCAGGCAGTGCTACCGCTGAGCTATATACCCTTGTCAACCTGTTGATATACATGTGATGCTGATGTTCCTACTGCTGCAGCCACTCTACTGATTAACAAGTCACATAAAGAGGATTCTGAACATCTAATTACCCCCCTTGTGCATGCAGCTTGTGGTACATAAGGTAATCTTGCACACATGCACAAACGAGCAAACACCATTTAACCTTTCGGCTGTCAGTAGTAGATTTTGTTGTGATGATTTCTGCAGGAATCATTGCGATAAAAACTGCTACCGACAGCCAAAGGGTTAAATTTTAGTTCATGTAAACAGCCCAACAAGACAATGGGAGTGACCTGTTCAGGCTTGTGAGTCTGCTCCAGTAGTTCAGCATCAGAAGATGGGAGTTCAATAACAGCCCAGTCACTGGGAAGAGGGGGAGGTTTCCTCTCTGGCTAAAAAACAAAACAAACAGCAAAGACAGTTACAGCATGAAGTATGGTTAACCCCTTCCCTGCCAACAAAAAGTGACAATCCGACTGCAAAGAAATACATCCTCATGAGCTCCAGGAGTTGCAGGGGCTCATGAGGATCTATGGCTTTTGTTGGCCCCACTTTGTATCCATGCTCCTTGCACAGCTGGGGCTCTTTGGTGTTGAATTAATAACAATTACAGAAGAAGAATCTGTGTGCACTGGCCCTGAAGGGGTTAACATGCTTATAATTGTAATGTATGTTGATTTTGTTTGTTTCATTATTGTGTTTGTAAAGCGCCTCGAGCACCTGGGTGATTAGGCACTATACAAATTACCTTTATTATGTATATATTTAACGTTTTAAATGCATTGGATGTCAGCAGAATGTGACTCCTAACTGTAAGTAATCATTCAGATCAATCATTTAACAAACAGATGATTAACTAAATAAAAAAAGATGAGGATTTCATCCCAAAGTTTACCGTATTGTTTGGAGCTCACATATGCGTTTTTCTTTTAGGAACATTCAGAGTTGTTCATACTTTAATTATCCTTATGATCCATTTCCCTCCTCTCTAACCCAACCTCTGATCAACACACACTGGCGCACACAAATAAAGACTGAAACACGGCGGCACTTCCCACCATTAGTACACTCTGTGACTGTGGCTGGTGTAGCGACCGGAATTCTGAAGAAGAAGAATAGCACAAGCAGCAAAATGACATCACTATAAGCTTCACATCATGGCATCGCTAGTCCCATGACAGTGTGTACACAGTGGCGAAATTGATGTTTCACATCACTCATCCGAAAGGCACGCAGCCTCTTCCAGGTTTGACTGTTTTCTTCCACACAGCCTCTTCTAGGGCAGACTTTTTGATGGGAGTACATAGTGGCTCCCAAATTTGCACAAATGAATGAATTATTATTTAAAAAAAGTTCAAGTGATACAACGCTAGATTACAAATTCATTCAATATCTCACTTTAATCTAGCGGTATGCAAAGTATCTAGTAAGAATAACAAAACATACGCACTCAAATGCGGATCAACGAATTTTGTACAACGACCATTTTCTTGTCAACATGTAACCTAATTAACTTTTTCCAATCGTAACGCGACCCTGGTTGCATTAGCCACGCTTGCCCCAGCCATCGTAACGCGACCCTGGTTACGTTCTGCTCATGGCATGCACTGCCGCGACGCGACTGGGGTCGCATTGAGTTTTTTTTTAAAAAATCACATGAAGCAGAGCAGAAGGTCGAAGGGAAGCAACCACTATAATGTTTCACCAACCATTTCTCTCTGAAAGTGACTGCCCTTGTGAGAATGGAATGTGTTTAGTCACTGTTGGCGCAATTTTTTTGTAACTCACTCATTGTTTCCAGAACTAGCGATGGCATCAGAACAATGGCGTCCCTACTGAAAACTGTAATTTGATAGTGTTCAAGCTTCAACAAGTTTATTAATGTGAAGTGCTCTGCAGATTTTGGAGGAACTTGTGAAAGTGGTTAGATCTGTTTTGGATGTGTACAATCATGTCTTTACTCTCAGTGTGTGTGGCTTAAGACTTTTTTTAGCCCTGGTTTTCACATCAGCCCAAGAGACAGTTGGAGGCATGTGTTGTGAGAGGTGTTATTATCATCTTGTTTCTGATGGACTGTTCAGACAATTTTCACAACAGTTTCATTTTCTAATTTGTGTGTGATTTCTCTGCTTTTGGAATACAATTTTCTGCCATGTTGGTGAGTAGATCTTGGTTTTTTTTATTGCATGTTCTTACACTGTTGCTACCAAAACTTTTTTTTTTCATTTGTTGCTCCACAATGTTTGTTTTGTTGCATAATAATAATCAAATTGGTTCGACTTCCCACTAAACATGCACATTTTTAAAAAGTACTTTTAATGCTCTTTCCAAGGATACCCAATTTATCTATGGTTGTTTGCTTACTTACTTACTTAAGCCTTGCACCCCTACTGGGGCATAGGCTGCCTACAAAGGATCTCCAAGAGTCTCTGTCCCGGGCTCTCCTTTCCACTTGGTTCCAGGTCATCCAGGTTGTTAGCTTAGGAGGCTGTAAAATTAATTCAATCTACCCCAAAACGCATGTCACCAGGGAACACACGTCCTTTTCCTGCTACGTCTGCAGGGAACTGACTAGCTGAGCACTGTTACGATGGGAAAGAGTTAACAAATTTGTAAAATACTTTGGGAGAATTCATGTACGGAGCATATCCTAAAGTTTCAAGCTTGTCCGTCCACAAATGCAGGCTCTAGTCGCTGTCACATACACACACAGTGTTTTGGCGCCAAATGTATGTTCTCTAGCAGGGTTTGTGTAGTTAGACATGATGTCATTGGCGTTCATAATTAAAAATAGGAACAACTTAGAAATGGGGCTGGCCGGAGTGTGTTCCGGAGCATGCACGTGACATTTTGGGCATGCGGGGCCAAAATTCTGGCAAAGAAGTAACAAGATGAAAATGACGTCACCTTGTGGCGCCAAGCTGTGTGTGTGTGTGTGTGTGTGTGTGTGTGTGTGTGTGTGTGCGTGTGTGTGCGTGCGTGTGTGTGTGTGTGTGTGCACGCGCGTATGTGAAAGTACATTTTTTTCCCATTTGGCAACTTTTAAATTGTTGTCATTCACAATATAGTCCATGCTTAAATGAATGATTTGAAGCGACATCCATTTTCACTGTAATGCCAGTTTTTGTGTGAGAGGAACCCACTTTATTGGTAGAAGCCCATTATTTCTCCATCCAGTGGCTCTGTTTCTAGAAAATGTCTATTTTATTTTATGTTATAGAGCTTAGTTATAAGGTGAGTTCTAAACATTCGCATCAATTCCAGAGCCCTAGAATAAATAGAAATATGGGAACCCATTTTCACATAAAATGGTAGGTAACCCACTCTGAGGCTTTTGTCTCCATGTGTGTGTGTGTGTGCTATTCAAGCCACAGTCTTCCAACTTGGCCCAAGGATACTTTGTGGCAAGGCCTTTCCAAACATACAAATTTGAGTGACCTCTCACAAAGGTCAAGGTCAAAGGGGCTCAGCAAATAGGTCTAAAAATAGCTATATTTTGACATAATTTATTTTTTCTCAAATACTATTCACAACTTCAAACCCAAACTTGGTACAAAGATACCTGAGGTAAGACCTTTCCATGCATACTAATTTGGATGACCCCTGAGAAAGGTCAAGGGTCACAAGACCTCAGGAAATAGGTTCAAAATAGACATATTTTGACAAAAGATTTGTTTTTTTCATATACTATTCACAACTTTAAACCCAAACTTGCTACAGAGATACCTGATGGAAACCTATCTATGCATACTGATTTGGATAACCCTTCGGAAAGGTCAAGGGTCACAGGCTGGCAAATGTGTAAAATGCCAATTTATAATAAAATTGTAGCATTTTCGCAAAATTTTCAATCAAATTGGGCACAAAGGTAGCTGATGATAAGACCTTCCTGTGCATACTAATTTACTCAACTCATTGCAAAGGTTGAGGGTGGGGGTGGGGGTAGGGGTGGGGTGGGGTAGGGTTGTATATATGTGTGAAAAATATTTACATTTTGAGAAAACATGGACTTTGCTGGTGTGGAAGCCAGCCGTTTACTTAGTGTCACAAAGGTCACACATAAGTATATTGGTTATCCATGAGAACCATAAGGGCTTTGCCTTTCTTGTTCAAAGAATTGTAGTTACATGTATTATCAACAGTTTTGCAAACTTTTCAATCAATTTTGGCACAAAGGTAGCTGATGATGATAAGATCTTCCTATGTATACTAATTTAGTCGACTGTATGATATCATAAGGTCAAGGGTCACGGGTGTTTGACAGCTGTGTGAAAACTGATTAAATTTTGAGAAAACATGGATTTTGCTGGTGCAGAAGCCATCTCTTTACTTTGTCACAAGGGTCACACTTGTTACATCTAACACACATTATGGTCTGCGGGGTTAAATCTATGCCCTTTGGAGATGGGCGGCATTTGTCTATAGATGGCGTTGTTTTTATCCAGGCTTACCTATGTCAGCAACACAATCAAAACATGATGTTTCATGCAGCAGGCAACACTTGCATACCTTTAACCCTCTAGCACTGACACACTATATCAAGATGCGGATCGACCTGTAGGCGCCAAGCTATTCTGGCACCACTTTTGAATAAACACGGTCGGTAGGAGTCATTGAGCTATTCTGATGCTACCCTTGAAGTTTGTAATATCAATGTCAATAGGCGCCTAGCTGTCTTGGCAATATTTTAAACTAACATGATCAGTAGTCGCCAATTAACATTCTGGCACCTTCCTTTAAGTTTGATCTACTATGGTCGTTAGGCGCTAATAGCTTTTCTGGCACCACCCTTGACTCGTCATGGTTGATGGTGTTGTGGAATGCAATGCAGTTTACCAAATGTGCGACTGACCATGACCATGTATTAAAAAATCCCTTCCCCCTGTTAATGAATACGGCCGGTTCAGGCTGTCTCAATCGTGAGGTGAAATGTATTAGGCACATACCCGTTCTACTTCTTCCTGAATGCTGAGAGAGAGTCTCCTGGCTAAAGAAGTAAATAAAGAAATCCTTTGAAGGTAGATTCTTTGGAAAACGAGTCTAAGATGGATGATTAATTAAAGGTAGATTGATCGTGCAGGTGGTGGGCATGATTTGTATGTATGTGTGTGTGTGTGTGTGTGTGTGTGTGTGTGTGTGTGTGTGTGTGTGACAGCAACTAGAGCCCGCATTTGAGGACAGACAAGCTTGAAATTGTATGATAAAATATTATCCATAAAAGAATAATCTCGAGGTCTTTTTAAAAAAAATTAAAATTAAGATGCACATTGGGGAGAAAATGACCGTTTCACAAAAACCGGGTGATCCACACTGAAGTCCGTAATTTTTCGGATTTTTACTAGATATTTTGCATATGGCTAGATTAAAGGAAGACATGAAATGAGTTTGTTAACCAGCATTGTACCTCTGGAAAAAAATAGTTTGACATTTTTGGGATTAATTTAACTAAATATTGAAATATTTGGGATTAATCTTAAACAATTGAATCTTTTATGAAACAAGATGGGATGAACAATAACCCACAAAGTCCCTTCTATATGAGAGCTGTCCTCGCTGTCAAGGGTATCTACCTTTTGTCTTGGACCTGATTCTGATGTTGAAATATCTATTGAAAAAGTCTTGCAGATCTGCCAATACCTCGGATATAAGTTATACTTTCATTTCATAGGCTTAAGAAAATGGTGACAAAACTAGAATTTCACAGTACAATTTCAGTCTGTGAAAGCAGGTTGACTTTACTAAGCTACATGATATACTAAATACACGGGTCACTTGAATGCTCTTCTGAAAGCGCGTCGATGTGTGTGTGTTAGTGCGTGTGTGCTCCAAACATCTCCAAGAGGCATAGATCCTCATGTGCCTAGAGGGCTCATCAGGGTCTATGCCTCCTGGAGATGTGCACATGTTTGTGTGAGAGAGAGAGAGCGCATGCGAGAAAGAGATTTGCATCATATTTAGAGTATTGTGTCAATGTCTGCGTGGTGACAGAGTTGCTTCTTTTACGTCACCACCACTGTCTGACTTTTTCCAGAAGTCAAGTTTTTATTTACTGTTTTAATTTTTTTCTGAAAAGAATTAATTTTTACTGAAGAAGTTGAAAGGGTGCAAAGCTGGCTAATGAACTCATCCAATGTCTTTCTCCAAACTAGCTATATCGGGTCACCTGAATGTTCTTCTGAAAGCGTGATGTGTGTGTGTGCGCGCGCGTGCGTGTGTGCGTGTTAATGCGTGCATGCGCGCGCACTCCAAACATCTTCAAGAGACACAGATCCTCATGCGCTGTCTGGGAGAGAGAGCACGCACTAGAGAGAATTACATCATATTTAGAGTATACTAATGGTCAAAACTTAAAGGCCACTTTTTATCGCAGAAGCACCGACAACACCACACAAATAATGTAACAATACTTGGAGTCAGTACTTTGCTAATTTATTTAGTAACAATTTCATTTATTTTTAAGTAAATCAAGCAATTGTAACAACAGCAGTACGTTAGAATGTTCACCCACCCCTCATTTGAAAAGTCACACAAGACTGGGCCAGTCAGTAGCGAGTGTACCCACCGTTTGCAGCCAAGCATTCAATGCAGCGTTGACGCATGGAGTTCACCAGGGTTTCGAGAACATGTTGTGGGATCGCTTCCCACTCTTGATGCAGGAACTGAGTCAGAAGGGGGACGCCTTGAGGTGGGGGGTGGTTGCTGACTACACGTTGCCCCAGCACGTGACCAGAGGTGCTCGATGGGAGCCAGATCAGGTGAACGAGTTGGCCACTCCATCATCATGATGCCCCGTTGCTCAAGGTACACATCCACCACACGGGCGCAATGAGGTCAAGCATTGTCGTCCTGCAGAACAAAATTGTCACCTATGGCTTGGAGAGCTGGCTGGATGAGGGGCTGCACAATCTTGTCCCGATAGCGCAGTCCAGTCAGGGTGCCTCGGATGACTTGGAGGGGGGTCCTGCCTTCCCTGCTGAAGCCTGCCCAGACCATGACTGAGCCTCCTCCGTAGCGATCCACCTCTTGGACGCATCCATCTGTGAATCGCTCGCCCTGGCGTCTCCAGACCCTCAGACTGCCGTCGTTGAAGGACTCAATGAACCATGACTCATCAGTAAACAGAACCTGAGTCCACTGGAGTCTGTTCCATCTCACATGTTGATGACACCAGGCAACCCGGGCTCTGTGATGAGCTGGAATGAGAGGTATTCTCACTGCTGCTCTGCATGAAGCCAGGCCAATTTCACACAGACGTTGGCAGACTATGCTTTTGCGGACATTAACATTTGCAGCTTGCATCAGTTGATGTCGCAGAGTGGTTTAAGTGACAGTTCAGTCGTGCAGAGCCGCCACACAGAGGTATCTGTCCTCCCTTCTGCTGGTGCAGCACGGGCGTCCTGAGCAGGGTCGTCGTTCTGCCCTTCCAGTTTCTTGGAATCGTGCCAGCAGCCTCTGGATCACTGAATGGGACACCCCAAGACGTCTCCCAATTACTCGTCCAGAAATTCCATCCTGCAGCCATGCTAGTGCCCGGCCTTGATCTACTGGCGTAAGGCTTCGTCGCGGTGGCATGGTTAGGAAAGTGACAATGATGCCTCTACTGTACCGGTATTTGTAGTGAAACAGAGGTGCTCAGTGTTCACGACTGACCCCTTTAGCACATGCATCACGACTTTACCGAGTTTTTCCATCTGCCTGCCTTTGGTACGCTTGCCAATATCGCACAGGTTTTCACAAAAACTGACGATGTTTTACGTGCATTTGACATGTTCGTGGAAATTGATGAATTGTTGTTTATTGTTCCCTGTACAGTGGACTGTCTTAAGGTCAACTCTGAACCCATTTGGATCAAAAGAACATTGTATTTTATTAGCGTACTTGAGACGATAAACAATGACACAAAAAAGTTGGGTGGCCCTTTTGACCATTAGTATATTATGTCAATGTCTGGGCGGTGACGGAGTTGCCTCTTTTACGTTAAAGCCACTGTCTCTAGAAGTCAAGGTTTTTTACTGTTTTAATTCTTTTCTGAAAAAAATTAATTTTTACTAAAGAAGTTGAAAGGGTACAAAGCTGGCTAACGAACTTATCTAATGTCTTTCTCCATCCAAAATTTCAAGAAAATTTGACAAAAATTACGGACTCTAATCTGGGTCAACCAACTTCCTATAAACGGTTGTTTATGTCTTCAATGAGACATTCAATTACAATATATATATGCTCGGAGGCTCTATTAGCCACCCCTTTAATATAGTATTTTGCCAAGTTTCAAGCTTGTGTGTACAGAAATGTCGGAGATTCTCTTGTTTACATACATACGCACACGCACATACGGAGCTTCACACCAAATGTACATTCAGCAGTGAGGTTAGCATAACTAGAAATGACATAATTTTTATCTTGTTACTCCAATTGTCTGAGGTTTAGGCCTGCCCACCTTTGACATCATGGACATGCTATTAAATTCGCCCCACTACGACCCATCCTAAAAAGTCCCTTCTATGAATAGAAGGGACTTAAAAAGCAGTCTTCTCATTAATAATTGCATGATTTTTTATAAACAGTATTTACATAAGCCTACAGTTTGTCTTAGCTGTCAGGTATGATTAGGTCAAATTGTGACCTGTAAGCCCAAGGTGTAAAAATCAGCTAATATTCGGCACCACTTTTTCAGAGTTAACTTTAAAACAGCTAACATAAATTTGGACTTTTCTGTTACAAAACAAACTATCTTCCCATAGGCTTAAAACTAGGGTTATTGGCTGATCTGACTATGGTGTCAGACTTACTGGTACCTCGAACTCTAAGATGAGAGACAGACAGTAATAATAATAATAATAATAATAAATTGTCTCTTATAACCCTATATCCCTGCAAAAAGGCTCAAAGCGCTGTACATCAAGATTTTCTAAAAAAGAAAATGGTACAACGTACGGTACAAGCAGCGTACAAATCCATGCATTTGCAAATATACTACAAAGCACATGTAGACAATATTGACATAAAACATGTCAGAAAGATTTCAAGAACATGAGATGATGCATGTATATGGGTATTATTGATGGGCTGTACGAGCATTCTACTCATTACATTACACCTTTCTTAGTTGCTTATTTCAACTGGTCGTTTGACAAAGGTGTATTTCCTGATGATTGGACAGAAGCCATTATTCAGCCGCTGCATAAAAAGGGTGATGTTAACCACCCTGATAACTACAGGAGCTATCACTATTGAATATATGTAGTAAATTGTACAGTTATATTCTGAATTGTAGGACATCAGAGTGGGTTGAGGAAAATACAATTGTTGGGGAAGAACAAGAGCGTTTAGAAAAGATCACAGCACAGTTGGTCATATATTTACCTTAATTGCATTAATACAAAAGCAACTTGTTAGACACCAAAACATGTATGTTGCCTTCATAGATTTCATTAAAGCTTACAATTATGTTGATAGGGAAAAGCTGTGGAGTATGGCATTGAGGGTAAACTGCTGAAGGCTATAGAAAGTATGTATGTTGTTGTAAAAGCACAGGTAAGGGCTGGTGCAGATCTAATGGAGAGCTTTGAATGCCCGCATGGTTTGTGACAAGGGGAAATTTGCAGTCCTGACCTTTTCTCAATATTTATTAATGAACTCACTAAGGAGATAAGGAATAATGGTCGCCATGGCATTCAGATTGCTCCTGATCTGTTACAGTTACTTATAATTCTCTTTGTGATGATATTGCTTTATTTTCTGACAAAGCTGTTGGCCTTCAAAGCCAGCTGAATGGTTTATACAATACAATACAATACAATACAATACAATACAATACAACTTTATTGTCTGTTCGAGTCAAGGCACGACAGAAATTTGCCTTTCGGCTCGTCATGAAACAACAATATAAGACATTAACAAACGCTACCATAACATATCATGAAAAATTATCATTGCAGCAATCTATCACAAGCAATCTGTCACAAGATGGGAGGTAATGTTAAGTAGATCATACTTATCGCGGCGTTATAAACGAGAGTTCAAAATCGAGACAGCAGTTTGAATAAAAGACTTCTTAAAAACATTCCTTTTGGCAAGTGGCATGTTGAAACGTCTGCCTGATGGTAGCATTTGAAACTGATCAGAGAGTGGGTGACTAGGATCATTGACAATGTTAGCAGCTATCCTTCGGACAGCTCTATGGTACAGATCATCTACTGGGTACTGTCCTAGGCCAATGATCTTCTCAGCTGTTCTGACGATACGTGACAGTCTGCCCCTGTTTTTCATACTGAGGTTGCCATACCAAGCAGTGATGTTAAAAGTCAGTATGCTTTCGATCAGGCTTCTATAAACGGATTCTAAAACCCTGGAACTGACATCAAAACTTCTCAGTTTCCTAATAAGGTACAGACGCTGGTTTGTCTACCCTTGGTCCATTCACCTGTATTTTCCTTTTTCAAACTCTCCCTACTGTCTGCGCTACCTGTAGCTCTTGATATTGGATGTGTGTTGCTAAATGGTCTTAGGTTTATTTAGCGTTTAGACCGGCTGGCGACATACATTCAATATTCTGTTTATTTTTTTTTTTCACAAACAGTACAGGCACGTCCTGAGAAATTTTTGTTGCTGTCGGGACGTTAAGCAATTACAACCAACCAACTTCTCTCTCTGAACTACTAGTTCTCTCTCTCTCTCTCTCTGGGCATGTTTTTTTTTTTGCTTTCTTTTTTCTTAAAGACCCTTTCTTTTTCTTCCCTCTCTGAATATCTAACTCTTTCTTGTCTCTATGTATCTGTACTTCTAGCTCTTTCTCCTCTCTCAGTTTCTGAATCTCTAAATCCTTCTCGTCTCTCTGTCTCAGAACTTGTAGTTCTTTTTTCTTAAGTACTCTCTCTCTGTCTTTGTCCTCTCTATCCTTACACTTCTCCACATAGTCAAAGAGCCTGTCCTCCTTAAGACCTTAAGAGTATGTGTATGCTTTATGTTGGCATGTCGAAGGCTGCTTGGCATTTCATACAGAGATCACATCACGAACGAGGAAGTGGGAAGCAGAATCAGGCAAGCCATCGGGCCCTAGGAAGACCTATTCATCATCATCATCATCATCAGTCCCTTGCCCGAACTGGGCGTTGGGGGGACTGATTGATTGATTGATTGTACATTGCTTAACGTCCCGACAGCAACAAGGCTTTCTCAGGACGTGCCTGCACTGCTTGTGAAAAAAAATAAACAGAACATTGAATGTATGTCGCCAGCCGGTCAAATACATTAAATAAACCTAACACATGGGGCCTAAATAAAGCTAAGACCATTTAGCAACACACATCCAATATCAAGAGCTACAGGCAGTGCAGACAGTAGGGAGAGTTTTAAAAAGGCAAATACAGGTGAATGGACAAAGGGTAGACAGAAACACATGCCCCAGAATAGAGAGAAAAACCCACCCTGTGGGGCTAACCAGGGTGACCCTGGGAACTAAAAAATACCTAACCCCACCCAAGTCCCCCAGGGCAGACCCGGGTGGGGTAGTTGGGGGGACTGAAAGGCAGCAGCAACAGACAGTGCTCTCCACTGAGTTCTATTTTGGGCGGTGGCAAGCAAGTCTGGCATCTCGAGTTCGGTCCATTCTTTTATGTTTGCGACCCAACTCTTTCTCTGACGACCTCGCCGACGACTTCCTTCGAGAGTGCCTTGGAGGATAGTCTTGGACAAGGTGTTGTGTCGGGTCACGTGGCCAAACCAAGCAAGCTTGCGCCGTTTCACGGTTGCCAGAAGGGGTTCATGTGGGCCCACCAGGGAAGTGACGATGCTCCGTACATATTCGTTGGGCTTGTGCTCGCGGTACGAGATGCGGAGCAACTTCCTCAGGCACTTGTTCTCAAAGGCCTGGATTTTCTTTTCTGAGTCTGCAAGCAGTGTCCAAGTCTCACAGCCGTAGAGTAGAATAGACACTACGAGGGACTTGTAAAGCCTGTACTTGATGGTGAAGCTGATGGAGTTACTTCTCCATATCCTGTCCAGCCTGGCCATTGCGGATGTTGCTGTACCTATCCTGATACGGATCTCTGCTATGCAACTACCGTCTTTGGACAGGGTGGCTCCCAAGTACTTGAAGCTATTGACCTCTTCTAGCTTCTGGCCGTTCATGTGAATGTTGCTGCTGCTGTCGCTTGTGGTGTTGATCATCACTTTGCTTTTATCCGTACTGATCTCCATGCCATAAGACCCTGCGCTACTTGAAAGTTTGTCTGTCAGGTTTTGGAGCTCACTATTGCTGCCTGCCATGAGGTCAATGTCGTCTGCGAATCGAAGATTGCACAGGGATCTGCCACCAATAGAGATTGAAGTATGGTGGTCGTGGAGGGTTTCCTGCATGATCTTCTCCAGGAATATGTTGAAAAGGACAGGAGAGAGCAGGCATCCTTGACGGACACCGATCGTCGTCCTGAAGAACTCGCCTGACTGATTGTTAAGTAGAAGACCTATTAGCCATTGTGAAAAAACGCAAACTGAAGTGGTATGGGCATGTCACGCGTTCAACAGGGCTTGTCAAAACAATCCTACAGGGCACTGTGCAAGGAGGACGAAGGAGAGGAAAACAGAGGAAAAAATGGGAGGACAATATCTCAGAGTGGACAGGACTGAGGCTGGGCGATACGCTAAGAATGGCAGAGAACAGAGTGGAATGGAGGGAGCTGGTTGCCAAGTCATCAGTGGTGCCCCAACGGTCGGCAAGACTACGGGATATAGATAGATAGATGTGTATACGGTGTTGATTTGCGGTAGTGAGAAGGTATGGTGTATGCAGTATAGAATCTTTTGAGTGTTTTTTTGTTTGTTTATTTCCATAAAAGGCCATAGAAGAAAGAGAGATAGTGTTTGTGTTATACCGCGTGAATGCGCCTGACTGAGTCAGTGGTGGTGCGTGCGTCTGTTGTGCTGAGAGTCTGTACGTGCGACTGGGGAGAGTCTGCATGCGTTACAGTGGTGACCCTGATTTTTCTTTTCTAGCAGTAGGTAGAGTAGAGTGGCTGAAGGTGTTCGCTAGCTTGGGTGGAGAATTTAGAATACGGTTTGTTTGCTATGTGGGTGCTTGTTTGTCTGTGCTAGTTCCCCTCTCCGATTCTAGGGGGCAAGATCCTTTGTTTAGGTAGTTTCTGGATCTTACAAGGAGCTAGTTCTTGTTTCTTCCTTTTGTATAGCTTGTATTATTCTTTTTCCTTGCTCTACTGTCTGTCGTTTTTTTCCGTTCCATCTGGACGCCTTCAAGTAGGTTGCTATTTCTTGTGCATAGGTTGTTGACATTTCTGTGGCCCTTCTTTTAAGTTCTGTTCTTAAATTTGTTCTATGTTTTTGTATTTTTATGTGTATTTTTAATTTTGCAAGTTGTTGCCATAGATATGGAGTCGGACCTAGAAGATGTTTATATTAGACAAGGGGAAAGATTAAGTCTTAAGGAGGACAGGCTCTTTGACTATGTGGAGAAGTGTAAGGATAGAGAGGACAGAGACAGAGAGAGAGTACTTAAGAAAGAAGAACTAGAAGTTCAGAGACAGAGAGACGAGAAGGAATTAGAGATTCAGAAACTGAGAGAGGAGAAAGAGCTAGAAGTACAGATACACAGAGACAAGAAAGAGTTAGATATTCAGAGAGGGAAGAAAAAGAAAGGGTCTTTAAGAAAAAAGAAAGCCAAAAAAAACATGCCCAGAGAGAGAGAGAACTAGTAGTTCAGAGAGAGAAGTTGGTTGGTTGTAATTGCTTAACGTCCCAACAGCAACAAAAATTTCTCAGGACGTGCCTGTACTGTTTGTGAAAAAAAAACAACAACAGAATATTGAATGTATGTCGCCAGCCGGTCTAAACGCTAAATAAACCTAAGACCATTTAGCAACACACATCCAATATCAAGAGCTACAGGTAGCGCAGACAGTAGGGAGAGTTTGAAAAAGGAAATACAGGTGAATGGTTTGATTGATTGATTGTACATTGCTTAACGTCCCGACAGCAACAAGGCTTTCTCAGGACGTGCCTGCACTGCTTGTGAAAAAAAAAAACTAAACAGAACATTGAATGTATGTCGCCAGCCGGTCAAATACATTAAATAAACCTAACACATGGGGCCTAAATAAAGCTAAGACCATTTAGCAACACACATCCAATATCAAGAGCTACAGGCAGTGCAGACAGTAGGGAGAGTTTTAAAAAGGCAAATACAGGTGAATGGACCTCGGGTAGACAGAAACACATGCCCCAGAATAGAGAGAAAAACGCACCCTGTGGGGCTGACCAGGGTGACCCTGGGAACTAAAAAGTACCTAACCCCACCCAAGTCCCCCAGGGCAGACCCGGGTGGGGGTACAGGTGAATGGACCAAGGGTAGACAGAAACACATGCCCCAGAATAGAGGGGAAAACCCACCCTGTGGGGCTGACCAGGGTGACCCTGGGAACTAAAAAGTAGTTAACCCCATCCAAGTCCCCCAGGGCAGATCCGGGTGGGGGTCAGAGAGAGAAAGACGCGAGAGGAACAAGCCTTACGAGAAAAGGAGCAAGCCTTGAAAGCAAGAGAACTAGAGTATCAGAGAGAGAGAGAGAGAAGAGAAAGATAGGGAGTCGAAAGAGAGAGATAGGGAGTTGCAGCTGCAAATGGCTCGAGATGGCTCGAGAAGGGGGTTCTAGGCCATCTCCAGATAGTGATTCAGTAGGTCAGGGTGTACGTAACTTCCCTAGATTATCAATGTTTGAGGAGTCTGTGGACTCCATTGACGCTTTTCTGTGTTGGTTTGAGGCTCATGCGCAGGCATTGAGTTGGCCACCCGCCAACGGGCCCATTTTGCTTTCGTTTGTTTTTGAAGGTCAGGCCTCGAGTCTTTTCCATAGCTTAAACATTTTGGGTAACGTGGATTATGATACTTTGAAGGAGTGTCTATTACAGACGTTCCAGTGTAGTGCGGAGGGATTCAGGGAGCGCTTGAGGGCTTGTCGGGCAGAGACGGGGGAATCATTTGTGTCGTTTGGAAAACGGTTGCCCCACTTGCTCATATGTTGGGTCGAGCTGTCCAAGATCGGCCGCACGTATGAGGAATTATTTGATCTCATTTTGGCAGAACAGTTCTTCGGTAGCGTTTCTAAGGATCTTGCTGTGTTCCTGAGGGAACGTGACCTCAAGAGTACCGAGGAGATAGCTCAGAACGCAGAAGCTTTTCGGCTCGCGCATCCGACGAAGAACCTAGCACGTAGGACTGAGTCGCCGCCAGTCAGGTTAGTCGCCGCTAACACGGCTGGGGGACAACAGGGTGTCAATACCTTGCGTGGGGCCCAACTGTTCAACGGTAGAGGTACTTTCCGTTTTCAACGTGGGGATAGGGGTGGCAACGTTGGCGGTCGGGATCCTTACGCACGGGGAGAGAAATCTGGGCGTGGGTACGGACGTGGTCGTATTGCTAATTCGAGCACTAAGTGTTTCACTTGCAGAGGGTACGGTCAATTCGCTCATCAATGTCCTAGCGATACTGGTCTGGTGGATGGGGCTGAGCAGCTCACTCACACAGCCAGTGCTGCGGTGCCAATCGTCAAGGAAGATCCCCAGCTGGGCGTCTTGTGTTCGGCTGATGGAGGAGGTGCTTACCTACCATTAGTGAACGGTGTTGTAAACGGGTTTCTCGTTTCTGTTCTCCATGACTCCGGGGCCACGACAGCGGGGGTCCGACGTAGCCTCGTTAAGGATGATCAGTTCACGGGGGAGACGCAGAAAGTGATTTCGTTCAGAGGAAAGGTAGAGTCTTTTCCTTTGGCTAAGATAGAGGTTGACATTAAGTTTTCCTCAGGTGATCTGATTTGTTGTGTCATCGACGAGCCAGTAGTTGACTTGATTCTTGGAAACATGAAGGGTATCGAGCCAGTCATCGGTATGTTCGGAGCGATTAAGCAAACTCATATTCCTCGCAAGGCAGTTGCATCAGTAGCGACCAGAGCTCAAGTCAGGCGCGATGGTGAGGAAAAGGCTGCGCTGCCATGTGAGGTAAGTTCGCCTCTTGACGCTGTTTCGCCTGACGCTCTCATCGAGTTACAGAAGGCAGATGAGTCATTACAGGGTTGGTTCGAGAAAGCTGCAGTGGGCGAAGTTAAGAAAAGTGGGGTAAACTTGTACCAGTTTGTAGTAAAAGACAGCTTGCTACAGCGTCATTTTTGTAAGGAGGGCGCACCAATAACTGTTTCGAAAGCCGTACAGATCGCTGTACCTTTTTCACTGCGTGACACAGTTTTGTTGCTGGTCCATGTAGGTTTGTTCGCTGGTCATTTCAGTGTTAAGCGAATGCTGCAGCGTGTTCATCTCAGGTGTTTGTGGCCCAATGTGTCGACAGACGTCGCACGATATTGTCACTCCTGTGACATTTGTCAGAGGACTACTCCGAAGGGCCGTGTTCCTAATGTACCCCTTCAGTTGATGCTGCGCATCGAGGTCCCATTCAATCGAGTAGCTGTGGACATTGTGGGTCTGGTGTCCCCCCCCCCCCCCCCCCTCCTTCTGAGGGTAACCATAGATACATCTTCACCATCATTGAAGAAGCGACGCGATACCCAGAGACTGTCCCGTTGCAGAGGATTGATACAGTATCGGTAGCGGGGGCAAATGTTTTCGGTCTTCACTCGTATGGGCTTCCCGAAGTCGGTTCTTAGTGACAGGGGAACCCAGTTCATGTCCGAGATGATGAGCGAGTTCCACCGTATGTTGGGGATCAGAAGAGTTCTGACCTCACCATACCACGCCCAAGCTAACGGGCTGGTGGAACGTTTTCATGGCACGCTGAAACAATCGCTTAAAAAGGTGGTACAGACACAGCCACAGTCCTGGCACCATTACCTCCCAGCGCTGTTGTTCGCATATCGGGAACTGCCGACCGAGAGCACTGTGTTTTCCCCTTTTGAGTTGCTGTTTGGTCGACGTGCGCAAGGGCCGATCGACTTGCTTGCTAACGCGTGGTCAGGGGATAAGGACGCGGACGAGGCAAAAACCATTTTTGAGCATCTGCTGGACCCGAAGAACATTGTCAGGGAATCTTGCGAGATAGCCCACAACAATGTGGATGCTGCACGAAAAGTGCAGAACTACTACCGTGACAAGGGCTCCCGGGTAAGGAAGTTTTCTCCAGGGGAGCAAGTCTTGCTCTTTTCGGCCGCAACCACCCAGAAGCTCTTACCTCAGTGGCGGATGCCATACCGAGTTGTCCGAGAATATGGGGAGAGGCAAAAAAAAGGTCTACCATGCAAACATGTTAAAGAAGTACTATGACTGGTCTGTGCCTGCACTAGGGGTTTTTGCAGTGGGGGAAACCGTGCCGTTCAGTTCACTTGTGGGTGACGAGACCTGCCCGCAGACGTCACTTGTGGGTAAAGAGACCTGCCCACAGTGCTCACTTGTGGGTGCAGAAGTCTGCCCGCATACCTCACTTGTGGGTATTGGGATCTGCTCGCAGCCGGCCACCGGTCCGTGTTACCCTTGGTGGCATATTTTTGACGTTGAAGATTAGTTCTTTTGTTCTGTGAGGGTATTGTATTGCAGTCAGTTAGTCTTAAAAAGAAACTCGGTCGTTCCTTTTTTTCCTCAGGAAGGGGGAATTGTGATGAAGCTCTATGCCCATGCATAGAGTTCACACAGGGTTTTTGTATGGTACGGTGTTGTCAGCGGTTTGTCTTGTGATAAATATTCCGTGTATGCACGAGGCCACGTGCAATCATAGGGGAAGCGTTTTGCACGGGGTTTTAGCGAGAGTTCAGGCAAACAGATCTGTAGGGAATTCAGTATGGGCTACACCGTCAGTGTGGACGGACGTATGTTGGATATGCTAGCTGTATTCCAAGACTCTGAAACCTAGAATTCAGGTATGTTTTTATATGTATTATTGACAGCTGCTGAGTTAAAGATAGTATGCGTTAGTAAGAGTTAATTCGGTTGTGTAGCGTTGATTTGGTTCCGTTATGTCAGTTTGAAATTCGTTATGGTAACCGGTGATTTTCCTATGTAGTTATTTACGGAGATGGATAACAAGGGAATGTGAGGTGTGTATGCCTAAGTCATTATGAAGGTAGTACGTGGTTGGTTTAAGTATAGTCTTTTCCAATGTATGAAATAATGTATGGCGAGATTGTCAGGTTATAGTCAGTTTCAATGTAGTGACAGAGTTATGGTGTGTTATGGAAGTAGTTCATGTTATGAAGCACGTGTGTGTGTGAATGAACGTGTGAGAGTTATGTGTATCAGCCAGGTTACGTAATGTACCTCATATCATCCAATATGTGTGTGTTTAGCAAGTGTTATGATATTAAGACTTTGTGTACAGAGTTCTTGTGTGGAGCGGAGTGACATGGCACCGAGACGTCAGTCAATGGAGGCTGCCGCCAGAGGACCTACTGTGAGGTCATTTCATCACTCGAGGAGTGAGCGACTGGTGCCTAGACAACTGGATCATCAGGACTGTGCTACGGGAGCGAGTCAGGAGGATGTCCACGGTACGAGAAACGTGGGACTACTCAGAAGCGTGTGACACAAGGAA
The DNA here is from genome assembly GCA_036245525.1 of Semisulcospira habei. Classification (NCBI taxonomy): domain Eukaryota; kingdom Metazoa; phylum Mollusca; class Gastropoda; family Semisulcospiridae; genus Semisulcospira; species Semisulcospira habei. Next base: position 222,600,954 of record BTPG01000003.1, read on the forward strand.
CTACATGCCTAGACATGGAAGGACAGAACGTTGCAGAACAATAACACCAGTGAAACAGGTTGGATTGTGAGGACAATTACCTAGCCTGGCTTTTACATTGTGCATGTGTATGCGGTGTTGATTTGCAGTAGTGAGAAGGTATGGTGTATAGAATCTTTTGAGTGTTTTTTTGTTGTTTATTTCCATAAAAGGCCATAGAAGAAAGAGAGATAGTGTTTGTGTTATACCATGTGAATGCGCCCGACTGAGTCAGTGGCAATGCGTGCGTCTGTTGTGCTGAGAGTCTGTACGTGCAACTGGGGAGAGTCTGCGTGCGTTACAGGTGGTATGATGGTAATGTTGTACAGTTAGTTAATGTCTATAAGTATTTAGGGATTTGCATGTCCACATGCTGTTTGTTCAGTCGAGCTACAGAAGATCTTGCTGCCAAAGCACATAGGGGCATAGTTTGCATTCTTATGATTCTGTGGTACCTTGAAAATCGTAATCCTGCTTTGCTCCTTTAAATTATTTGTTGCACAGATTCAACCCATTCTATTGTATGGGTTGGAAGTATGGGGACTTAGTGGGGACTGTAATATTATTGAAAAAAATTCACTTGTATGCACTGAAGAAGTTCCTATTATTAGAACTCCAAATACTATGGTCTATAGCGAATGAGGAAGCCACCCACTATATATTTTGCATTTTTGTACATTGCGTTAGTTACTGGCTACGCCTGCTGCGTTTACCCAAATATTGCATCCCAAAGAAAGCATATAAAATGATGTTAGCACTTCACGAACAGATCAAGATTACATGGGTTCATCATGTAATGGTACTGGTTGATCCCTTGGAAAGGACATGTGTTTCAAGAAAGATTTTTTTTTTTAAAGCCATATTTTGACAAAAGATGTTTTTTTCTCAATTACTATTCATAACTTCAAACTCAAACTTGGTACAAAGATACCTGATCGTAAGACCTTTCTCTATGCATACTAATTTAGTTGATCCCTTGGAAAGGTCAAGAGTCACAATATCTCAGGAAATAGGTCAGAATAGTCATATTTTGACAAAAGATGTAAAGCTTGTTTGTGAAAGTCAAGGCGTTGGCCATGTGGAGGTGTTTTTGAGAAATTTCAAGCAAAGACTGGTCAAATGTTTCCACCAGGAGGGGCATTATATTAGATTAGAAAACAGTGAGTGCTTTTCAGCCTATACGCTTTTTAAACCTAACTTGATACAGAATACTATTCTGTGGATCTTGAATTATATTTGTGTGTGTAATTCACTTATTAGATTCAGATTTCTGTGCCACAAACTGTTACAGTGATGCCAGCGTTTCTCGCAGTTGTCCATTTTGTCAAGAGCTAGAGACGGAATTACATTTTCTCTAAATTTGTCCGCAGTACGCTGATTTAAGGGAACAATATATTCCCAGACAGTTTTGTAGGTATCCTTGTGTATTCAGATTTTCCACGATAATGTCTGATAGCAGTACTCATCTGACATGACGTGTAGCTAGTTTTATATATAATGCAATGGAAATTTGAGGTAAAGTTGTGTAATTACGAATTTACGTTTCTAAATGCACATCAACACCGTTGTGGAGTTTTGGCTTGATTTGATATGTACATAATCATAAACGAGTTGCACCAAAAGTCAACTACAACTACATTATTTAATGTCGTTTATTAATATCTGTACAATGCTGAATGTCTCTGTATTGATGTGGTTACTGACATGCTGGGTTGTAGTTCATCCAAAATGTTTCGGTTATGGGCCATTGGCCTGCACTGAACAAAGAATTTGAGCCTTTGATGTATATGGGTTAGAGCAGACTACATCAACCCATTTCAATGGCCAGACTGAACATGTATGGCCTCAGTGGGTTTGTGGTAGCATGCAGTTGACCAACCTTTAGCTGGCAGCGCTTTTTGTTGCGATGATTCCTGCAGGAGTCATTGTGATAAAAGCGCTACTGACAGCCAAAGGACTAAAGCAAAATGACTTCAATATAAGCTTCACGTCATGACAAGTGTTCTACTTGAAAGACATCATGCCCACAGCAATGCAGTCTTCATTCTTTAGTCACCACGGGGCTCTCCAAAGTGCATGGGCTGCAACCACAGCCACATTATGACAGAGGAACTAACCTACCTGAGAGATGAGCTGACTGCCAAGTAATGGCACAAAGAAAGCCCAAACTACAAGATATTGCTCCAAACGCTTTACCAGTTTCCATGAACAATTCGTTGTTATTCATTAATGAACAGTTGAAAATTCAAAACCATTAAAAATACTTGTGATACTGAAAGCCTATTTCAGTGAAGTCACTTTTGTCAAGGTGATTGGAAATTTAGAGAAGTCGACCAACAGAAGCCCTTACAGCACCTGATTTTATTAACCCAATGGTACTGTTTAAAGTACTGGTGGCTGCATGCACAAAGGGGTTAATACAATTCACTGTGCCTTATCTTTAAGCAAGCGCATTTGAAGCTGGTTTGCTAACTCATTCGAGCTGCTCCGATTCAATAGCTCAATAGACGTGTCATGTAGATTTGCCCGTCTGCCATGGGCAACGCTATACAACACTTTCGAAGCTATTAATGTGGGCTCCTTGAATGAGTTAATGTTGAAAAAAGACACTCACAGGTCTGACATTATTGACTGGTTCCTCTGTGACGCTGCTTGCAGAGGCGCGCTGTGGTTTGGGGGGAGGCTGGGGAAGGACTGGTACCCCTGGGGTGGGTGGGAGGTGGCGACGAGGTCGGGGAGTGGGGCTATCAGAAAACTCCAGCTGCTTGTCCCCGACCTCTATCATGCTACCTGCACACAATGAAAAGGGCACATTGACAAGTGTACACTCTGTACAACAGAAACAGCTGGAGCCAATTCTAATGACCCCCTGCAGATGTAGGTGCTCATAAGAAAATATCATCCCTTTTGCTGATCACACCCCTCAATCAATTTGTGTCATTTGCAAGAGGAGAGAAGACAGGAGCAAAAGTTCATTATCATGAAAGCAGACATGAGACCAGGTTGAGACCAAATCCTAGGAAAGCAAAGAGTCCAGGACTCGCAACTCGCAATCAGTATATTTTCATGTGGGGGAACTTCACAAAACACCTACATTCATCTTATAGTATAAGCAATGAGTTCAAGAAAAATAAAAACTGTTTTTGCTTTTTCTTAACGAATTTGCACTGATCTAAAAAGTAATAATAATAATAATAAGCGCATTAAATAGGCGCTTTATCCCAATTGAAAATCGGCTCAAAGCGCCATCGCGAACTGAACCCAACAAGCACGCTCACGTGACTCACGCGCATTCACTCACACACTGTACATAAACACAGAACATTCACGTGGTGCTGAGGGCAAGCTCAAGCGAGCTACTGAAGTTTTGGAAATTCAAATCGTTTATATTTGAAATTTGATTAAGTGGGCTGAAATTGATACCAAAGTCGCGGGGGAGGAAGAGCCGGAGTACACAGAGAAAGAACCCCCGATGGTCCGCCCGAATTAACGGTGACACTTACTGAGGAGAAAAGTCTGACGCCGGAACCGGGTTTTAAACCTCGCACCTCTTGCATTGGTGGCAGGCACTTTTACCGCTGCGCCACGGACCGCCCCAAATAACCAAAATGCTGGGAAAAAATTTGGATTTCCGAAAAAATTCTGAAAAGTCCCATGTATGTGAAAGGGAGGGCGGAGAGAGAAACAGGCATCTAGAATCAATACACTTTGTTTTATGGAAAACAAATAGGCTTTATTAAGGTGCTTCCTAACCCCACTGACAGGTCGGTATAGGTCATTTGGCATTGGAGTGCATTTTTTTTTTTTTTTTTTGCAAATATCTTTGCAAATGACCACTTTTATGTACCAGACTTAGAACAAATATCATCCAGTGCTAGTTGACCAAATATGATATACTTTGAAGAAACTTGAACAATGTGTCAGTTTTGCTATATAGTCATAAAAATAAGGATTTTTTTCACAAAATGACTGATTTTACATCCCTCAATGTGCCCCAGATAATCAGCCCAGTACAAGAATGATCCATTTTCATGTGAATGAGCAAGTTGATCAAGTTTTCAAACTTGAAACAGCGCAGGCATACATGAAATGTGCATGCTCGACCTCAATGTTGAAATCTGGCTGTTTCCCACCGAGGCTCTATTAGGGAATTAAAAATGGCTTGTTCTTGTCTTTTCACCAAATTGTTACAACAAAATCAACAAATCATAGAAGTTAAGTATAACAGCCCATATTAGGTCAATTAGCACTAAATAGTGTTTGTTCTTAAAGTGGTACAGAAAAGTGTTCATTTGCAGAGATATTTGGAAAAACGTTGTGCACTCCAATGTCAAAATGGCCTATACACATTACTTAAATTCAAAGGAAATTCCAGCAAGCCTCCTGGATCAAACTATTGTCAAGAGGGGACATTAACCTCAATAAAGTGATACACAACCAACAAATCTTTACATTTTAGCCCAATTAGCCCCAACACGCCATCAGACATCAAGCTAATCTGGCACTACACTTAGATTATCATGGTCGATTCATCTCCTGCAACTGGTACATAATTGTTAGGTGACACCATTAATAATGGGGAAATGCGGCCTTGGGGTTAAATGTGTTAAGCTGACACTTCTAAACACCACAAACATCATTCACACATGCCCCTTATGTGCAATATAAATTTCACTTCCAATGCCAAATGGCTAATGAGTCATTAGTTCAGCACTTTCCAGTAATACAACTAGTAGAAATGCACTTGTACCACAAAAATGTGCTTCCTAACTAGATAGGGGTCTCAATCTGTTGACAAGCTGCGATCAGACACTATCAATGAGTTACCTTAGTTGATCAATATACACGTGCTGGCACTATAAGTGAAGTGAGTGAAGAGAAGCACTGGGTCACTAAGACTACAGAGGCAACGCTTGTAAAATATTGCTGCTATTAGGAGCAACAGTGGTATTTCCTTTATGTCCTAAGCAGCACTGTTGCCTGAACAGGATACACCTACTTAGATGTGATAATCAAGGTGTGCAACTACGTCAGTAGCAGCAGTCAGTTAACCATTTTTCACTACTGAGCAAAATAAATATGATCTGTCTGCAAGAGATATAGATCCTCGTGAACCCTCGTGACTGTGGAGGCTCATGAGGATCGATGCCTCTTACTGAGGCATATTTGTATCCTTGTTCCTTGGATGGTTGTGGCTTTTGTCGTTATATGCACACAGATTTCCGAACCAGTAATGTGTCCAGTGGCAGGGAAGGGGGAAATTACACTGCTAAGTAATTAACCTTTCCATCCTGATACACTTTTGCGCAAAATAAATTTTACTATAATAGTTCAAGGGTAGTGCCAGAATAGATTGGTGCCAAGCTTTTCTGGCACCACCTTGGACTAAAATGGCTGCTCTATATACTGATCTGTAATACTAATGTGATCTTCACAGGCCAATTCACAGGCCAAACCAGGTTTGAAACAAGATGAGGATTTCATGCCAAAGTCTATCATATTGTTTTGAGTTCACATGCAATTTTCTTTAATAACATTCAGAGTTGTTATTATTTTTTTCAGCTTATCCTTCTGATTCATCTCATTCCACCATAACCTACCCTACCTCTCGATCTGCACAACCACTGACAGACATAGTGCCAGGTATAAGTTCTGTGGGCTGGCATAGCCACAGCCTTTCTGAAGAAGATGGGATGACCCATGTGCATAATGCCTTTTCTATACTGCATGCATTTTCCCACGTTTTCCACAATACATTCGCAGACATTATAACAAATATATAGAGAATGTGTTCCTAAATCAAATTGTCAGAAAGGGAGAGCATTGCTTCAACCCATGCACATATATAACACTTTGCATGCTTTTCGTCAGTTATAAACATTGTATAACACTGACATGTTTGGCTCTTTTACGTCACTGTCATTGAGTCATGAAAGGCATGCAAGGGTCTCTTCCACACAGCCTCTTCCAGGGCTGACTCTTTGGTGGGAGTGAAACGTGTTTCGAAAAATTTCAACAATCAATTAATTATCATTCAAAAGATTGAAGAGGTACAACAAACTCATTCAATGTCTTCCTTTAGTCTAGCAAAATATTAAGTAAAAATTATAAAATTATGATCTCTAATGCAGATCAAGCAGTTTTTGTGAAAACTGCCCGCCTATGTTATCACGTACTACTGAGGTGCTGAATGGGGTGAGGCCAGCCCCATTTCAAAGTCTACATGCCTATCATCTTCTCAATAATATGTAAACTAATTAAAAAATGTATTAAAAAACTCCCTTGAGGAAATTCTTTTAAAGACAATATCCTAAAGTTTCAAGCTTATCCATCCACAAACGCTAGGTGTTGAACGGGACGAGGCCAGCCCCATTTCAAAGTCTACATGTATATCAACACTGCCTTTCATTTTCTCAATAACAAACTATTTTTTTTTATATTTTAAAACTGCCTCCAGATAATTCTTTTAAAGACAATATCCTAAAAGTTTCATCTTATCCATCCACAAATGTGGGCTCTAGTCACTGTCACACACACATACTAGGTGTTGAACGGGGTAAGGCCAGCCCCATTTCAAAATCTATTTCAACACGGTACACAAATTAGCCTCAGGATGTAATTAGTTAAACGTGTGCTGGTCTGCAAATTGGGACGTTACTCTTTCTGCTTTAAGGTTCAAACTCACAGACCAGCACACACTACATGTATATCAACACTGCCTATCTGCATGACCACAGAACTTCAAGTGTGTCAACATCTGTGAGGGATCATGAGAACTTATGACTTGCTGGACAAATGCATGTAACAGGTGTTCTGTTTAGGATGAATTAACATGGTCACCCTAATAGAGCAACTGATCGCTCTCCCCCCACACCCCCCCCCCCTTTTTTTTTTTTTTGGGGGGGGGGGGGGGGGGGGAGTAGTCTTTGCTGAGAAACTGCAATTGCAGATGTAGTAACTAGTACCAGTAACAGGATTCACTAATTTATTTCAGAAAAGATCTTTAATTGAAAACATATTTGTCATCCTGCAATCTGATGCTTTAAATGTGAAACAAATGTTACTTTCTGGTGTGAAAAAAAATCTGCTTAATCACACATGTAATGATCTTTTACCTGTTGTGCTACCATTGAAAACAAAAATTATCATACAATCACAAAATTGAAATCACACATTTTCAGGTGTGAAAAAAATCTGTTCCCTTACATTTATTCTGAAATGCTCTCTTCTGCTCAAGCCACCTGTTGCGGAGTAAAAGTTATGTGACACCCATTAATATCAATATCAACAGTCAGTAAAGCAACTGCTGTGAGCAAAAGTTATGCCACACATGGCTGTTGGTAGCACTTTTTGTCATGATTCCTGGAGAAATCATCATAACAAAAAGCGCTACCAACAGCTGAAGGGTTATGTACATGTCATTTTTTACCCCAAAACTGTATTTTAAAACAGTGATTACATAGTGTGAGCACCTTGATATCACCATAACATTTTTTACATATCGGCACCTACTATCAGTTTCACCACCTGTCCCTTCAACAAAATAACCTAGAAAAAAAAAAAAAAAAAGAAACAAGCTTCCCAAGAACAAGGACAAAAGTAAACTTTTTGTCATTGTACTTCTACAGCACGTTTCCTTCTTCCTTACACGCACGACAGTCACCTTTGTGGCGTGCATTTTTTGTCCTTATAACAATACTTTCTAATTCTATGCCGAGGCAACACTAACACCACCATCATCTCTGTCCTTTACCTGGAATGAGATTGACTTCAGACATAAGTGGTTCTCCATTCAGAAGGCATGGTAGGTCTCTGTTGCCCGGGGCGACAGTCGTACCAGCTGTGTTCCACACCTTCATATGCAGCAAGGGCACAATAATTTCATCCGTCCCTTCAGTGTCGTCTGTCTGGGCACACGTCACTGTGTCCTCAGCTGTAAGACCTTAGAAAAGGGAGACTGCAACTGTTACTCTAAACAGACGATCATAGTACATTGAAGTACTAAAGACCCAGTGCACCTAATTAATATGGTAGTTAATATTAGCCCTCTGGCTGTCAGTTGCAGTTTTTGTTGACAACAAATGCTACCAACAGCCAAAGGGTTAACACATTAACCCCTTCACTGCCAGTAAAAGCAGATTGTATTTTTGAAATCATCCTCAGTTCAATTAAAGAGCCCCAACCATAAAAAAAATCGTGGATACAAAATGGATTCAGCAAGAGGCATAGGTCTACATAAGTCCCACAATTGGGGGGGCTCATGAGGCTCTATACGTCTTGCAGCTGGATAGTGTTCACTTTTCTCAGCAGTCAAGGGGTTAAGCAGGAAGGTCAACATTTTGCTAATTTAGCAGTTGTCATCTGAAGATTAATACCAAACAGGGGTCATGTAGGTTTTCTTTCAGTGTTGTGCGTGTACGCACAGGGTCGGTAAAAATGTGGACATAAAAAAATATGAAATCTATGAAATGGTCATGTGAACACACAATAACACAAGAGAAAAATTAAAAAAATCACTTGTTCAAAAATATTGGCATACACGCGTAAAATGATATTTTATTGTTGACATCACTTTCGATCACTTCTAGTTCTAGAACAATCAATGAATAATGGTGGCCTGCTATTTTTAACAAAAAATCATGCAAATAAGTGTTACGTGGTGGTGGTTGTCATGGTAGGATACAATCACACCAGATGCAAGCACGTAGGGTTCTTGTAAAGAAACTTCACTCAGTTGCAACTCATCACACATGGCACAAGGTTGTAGACCACACTGGAGTAACAGTTCAAACAATATTTTATTTTCATGATGCAATCTTCACACATTGCATCCACACTTTGGTACACTGTCTCTATACAATGCATCCACAATTCTGATACACTGCGTCTCTCATACAAGGCACTACGGTCTCCTCTACAGTTCCTTTAAACTGTCCTGAACAAAGAAAAGAAATGTTCCTTTAAACTGCCTCTTCTCTCTGTTTCTCTGCCTCTTTTTGCTGTTTCTCTGCCTCTTTCAATCGATCGCACCGTGCAAAAGAAAACGAATCATACTAAAAAGGTATGTAATGGTCGACTTTGCTGAAATTGTCTTCTCCTGCTGCCGTGCAGTGTCACTGCTCTCATAAGGGGAAAAGTCACTATTCTCAGTGTCTTAGGTGATAGCTGTTCATGTGCATAGGCTTCAGTACTCGTGCTACACTACAGACCGCAGGTATATCGTTCCTAAACTCAGTGCCCAATTGGATGACATAGAAAACAGTAGGATCCGGACACGCTAAGCGCAGTAAACCACATTAACTTATCCTACTGTGCGATATACCAGATGAAAACAAAAGCCTGTGAACCGACCACGACATACCCATGGCATGCAGTATATCGTGAGAACCCAAGATAATGTGCACAGACAGGGATCAACTAAAACACTGAGAATGCCGAGTTTAGACCCTACTGTGTTTATGCCACCTTGTCCTTGCAGCAGCAGCAGTGAGCTAAGTCGCTCATTCTTATTCAAAATAACTGAAATGAATATCAGATCTTTTCTATGATTAACACACACATGCTCTCAAAAGAATAACACAACCACAAACGTAACAATAAGGAATCATCTCAAAGATACATACATGTATGTATAAACACACCCCTCCCAAAAGAACAAAAGGCCTCCCCAAAACGCACGATTTATGCCCCAAAAAATGCAATAATCATGTACCTGTACAGGAGACAGATCAACCATGATAGTTCTAGGGCAGTACCAGAACACCTAGATATTAATATGGCACTTTTTTTTTTAATGAGTGATTGATGATGCCATGTGTTGTATGGGCAGACAGTGAATTTCCCCGTGAGGGATTAATAAAGTATTATTGTATTGTATTGTATTGTATTGTACTACCCTTGAACTATCATGCCTCATCCATCTTCTGCTACAGTGTCACCTGCTCCTGGCAGTAATGCCTAAAGAGTTAATATTTCACAATATCGCCTTTATAAATGTTCTTAGTGTGTCTTACAATAACGCTAGGAGCAATAGAAAACCTCTCCATGCGCCCACATGGATTGTGAAAAGAAGGGCAGAAAGTCTTAGCTGAGGCAAGACAATACTGATAATCTGCTGTTTCAGCAAATTTCAGCAAACAAGGCAGGCTGCCATGAAGCAGATCATTTTAAAGGTAAATATGTATATCAGATAAACTAAACAAAGTTTTAAGGGTAACATACCAGTTGTATTGATCACGGTGTACCACTGATTGGTGGAGTAGCACAGAGCAAAAGAGGTAGCCTGAAAGACACAATCTATTCAGGGATCACCCCGAGAAATTCCCAAATTACAGCTGTCCTTGAGAAAGTGATTTTAACCCATAATGCCCTGACATGCTATGGCAGGAGGTGGATCAACCCTGATAGTTGAAGGGTGGTGTCAAAATAGCTTGGTGCCTACCAGAACCAAGATATTCCAACACTACTCCGGATTTAACTATTATGGTTGATCTATCTCCAGAACTGTGAGTTGATCTAGACCTCAAACGACATACCTAAAAATAAAACCACTAATTTCATCCTCAGCATGTAATGAGATAAATGGCAACATGAGAAATTAGTGGTACCTACCTTCAATATCTTTCAGTTCGACACTTTCCTTACTATCCTCTCGCTTCCTTTTGTTGTTTCTTTTAGAATTTCCACGGTGTGGTTTAGGGCATATCACAGAAAACCCATACCACTCCATTGCTGAATGCCCATACTCACACCAATAAGTCTTGAGTAACTGCTATGCTGTCTTTACTCCTACACACGTTTACAAATAGGAAAACTATCTGAACAAAAGAACACAGTCAGTCCCACTGAAATTAGAGTTTACCGTCATATGACGTGGAATTCAAAATGGATGCAACTCTAGGCACAGCGTATCATTGGGGAATCCCCTGTCCGCCTTTGTAATCAAACAGAAGCTCACTTTCTCAGAAAGCGGTCGCTGCGTGTTTGCTCAGCACTGCAAGCCCTGCGCCTCTCTTTTCCCATTCTAAACTAGGTCACATAAACATTTTTAGTGTGCATTCAACACAACTACCCAGTTTGCACTTCCACCAAGTGCTATTGATGTAAACAAAATAACAGTGTGTGCATGCATTCTTGTGTGTGTGTGTGTGTGTGTGTGTGTGTGTGTGTGTGTGTGTGTGTGACTGACTACATGATAATTATGATAACACAAGAATAAATTACATCAGCCCAACTGTTACCACTCTCAACTGAATGTGAAACTGTGACTTTGTGAGGTACATGATCATACCTTTTACATGGCATCATAGTATCATATGCTCAAGATGACAATAAACCATACAACTTTAAAAAAGCAAATCTATGATCAAATGTATCTATCTAGATTAGTTTTCTAGGGTTACACTAATCATATTTCATGAGCTACCAAGAGGAAAGATAAAGAGTGAGACTGACAAATTTATCAATAAAAACTACAATGTGAATCACTGTATCAATGTTATATGTGTACTTTCTTTCTTTAACCCCCCTTGTGCACAGTACTGGCGTCTGCATGCACAAGGGGGTTACTAAAATGTCCGTGACAAGCAAATCTTTCAAAATTAAATGAAGAGTTTCCTGTGAGACTCAAAGACAAAGTGACATATTGTCATTTATGTGACATGTAAAAATCACAAATCCCAGCATTGTATGGGCTTTAAAATCTATAACACTAACAGTAATTTTATAAATTTGTGCTTCTTCTTCAGGTGTCACACTTTTCTAAAACAGAGTATACCAAATGCAATATACTGCCCCAAAATTGTGACAGTCTCTGTATTTGCTAACCAGCAGTAAGTTACGATAGCTAAACCCCTTTTCCATCATCGCTTTTGGCTGTGTTCTAACAGTCTTCTCGAACATTTTCCTGTTGATCAATTAATAGCACACACATATCTAACAAAAAAAAAATGTGCTTGGGCTGATTTTTTGGCGGATAAAACACATGTTTCTTGCGTAAGTGTGACCCTTGTTCTTGGCAGCTTGACTACCTGGTACTACCACAATTAACAAAATGCAGCAAGTTCAAACCGTCGCAAATACTGCATGTGGACATGCTCAGTGAAACATTAATTAAAGCATTTAACATAAAGGAGGATGCATTTCTGCAACTACTGTAACATATATCTTATTACACAAAACTGGAAATAACAAATAACGTTTTTCACAGGTCCTGACTACACTCTACCAATATAAATTATTTTGCTGATAACAACTTAGTTTGAACTAACAAAAAATCTGGGTCGCTAAGCATTTTGTCATCCAAAGTTGACTGTATTTTTAACAATGTATTACCCACTTAACAGCAAAAGGCATGTTTGCAGACAATCAAAATAACAAACATGATAATTAAAAAGTTTCATAGCAAAGATGAAAGAGTACATAAGATGGTCATTTACAATTTAAAGCAAAAGAGTTTTGACCCTTTACCTTCATTGGGATCCAACCCATTCCCCCATTCCATAGTTAATAGGTGATGGTTATGTGAACTTGTGTGCCCGGGTGTTTGTGGGTGAATAGGTTGGGGAATATATACGAAGTCGAAGCAGAGGTCGCGTTGACGTACTTTTATTTGTCGTTAAAACAAACAGAACAGCACGGATATCCCAGTGGAGATGCGGTTGAAGATAAGCTCAGTGATGGCTCAGAGCGGTGGTAGCTATACTGTCAGTGGGGCAACTCTTAGGACAAAGACTTCCCGCTCTGGCACTGACCGGCTTAAATACTCTGTGAGCGAACCGCAAAGAAAGCCACACGGCGCGGAACACAAAATGGTACCAGACAGACCGGAAAATGGGTGAATCTGTGCTTCCGAGGTACTACAAAAAGAGCCATAACTCAATAATTACTTATCACAAAGGCTTCGGGTTTGAAGCAAAAGACAGGAAAGGTAAATAGCTACAAACTACCATAAACTATATTTTAGAGGGAAGTCCTAGGAATTTATTATTAAATTTTAAGGTGGGCTAAGAGGGCTCATTGAAATTTGTAAAAGTAAGTAAATCGCTAATTGAACTATGGTGATCCTAAAATCACTAAACACCGAGCATATGAGTAGAAGGGGAGTTGCATGAGGAAACTGATGTGAGTTACGGATTCTCGATTGGTAAAGCCGTTAAAAAGTTATAGAGGCTAGAACACGGACTCACTAACACAACTTTTAGAGTACTACAAAATGACTAGCTGACTGACTTCGTTGCTGGGTTGCGGCCCCTGGCTAAGCGTGGGTAGCACAAAGGCTTAGAGACTTTGGTGGCCAGAGGGTAAAGGTATAAAAAAAACACATCATAGCGTCTCAGCTGGAGGGACCGCATCAGCCGGTTACATTTCGCCCCGCTGAAACCCTACCAGCGTCCTCGCTGGAACAAAATATTAGGAACTACTCAGGCCTCGAGCAGAACCACACCACTAACATGATACAACATGTTACAACATTACCACCTAAACCCTCTTGCTAACCTGTTTGGAAAGCATGGTCACGAAAGTGAAAAATATTCCAAGCACAGCTTGCATAGCAAAATGACAAAACAGAAAATGGTAATTAACACATCATCCGGAGTCAAAATGTACCTTGCTTAGGAATAAAATATAAAAGAACCCACTTATATAGCTACTAGGCATGCAAAACACCAGAAACCTTGCTTTGCAAGAGTCAGTCCAACTAACAGAACAGTGCACTCATAAAATGGTATTGTTCGTGAGACACAAAGCACAAACGCGAAAAAAACACCTACCAAAAACAGTTCATTGCAACAGCATTCTCTAGTCATCTGACTCACACTAAATAAAAGGTCTCTGGGTGGACAGTTCATATTAAAATAATTCTGACGCCGGTGTCACTCATTACAAATTCTAAAGTCATGGAATCAACCTAAGAAACCCAAGCTTCCACCCAATTACACCTGGCTTTGAATTTGATACGCCGTCTGGCAGAACATCTAGGTGGAACCAACGATCTGCAGGTCTCGGGTTCCTTCGGCAGTCCTGCTCTCGCAGCCAGAGTCGCTGCAGGTGGTACCAATGGTGTGCAGGTCTCGGGTTTCGTCAGCAGTCGCAATATCGCAGCCAGAGCCGCTGCGGTCTCAGCAAGGGATGCCACTGTCACCACCAGAGCCGGTGTGACAGGCACCAGGGCTGCAGCTAGAGTCTCTGTAGATGGTGCCGCAGTCACAGCCAGAGCCGGCGTGACAGGCACCAGGGCAATCGAAAGAGCCATCATCGATGTGCCACCCACAAGGTCTTCAACAGCCTGTTGGACTGCAACTTCTATTTCTGCCAGGTTTGGAACAGGAACGGAAACACGCGTCTCTGGGACTGGAGCTAGAGCTGGAGGTGCAGTTGGAACCAAGGTGACAGGGGTGGCGTTAACAACCTGAGGGACTGCAGCCTCTATTTCTGCCAGCACAGGAACAGGAACGGGAGCACGCTTCTCTGGGACTGGAGCTGGGGCTGGAGGTGCAGTTGAAACCAAGGTGACAGGGGTGGCGTTAACAACCTGAGGGACTGCAGCCTCTATTTCTGCCAGCACAGGAACAGGAACGGGAGCACGCTTCTCTAGTACTGGAGCTGGGGTGACAGGGGTGGCATTAACATCCTGAGGGACTGCAGCCTCTTGTTCTGCCAGCAGGGGAACAGGAGCGGGATCTTGCATTTCTGAGTCCGGAGCTGGAATAGGAACTGTAGTGACAGGGGAGGCACCATCAGAAGTTATTAGAGGAAGCAAAGCCAAGTCTTGTTCGGTCTCATTCACTAGTGCTTGGACCGGTGTTTGAGCTGGTGTTTCCGGTTGATCAGCTTCCTCGGCCGGTTGCTCTACCAGGTCGTCAAGAAGCTGGTCAGTCAGCAGCAGACCACAACAGTTGCCAACTCTCTCAGTACCTCCATCAACAACTTGAGCTTCCCCGCGACCCGAGGATTTGTCCAGGTGTACTTCACCGACGAAGGCCAGAAGATCAACAAGTGCCATGTATTCTTCATTGGCTCCTGTTGTCTGGCTGACAACGGGGGTTAGAGGTTTTCCCTGGTTGGGTGAGTTATGACTGGTGGCTTGGCTGTGGGGCGGTCTTGGTCGCCGACGCTTGTGGTACTGCTTCTTAGCAGGGCACCTACGTTCCCTGTGCCCGGGCTGTTGGCACCAGTCGCAAGTTTCCACTGTTAGTTGCTGGTGCTGCAGCTCCTGCAGTTCAACCTGGAGGGCTGTCACTAGCGCTCGGAGAGCCTCAACTTCGGGGTCAGACTCAGCAGTGTGTGCTTGGGTGCTGATGCCCTGCTCGCTGTCCCTGCAAGTTGCGTCTTGCCAGTTTCCCTTGTTCTCCATATTGATGTTATGTTAGTTGCCCTCTCCGTGCTGTTTTAGACTTCTTTACCCCGATCCTGCTCGCAGCGCCAGATGTGAACTTGTGTGCCCGGGTGTTTGTGGGTGAATAGGTTGGGGAATATATACGAAGTCGAAGCAGAGGTCGCGTTGACGTACTTTTATTTGTCGTTAAAACAAACAGAACAGCACGGATATCCCAGTGGAGATGCGGTTGAAGATAAGCTCAGTGATGGCTCAGAGCGGTGGTAGCTATACTGTCAGTGGGGCAACTCTTAGGACAAAGACTTCCCGCTCTGGCACTGACCGGCTTAAATACTCTGTGAGCGAACCGCAAAGAAAGCCACACGGCGCGGAACACAAAATGGTACCAGACAGACCGGAAAATGGGTGAATCTGTGCTTCCGAGGTACTACAAAAAGAGCCATAACTCAATAATTACTTATCACAAAGGCTTCGGGTTTGAAGCAAAAGACAGGAAAGGTAAATAGCTACAAACTACCATAAACTATATTTTAGAGGGAAGTCCTAGGAATTTATTATTAAATTTTAAGGTGGGCTAAGAGGGCTCATTGAAATTTGTAAAAGTAAGTAAATCGCTAATTGAACTATGGTGATCCTAAAATCACTAAACACCGAGCATATGAGTAGAAGGGGAGTTGCATGAGGAAACTGATGTGAGTTACGGATTCTCGATTGGTAAAGCCGTTAAAAAGTTATAGAGGCTAGAACACGGACTCACTAACACAACTTTTAGAGTACTACAAAATGACTAGCTGACTGACTTCGTTGCTGGGTTGCGGCCCCTGGCTAAGCGTGGGTAGCACAAAGGCTTAGAGACTTTGGTGGCCAGAGGGTAAAGGTATAAAAAAAACACATCATAGCGTCTCAGCTGGAGGGACCGCATCAGCCGGTTACAGTTACATCCAGTGATGTACATTTGGTACCGGTCTCAGGCCACTTTACAAATTTCAAATACAAGCGATCAAAAATCTCTGTAACTTCAGTAGCTGACTGGCCCTTCGTTTGTCTTGTACTGTGTTTGTCTTAAATGGCGTAAATCCGTGTCTGTTTCGTGAGTGTGTGTGTGTTGGGTTTCAGGCGCGGCGCTTTGAGTCGATTTCCCCAAAATTGAGAAAAAGCGCCTATATAATAACGGTATTATTATTATTATTACATATACCAATACATTCAGTTGATAGGATCTGCTCTAAAAATCTACCTCCACTGGCATATCTTTCATCTGACAAACATACAAGGACACACGCATAACCTTTTGACCAAAGTGTCATCATAGAAAAAAACAACACATATGCAGACAGGTTGGACCAAATGTAAGAAACTAGTGCCCACTCACACTACCATTTAAGTGAATATAGGTGCCCCAGTTTTTCCTGGTAGCCTGATTATGGTGTGTGTGTGTGTGTGTGTGTGTGTGTGTGTGTGTGTGTGTGTGTGCGTGTGCATTCACCATCTGGGCTCAAAGAAATAAGACTTTGCTTCACCCAAAATGAAATCTCAAATTTGGTGACGGGTGTTACACCCCAACCATTTCCAAGTCCCAAAAGCTTAGTCAAGAAACTGGGAGTCTCGTTTCCGCTTGCAAATGGCCACAGCTGTGAGCTGTTTGATTGGGTGAAAGCTTAGACAGCTCAAAGTATTCCTCTTTGTGAAAATAAAATGATAGTTGAAACGAGTTTTTAAAAAGGGCAGAAAATGACTAGCAGTGAAGATTCAAATAATATGCAGATTTTAGAGACCAGAACTATTTTGTACTAAAGCATGGGGCATGGAAATGGTTGGGGTCTAACAAAGGGCATGTGGTTTTGGTTTCCCTGCCTCTACCGACCCCCCCCCCCCCCCCCCCCCCCACAAAAAAAAAAAAAAAAAAAAACCAACAAAAAAACAAGAAACAAAACAAAACAACAACACACAAACAAATCATGCTCCATTCCCCATTCCTTGTCTGCAGCAAGTGTGCAACTCAAGCTGACTCACCATCTGTGCTGCACATAATGTAATAAACCAGTATGTTCAGAAGTATGTAAAAGAACTATATATTTTTTCAGGTCAACACTGCTTTAAGGCTAACTCTCAAACGGTGCCCTGGACGAGACTCTACTCACATAACAGACTATAACTACTTTATATGACCAATATCCAACAAACAAGTGTGTAATACTGATGTAAAAATGTTTTGATGAGAAAAATTAATCCTGAGCCTAACGTCCCTTCTTTGTGGTGTGGGCGCAAGTCATCTTAGCTACGATAATAAAATGATTTTTTCTTTTCGCTGGCTTGGATAAGTTATTTGTGACAATTACAGCAAACACATGATATATCAAATTGTCAGGGGACCCAAGTTTACAAGAAAGGAACACGGGTATGAAAGCTTAAATGAAAGATAATTAGCTGTGTTACGTTTGTGGTTGTGTTATTCTTTAAGAGCATGTGTGTCTTAATCAAAGGAAAGATCCGATATTCATTTCAGTTGTTTTGGATAGGAATTATGTACCTTTTTAGTAGGATTCATTTTCTTTTGCACGGAATTGCAATCAATTTTTCTTGTGACACGTAGTTTCGCTACAATGTTGTAAAGTTTGACCTACATTAGACTGGAAGGTTTGAGCAGGGTCGCGGTCATTCTAGTGACCTCAGATATGACGTCAAAGTTGTCGGCAACATTTTGTAACATTGTATCAAAGGCGCTTAGATGGTAGTGGAAATTTGTAGTTCATTCTAGTGTATTCTTTTTCATGAATATTAATGAGTTTTGGTTACGTTTTCTTTTCTGATTGGTTGTATCGTGCGAATTTGCTGGATTATTCTGGAAATCTGTAATCAGTATAAAAGACCGTGTTAGGAAGTATGTGTGTACATTGTGTGAGAGATGCAGTGTGTCAAAAGTGTTGATGCATTGTAGAGGAGACAGTGTATCAGTGTTGGTGCATTTGTGGATGCATTGTGTGGAGATCGCATCGCTGCAATAAAATATTGTTGGAACTGTTACTCAAGTGTGGTCTACAACTTTATGCCACGTGTGATGAGTTGCAGCTGAGTGAATTTTTTTACAAGAACCCTATGTGCATGCGTCTGGTGTGATTGTATCATACTATGATGACGTAACAAGCTGTATACAGTTCAAAGATGAACCCAGCGAAGAAACAAGATGAGGATTTTGTCCCATTGTCTACCATATTGTTTGGAGCTCACATGTGTTTTTCTTTTAGGAACATTCAGAGTTCATGTTCATATTTTTAAGTTTATCCCTCTGATCCATTTCCCTCCTCTCTAGCCCAATCTCTGATCAACACACACCGGCACACACAAATAAAAATGGACACATGGCGCTTCCCGCCATAGTACGCTATGTGTGCAGATGTAGTGACAGAAATTCTGAAGGAGATTAGCATGAGCAGCAACATGACGTCAGTATAACCTTCACGTCAAGGCATCGCTAGTCCCACGATGCCGTGTACACAGTGATGAATTTGATGTCAATTCAGAAACAGTGTATAAGACTGACATATGGTGCTTTGTGACAATTTAGGAACATTGTGTAACACTGACATGTTTGGCGCCTTTATGACACCATCACCGTCTGATTATTCTCTAGACGTAGAGATTTCTCAGTTTTTAATTTTTTTTTCTGCAATGAATTACTTTTTACGAAAAAGCTGAACAGGTACAAAGCTGGTTAACAAACTCATCCAATGTCTATCTCCAAGCCAGCTTTATCCAAAATTCCAAGTGAATAGAATAAAAATTGCAGACACAAATGTGGGTCAACCGACTTGATATAAATGCAATTTTTCTCTTTAACAAGTCAACCAATTAAAATATGCTCAGAGGCTCTCCGAAATACATTTCGATCAAAGTATTTCCTAAAGTTTCAGGCCTGTACTTACACAAACACCGAAGATAATCGTGTCTACATGTGTACATATACACACGGGGCTTCCAGGGAAAAATGTATGTTCAGCAGCACAGTTAGCCTAGCTAGACATGACGTAATTTCTATTGTGTTACTTCTTTGTCAGAATTCATGCTCCACCCACTCAGCATGTTGTGTGCATTCTACAGAACGTCCTCCGACCAGCCCCATCTCAAAGTCTACCGTATTTTCAACACGGTAGACAAAAAGCACGCTCAGAAAAAACAGTCACAACTTTCTCCACACACTGATAAGATAAGTACCAAAGCGTTTTCTTATTTGTTTTTCTATTTTGAAAAAGTTTATATTAATAAATACATTGTGTTGTATGTCTTTTCTAAGCGCGCTTCTTTCCTTGTTGGGGATAATTTGGGTCTGGACTTTGCATACAGTTCGTATATCCTATCTATCTATCTATATCCCGTAGTCTTGCCGACCTTTGGGGCACCACCGATGACTTGGCAACCAGCTCCCTCCATTCCTCTCTGTTCTCTGCTATTCTCAGCGTATCGCCCAGCTTCAGTCCTCCCATCTTTTCCTCTGTCTTCCTCTCCTTCGTCCTCCTTGCACAGTGCCTTGCAGGATTGTTCTGGCAAGCCCTGCTGAATGCGTGACATGCCCATACCACTTCAGTTTGCGTTTTCTCACAATGGCTAATAAGTCTTCATAGGGCCCGATGGCTTGCCTGATTCTGCTTCCCACTTCCTCGTTTGTGATGTGATCTCTGTATGAGATGCCAAGCAGCCTTCGAAAACATCTCATTTCAGTGGCTTGTATCCTCCTTTCAAGGTCTGCTGTGAGGGTCCATGACTCACAGGCATACAAGAACACTGAGATGACTAAGGAGCGCATCAGTCTGATCTTGGAGCAGAGTGTGATGTTTCTGTCCTTCCATATGGTCTTCAATCTTGTCAGTGCTGTTGTTGTCTGCGCAATCCTGGACAGTATTTCTGGTTTTGATCCCTCATCTGTCACAATGGCTCCTAGGTATTTGAATTTCTTAACTGTTTCCAGTTTTTGGCCTCCAACCATGATTTTAGTGCCAATGCCACTGGCGTTATTGGTCATCAGTTTGGTCTTCTCTGCACTGATTTCCATCCCATATGCAATGGCTGTACTATCCAGCTTTTCCACCAGCTGAGCTAGCTCCTTCTATGTTCCTGCAAGACCATCAATGTCGTCTGCAAAGCGCAAGTTCGTGATTGTTCTGCCTCCAATACTGACAGTTCCTTCATGATCTTTCAGAGCGTCCGTCATGATTCTTTCCAGGAAGATGTTGAAAAGAGTAGGTGAGAGCAAGCAGCCTTGTCTGACTCCAACTGTAGTCCTAAACCAGTTTCCTATTTTGCCGTTGAAGCAGACTGCGCTAGTGGCCTTGTTGTAAAGGTTTGCTATGACTTTGATCAGGTTGGCATTGATGTTGTATAGCTTCATGGTGGACCAAAGGGCTGCATGCCACACCCTGTCAAACGCTTTCTTAAAATCCACAAAGACATGATAGAGGTCCTGCTGGTGCTGGAGGTATCTCTCACATAGAACTCTCAGGTTGAAGATCTGCTCAGTTGTGCTGCGCCCTGGTCTGAAGCCTGCCTGTTCCTCAGCTATGATTTCCTCTGCCTGTGGCTTCAGCCTGTTCAGTAGGATCTTTAACATGACTTTGCTTGGGTGGCATATAAGACTGATCGTGCGATAGTTCTGGCATTGATCTAAGTTGCCTTTTTTGGGGAGAGTTATTATAAGTGATTGGGTCCATGGTGTGGGCCAATCCCCTGACTGCCAGATCTTATTGCAGATTGTTAGTAAGGCGCTTATCGTGTCTTCTCCCCCTTCTTGGACTAGCTCTGCAGGGATGTTGTCTGCTCCTGCTGCCTTCCCTTTTCCCAGCGACTTCACTGCAGCCTCTACTTCTTATCGGAGGATGGGATAGTTGCCATTGTTGGTCACGGGTGGGTTGACAAGTATGCCTGGGTCCCCTGCAGCTTGGTGGTTGTACAAATCTGAGCAGTACTCTGTCCATCTCTTCAGTATGTCTTGGTCTTCCGTAAGACAGTTCCCTTCACTATCTTGAATGATCGAGGAGCGTCCTTGTTTTACACTGGTCAGGTCTTTCACCAGTTGGTATGCTTTTTTGCTATTATTTTTGTTCAGATTTTCTTCTACGTGTTTACACTGATCTTCAATCCACTTATTCTTTGCCTTTTTCATGATTTTCTTGATATCCTGGTTAATTTCCCTGTATTGTTTAGCTCCTTCTACCTCTGATTTCTTTTTCTTTAATTCTCGACGCTTGTCACATAGAACAAAGATGTCAGCTGTAACCCAAGGTTTCTTTGCTTGTCGGTGTTTGCCAAGGATCTCACTGGCTGTTTGGGTTACAACAGCGTTAAATGTGTCAATCAGTGTGTCCACATCCGTGTCTTCTGCACCTAGAAGTCCTACGTATGTCCTACCAAGAACCAAAGTTGCTGCCGCTGATCACAGCTAACCGTTGTACAAGATCACGAGCAAAAATGCTCAGTACTTGTAGATGCAAGAATGCAGATGGAAGCATGATATTATGAGACCATAACATGACAAAAGCAAAACACACAAAATGTCTGAATATATGTACAGCCAGTTTTAAGTAGACAAACAAAACGCACAAATTCTGAGAAAATAGAGCATTCTCCTATTTTCTTTGTTGCTAATAATGTAAATGTTTGTTATAAGCAGACTCGGCAGCGCCACAGGGACTGAAAAAACATTTGTTATATCGGCAATTTTGTTATATGCGACCTCGTTATAAGCGGATTAATTTTACAAAGACAATTAACAGATCTGGCCGGGACCTCCCCTAAAGCTTTGTTACACCCGATTTTTGTTATATCCGACCTTGTTATTATAAGCAGACTTGACAATATTTTGTTTGCTGGGTATCATATGTTACTTGTGACATGCGATGAGTCAGCTTTTATCACTTATCGTCTTTTTTCATAAGTAACATACTGATGTCAAAAGGTGATCTTTTGAAGTTTTTCACTTGTTTTCAGAGTTTAATCTTTTTTTTTTTTTTTTTTTTTTTTTGTACACTGCTTTATGCTGCTTTTGTGAAAGCAAATGTGTGCATGTGAAAAAGCGTCACTTGTGACAGTAACACAATTGGTTCTTATTTTGCAAGTGGCTAACTCTTGTCACAAGAGACACATTTTACACCCCTATGTTTAAAATCTCTGCAGTTTCACATAAACCACTCAAAACGTTTTTTTTAAAAAAATAAATCAACAGAACTGAGAAGCCAAATGGAAAACAAACTCAGAAGATCTTGTCAGGTTGTTTTCAACTCATGTTTTTTTTGTTGTTGTTGTTGTTGTTGTCTGAATGGTACGTTTTGAGTGTGAGTCATATATGTTTACATGTGTGTGTGTGTGTGTGTGTGTGTGTGTGTGTGTGTGTGTGTGTGTGTGTGTGTGTGTGTGTGTGTGGAGGTGGGGTCCGCTGATCTGTCAGCAAACGCTGTAGCTCAGATGAAGCCTAACACGCCTGTACATGTTCAGTAGGATCTTTAACATGACTTTGCTTGGGTGGCATATAAGACTGATCGTGCGATAATTCTGGCATTGCTGTAAGTTGCCTTTTTTGGGGAGAGTTATTATAAGTGATTGGGTCCATGGTGTGGGCCATTCCCCTGACTGCCAGATCTTATTGCAGATTGTTAGTAAGGCGCTTATCATGTCTTCTCCCCCTCGGACTAGTTCTGCAGGGATGTTGACTGCTCCTGCTGCCTTCCCTTTTTTTCCAGCGACTTCACAGCAGCCTCTACTTCTTCTTGGAGGATGGGATAGTTGTCACTGTTGGTCACTGGTGGGGTGACAAGTATGCCTGGGTCCCCTGTAGCTCGGTGGTTGTACAAATCTGAGCAGTAGTCTGTCCATCTCTTCAGAATGTCTTGGTCTTCCGTAAAACATTTCCTGCCCAACCCACTTGTAGAAAATGCTAGATGATACAAAAGTAGCCTTTCAAACAACTTTCAAAAAGGTTTTGATTTTGACAGGAATATCAGAGAGAAAGCAACAGAATGAAAAGATGGTAACTATCGTCACTTCATGGGCAAAAAATAGACCTGAAACTGATGCAGTATCACAGTCCTCACAAAGAGCAGCAAAACTATACAGATCATTCGAATAGTACTCAAAGGCAGGCAAATTCTGGATAAAAATTCGATCCTTTGTAATGAAAGCTACATGAACCAGCTCAAAAAGGGTAGAGTTGGACGTTATACACGATTCCCGACAGTTTACACGATATCATCGAGCAGCATGTGTGCCCACTGCATAGTATATTTGAATTTTTTTTCCCCACATTGATTTTGTTGACTTACTAAATCACGGGCTGAGTATCTGAAAGCGTGCTTGCATATCGTTGTCTTGTTCCAATTTGTGACGCACTAAAGCATTTTATAGTCAGGCCGCAAATTACATGCAAGGTAGAAAAAATTCGTATCGCTTTATTTTGGACATGACTGAAACGTCAGTCGACTTGTTACTTTAGTTCTTATTTCTTTTCTCTGTGCGACTTCATAAAGTGCATGA
This sequence comes from Semisulcospira habei, assembly GCA_036245525.1. Lineage (NCBI taxonomy): Eukaryota > Metazoa > Mollusca > Gastropoda > Semisulcospiridae > Semisulcospira > Semisulcospira habei. The sequence continues at coordinate 222,624,826 of BTPG01000003.1, forward strand.
GAACAGAACACGATGAATATTTCTATCTATTTATCTATCCCGTAGTCTTGCCGACCGTTGGGGCACCACTGATGACTTGGCAACCAGCTCTTTAACTTTTTGATATTGTTTCCCAAAGAGGAAGTCCGACGGTTATTTATTGCTGTCTTTTTGAAAATGTAAGTCATGGATCTTCATTTACGTGCACCTTTACTTTCTTTTACAGATATTTTCACAAATTTATAATGACACTGTAGGTACTCTCTCTCTCTCTTGGCTTGACTTCGCGAACGAAGATTTTATAGGAGTTGCCCACGACGTCTGCAGGCTTGTTCGTGGCTGCGGAGGCCAATCCGAGACAGGCAGGTTCGACCGCAGTGGCTGCAGGGGAAGGTATGGCCAGGGTTCTGAGCTGCGGCATCTGTTTTTTCTCCTGAGCCGCTTGTCCTTAAGGCTAGCTCTGTGAGAGTCCTCAAAGGAGACAGCTGCCTTGTAAATGGTGGAGCGCCAGGTGTCACGGTCCGCAGCAAGCGAAGACCACTGGTGGTGGTCGATTTGGCAGGCACTAAGTGACTTTTTGAGACAGTCTTTGTATCTCTTCTTTGGTGCCCCTCTGTCACGGTGTCCAGTAGCAAGCTCGCCGAACAGGGTGATCTTTGGTAGGCGATGATCCTCCATCCTGGAGACATGCCCCGCCCAGCGGAGCTGTGTCCGCAGCAGCAAAGCCTCGATGCTCACAGTTTCAGCCTGTTCAAGGACCTCGACGTTGGTGACATAGTCACTCCAGTGAATGCCCAGGATGGTACGCAGGCAGCGCTGGTGGAAGCGTTCGAGGAGTCGTAGTTGGCTGCGGTAGAGGGCCCAGGACTCGGAACCATACAGCAGGGTGGTGAGGACCACAGCTTTGTACACGCTGATCTTGGTGCCTGTTTTCAGCTGTTGATTGTGCCACACCCGCTTGAAAAGTCGCCCGAAAGCGCTGTTCGCTTTTGCCAGCCTGCTGTCAAGCTCCTTGTCCAGCTTGGCGTCCGACGTGATAATGCAGCCAAGGTAAGTAAACTGGTGCACTGACTTTAGTTCAGACTCGCCAATGGTGATGTGAGGAGGGCGATACACTGTCTTTGGTGCCGGCTGATGGAGGACCTCTGTCTTTTTCAGACTGACCTCGAGTCCAAAGAGCTGGGCAGCATCTGCGAAGCAAGACGTGATGCGCTGCAGGGCTCTCTCTGTGTGTGCAAAGAGGGCAGCATCATCAGCAAAAAGCAGCTCACGAATCAGTTGGTCTAGGGTTTTCGTGTGGGCCTGCAGTCGTCTGAGGTTGAACAGGCTGCCATCGAGACGATACCTGATGTACACTGCATCGTCATCATCGAGGTCCACTGTGGCCTGCTTCAACATCATGCTAAAAAAGATGGTGAAGAGGGTCGGTGCCAGCACGCAGCCCTGCTTTACGCCGTTGAGAATAGGGAATGGTTCTGAGAGGTCATTGTTGAGTCTGACCTGGCCTTGCTGGTCCTCGTGTAGCTGGACAATCATGTTGAGGAACTTTGGGGGACAGCCAAGTCGCTCCAGGATCTGCCACATGCCTTGCCTGCTCACAGTGTCGAACGCTTTTGTTAGGTCGACAAATGTTACGTACAGCCCTTTGTTCTGCTCGCGGCACTTCTCCTGTAGCTGTCTCAGCACAAAGACCATATCAGTGGTGCTCCTGTTTGCTCTGAAGCCACACTGACCCTCTGGGAGTTGGTCTTCAGCGATGGCAGGTACCAGCCGATTCAGGAGCAGCCTTGCAAGGATTTTACCAGCAATGGACAGCAGGGTAATTCCCCGATAGTGGGAACAGTCAGACTTCTCGCCTTTGTTCTTGTACAGGGTGATAACGACTGCATCACGGAGATCTTTTGGTAGTGTTCCTTCCTCCCAGCAGCAGAGAAAGAGGTCATGCATGGAGCTTGTTGTGGAGTGCTGTGCCTCCATGTTTCTAGATCTCTGGCGGTATTCCATCAATGCCTGCTGCTTTGCCACTCTTGAGCTGGTGGATGGCTGTGAGGGTCTCTTCAGCGGTGGGCGGTTCGTCCAATTCAACCTTTACTGGGAGGTGTGGGATTTGTAGGACGACTGCTTCTTGAACAGTGCGCTCAGCGCTGAAGAGGCTCTGAAAGTATTCCGACCAGCGGTTTAAGATGGAGGTATTATCTGTGAGGAGTGCCTGGCCATTCGCGCTTCGCAGGGGACTTTGTACCAGGTGCCTGGGGCCATACACTGCTTTCAGTGCTTCGTAGAAGCCCCTGTAGTCACCATTGTCAGCGCAAAGCTGGGTCCTCTGAGCAAGTCTGGTCCACCACTCATTCTGGAGATCTCTGAGCTTGCGCTGGAGACTGCTGCAGACGAGGCGGAAGGCAGACTTCTTCACAGGGCAGGAAGGCTGGGCTAGGTGGGCCTGATGGGCGGCTCTTTTTTTTGCTAGGTGTTCCTGGATCTCTACATCGTTTTCGTCAAACCAGTCTTTGTTCTTCTTTCTGGCGAAACCCAAGACTTCTGCAGAGGATTTTGCAATAGCAGTTTTCAGTTGTTCCGAAAGTGTTTCAGGGGAGGAGTCTACTGGGTCCGCTGTGTCTTTGAGCCTGCGCTGTAAACCTGTCTGAAAGGCAGCTTTCACATCGTCACGCTGAAGGCTGGCAACATCAAGCTTTTTCTTGGGGGGCCCCCATTTCTTGGGTTTTGGCTTGAAGTGGAGCCTGAGTTTGCAGTGGACAAGGCGGTGGTCAGTGTGGCACTCTGCGCTGGGCATCACTCTGGTGAGGAGGACGTCACTGCGGTCCCTCTGACGCACTAGGACATAGTCGATAAGGTGCCAGTGTTTGGAGCGAGGATGCATCCAGGTGGTCTTTCGACTGTCCTTTTGCTGAAAAGTAGTGTTGGTGATGACCAGTTGCTGCTCCGCACAGAACTCCAACAGTAGGTGGCCATTGTCATTGCAGTTCCCCACGCCATGCTTGCCGAGGACTCCTTTCCAGGCTTCAGAGTCCTGGCCCACTCTGGCGTTGAAGTCGCCAAGGATGATGACTTTGTCGTCTGCAGGGGTACTCTGTAGGAGGCTGCGCAGGTCAGTGTAAAACTTGTCCTTTTCAGCAGGCTCTGCCAGGAGGGTTGGGGAGTACACACTGAGAAGGGTGACGTGTTGCTGGTGTCTCAGTGGGAGGCGCATGGACATGATGTGGTCTGAGTGGCCCGTTGGTAGGTTTTCCAGCTTAGTCGCAATGGATGTCTTGACCATGAAACCCACGCCTGAGAGCCGTCTTTCTGATGCAGGCCTGCCTGACCAGTAGAGGGTGTACCCAGCACCAAGTTCTTGGAGGCTGCCTTCGTCCGGAAGGCGTACTTCGCTGAGCGCGGCGATGTCGATGTTTAACCTCCGCAATTCATGGGCAATGAGGGCGGAGCGACGTTCAGGGCGTCCGCTGTCTGCTTTGTCGAGCATGGTTTGGACGTTCCAGCATGCTACGTTGAGTCCGGTCATGGTCGTCATGAGAGTGGATCTGTTATTCTTTCTTGTTTTTTGACCGCAGGAGAAGATGCCCGTTGACCGCGGCTAGCCAACTGGGGTTGCGAGGGGACGAGCTTTGGTTAGGCCACCTTTTCTAGGCCCCTCTCCGTGTGGAGCAAGCAGTGCTGTCCCTAGAGAAGGCTGCTTGGTCGTTCAGGGTGTGCCGAGTGATGTTGTCATCCCCAGGTCAACATCAGGCGACCAATATCCTGAACCGCCTGCATGCAGGTTTGAGACTGCGGCTTCCAGTGACATCTTTCACCTGCCGTTTAGACACCATGCAAAATGTATGCGAAGTACCGGTAGGTACTCAGCGACAAATGAAATCACACATTTATTCTCTAGGCACGTTGGTATACATAGCTACGGATCATTAGTGGTTTCTTTCATTCTTTTTTTTTTTAATCAGAGGGAAAAAACCCAACCTTCTGTAATTCTGCTCTGATTAATCTACGGGGGACTTAATGCCATATAAAAGTTGCTCTTATTCTTTTCAGTGTGAAGTAGTGTAACATCAGTGATCACTGAGACTGCATAATTGGCACTGGCAGTGATCGCACATCACAACATATCTTGCCTGTGCATCTGATTGAATTAAATGTTACAGTAACAAATAATTAATCAAGTTCCGAAACTTTGTTCAGCCATAACAGTTAAAACTGAGTGGTGTGGCACTCTTTCTCTTTTACAGCATGCAGCATGTTGCACTTCGGACATAGTTTTCGAAGATAGCGTTTGTTTTTGTGGGTTGCGTTTTGTTTTGATGAAGTGGTGTCGAAATGAAACGGGCAAAGCGATGGTAAAGTGAATGGAAATAAACATGACAAACCTTTATCAAGACGTAAAAATGCACAAAGTAACTTTAGACGTTTGCTTTTTGGGGAAACAAACAAGCTTATGTACCAAAAAGAACTCGTCAGCACACCGAAATTCACACCAACGAGTCCGCATGTATCTTGTATCATGTGTCGATCACGTGATTTGTGATACCTTATTGTTGAGTAACGATATTTGAGTTGCCGGGTTGTACATTGCTTAACGTCCCGACAGCAAGACTTTCTCAGGACATGCCCGCACTATTAACGATATTTGACTGGATCAAGGCAAGCTTTTTAGTAATTGTTTCTTCTTTTAATATAATTAAGTGTGAAATGTTACTTAAAAATTAAAATGAAATCCTTTTAAGTGACATATAGTGCATACTACCACTGAATACAGGACCAACTGATGCCCGTGTAAACTATTGATTCCCAGTGAACATGGCTGCGACAGTCCTGGTGTCGTCTGCAGCCGTCCTGGAAACAAAATGTGCTACAGAAAAATGTCCCCATCTTCTGAATTCGCACTGCTTTTATTCATACTAGACTTCATTTTGATATACCCAAACCTTTGTTACTCTCTTTACTAGAAAATCACTATCTTGTAAACGGCTGAAGTAAGGATTGTCAAGTTGCAAGAGTGAGTCTGTGAAATCTGAAAGAGGTACAGATTTTCATAAGCCTTTAGCTTGATTTTTGTGTGTTTGTAACTGACATCGTTCCTCGAACTGAGGAAGTGGATGCGGACTAAGTAAAGATTGTAGTCTGTGCAAGAAACCAATCCACATCTGCAAGGGGCATAGATACTCATTATCCCCTCTGCTTGAGGGCTCATACACTTACTAGTGTCATTCATGCTGATGTTTCTCAAACGGAGTCTAACTGAAACAGAGCCGCCTTGACTGTGAGCAGACGCCAGGCAAGCACCGCGGAAACATTTAAACAGTGCGAGTTAGCGGGGCGAGTTATCAAGATGTGTTGACAGGTTTCACATCTGAGCCGACTTCTAGACCACGCCCACAAACGGCACGTGCGGCGATTGAGATAGAACTGTGTATGCTTGGAGTACATTGTAATCTACACCACTTGCTGCCAATCGCCCACGCACAGTATCAGCATTACAATGCTCCACCATCCGTGTGATTGACTCTTAGCCCTGATAGAGGGGACTTGCAGTTTCACTCTTGCCTTTCATGGCGGATTCTTGCATGGGAATGTTCACATACATTTAGAATGTATCTACAATCATCCACTTTACAACAACATTAACAATCTGCCAGTGCTTTAGCACGTACAACACAAAAATCAATTCAAAGGCTGTCGTCTGCAACAGAAAAACACTGATCAACAGATATCAGCTCTGTTCACTTACCAATGAGAAATTCGGCTGGCCCTTTCAAAGTCAGGCACTGGCCGTCTGTAACACTTCTAACTGAAACAATTTTATGCCTTTGATCAGCCATAGACGTAGGTATCCGAGCGTTTTTTCATAGTAGGTGGTCTCAGATAAATTTTGACAGGCCGCGCTGATTCGGGAAGTCACGTGTGCACAACAAGTTTCATTTTCCCACTTTCACCGATTGAAGATTTCAGTAAAGTTGTCGCCCTTTGTATGCAAAAGTTGTCTGCTAGCACCTTTCTCAGACGTACGGAGATATAATTTTATTTTGTTTACACTTGGGCCAAGTCCCTTGTTGCCCAATAGTCTAGGCAGTACCGCCAAATATATTACAAAAATGTCCCAGACTTATGAAATTTGGCAGAGGTGTACAGTGTTTAACGCAGTTTCCATTGGTAACATTCACTTTCAGCGACCGTTGAACCATAGACCATTGTGGTCTATGGTGAACTAAGGGGAGATAACTTTTACACTTTTCAGGATTGCAGCCAACCCATAATTATGGAATAAAAATGCGTTTTGCTACAATGTTTTCTTTTTTTATACGTCGGCCTGTCAGTTACCGGCCGTTATTAAGGTCATGCTGTTATTTGACGGCGGTAAACCTTAATGCAGGTGTTTTATCTGAGACTGGTTTAACCACATACTTTAGATTTGGGATGGTTGATAGCGGATGGCAAGACCTGTTGAAACGTCTCAAACGTAATGATCTCCATAAAAGGTGGAGGTCGCGAGAGGTCAATTGCTATACGGCGGCACATCACAATATACTTTAGACAAACGTGTTTGAATCTTGATCATTATGGCAAATGGTTAGGTTGGTTGGTTGTTTGTACATTGCTTAACGTCCCGACAGCAACAAGACTTTCTCAGGACGTGCCTGCACTGCTTGTGAAAAGAAAACTAAACGGCAAAATATTGCATGTATGTCGCCAGCCGCTGCTGACCAGGGTGACCCTGGGAGCGCAAATGGTTAGGTATAACTTTCATATATTTACGTGCTTTAGTGACCTTTAACAGACGTATGTCAGAAATTGCCAGTGTGATAAAGAACATTTAGAAAAAAATTGAAAATCAGCTTTCTCCGACTTAACGTTCGACACTTTACAGCCGGAGGTGGCGCCATATATTTTTGTTGGGGCTCACATGCGTTTATCTTTTAGGAACATTCAGAGTTGTTCATATTTTTTTGGTTTATTATGCTGATCCATTCCCCTCCTCACTAAGCCAGCCTCTGATCAACACACACGTCATCACACGCATGAATGAAGACGGACACACTTCCTGACATTAGTACGCTCTGTGGGCTCGTATAGTGACAGGAATCCATCTCTTTCTACTCTAACCCACCCTCTGATCCACACACACACACACACACACAGAAATAAAGACGGACACATGGGAATTCCCACCATTCAGTTAAGAAATACCCAACGGAGAAAGAAACACGCTTTATTAATATTTCGGGTAAATACCCTTTGTCAAAATAGACAAACAAACAGAGAGATTAGCCACATTCTGTTGCCACATTCCTTCTGCCAATGAAGATAAGTAGCGGCTAATCTCTCTGTTTGTTTGTCTATTTTGACAAAGGGTATTTACCCGAAATATTACTAGGCAATAAATTGTGTTGTACCCGCCTTTTCTAAGCGTGTTTCTTTCTTCGTTGGGTATTTCTTTGCATATTACACGCTTGGCAGTCACCTTTTTGGTCTGGATTGATTATTTCCCATTCAGTTGTAAGCTCTGTGATTTGGTGTAGCTTAACTATTCTGAAGAAGAATAACGCACGAACAGCGAAGTGACGTCACTTCAAGCTTCACATCATGACATCATTAGTCCCACGTGGCTGTGTTCATAGTGACGGCTCGATGTTATACGTCACTCATCGCAGTACCAACATGTATTAGAAGATCAGACTTAGCAATTTTCTTGCTGATTTTCACACCTAGGGTGTACAGGTCACAATTTGACCTAATCCTACCACAGAGCCGGGACACTTGAAACAGCAGGCTTGTGCAAACACTGTTTATGAAAAATCAAGCGGGTATTAATGAAAAGATTTTTTTTTCGTAAAAGAAAAATTAAAGTTGTTAGCTGTTTGACTGCGAAGGAGTGGCGCATAAAATTGTCTGATTTTCACACCTAGGGCGTACGGGTCACAATTGACCTAATCGTACCCGACATCCGAGACAAACTGTATGCTTATGTAAATACCGTATTTGAAAAAGCATGCAATTATTAATGGGAAGATTGTTGTCGTTTTTCGTTTAAAAAAAAAAAGATTCATATGTTTCAAGATTAATCCCAAATAATTCGTGAAATTAATCCCAAAATTGTGAAAATATTTTTTGTTTAAACATATTTAATGATCACTTTAAACGTTCTAGGGGTACAATGCTGGTCAACAAACTCATTAAATATCTCGCTTTTATCTAGCTGTATGCAAAATATCTAGTAAAAATAAGAAAAATTTCGGACTCCAGTGTGGATCAACCATTTTTTTTGTGAAACGGCCATTTTCTCACCAATGAGCATTTAAGTAATAATTTTTTTTTGAAAGTCTCAAGATTATTCTTTTAGGGACAATATCATACAATTTCAAGCTTATCTGTCCTCAAACAAGGCCTCTAGTCACTGTCACATACACACAGCGCTTGGACGCCAAAAAGACGTTCTCTAGCAAGGTATGCATAGCTAAACGTGACGTCATTTTTATCTTGTTACTTCTTTGCCAGAATTTTTGCCCCGCATGCCAAAAATGTCATGTGCATGCTCCGGAATGTGCTCCGACCAGCCCCATTTCAAAGTCCACCATATTTACAATACGGTAAGCAAACTCTAAATTTTAACAGGTATTGGCATTTTTCACACTTGTCGACCTCATGGGACCCTTGAACCTTTCTGAGGGGTCATCCAAACTAGTATGCATTGACAGGTCTTACCATCAGGTATCTCTGTACCACGCGTGGATTTGAAGTTGAAAATAAGTGTAAAAAAAATATAATTTAAAAAAAAAAGGCTATTTTTAAAACCTATTTGTGGAACACCCCACGACCCTTTCCAATGGGCCAAGTAAATGAGTATACAGAGATAAGTCTTACCATCAGGCATCTCTGTACCATGTTCCTTTGAAGTTGAAAATAATACTTAAGAAATAACAATTCTTGTAAAAAGAAGGCTTTGAGATGAAGTTTACCATGACAGACTGGATGACCAGGTACATACTCATTTTTGCTCACATGCGAGACAAAACCAACTAAGCAAAATGCCTGTGCAGGCATTTTAACCACAAAACTGACATGACATGAAGCTGGCATCATACGATAGTGAGGTAAATAAGTCAGAGCCCTGGAGCCAGAATGTGCATGTCAAAGGCAAGCTCAGCTAATAAATCATCACTACCCATGGTTTAACTTAGGAAATAATGATGTCATGTGATGTGTCTTAACTATGCTGCCGTACTTGCTGAAGCGACACATAATGCATGTTACTTACTTACTTACGCCTGTCACCCCTGCCAGGGTATAGGCTGTCGACGAGAGACCTCCAGCGACTCCTGTCCTGTGCTTCTCCTTCGATTTTACTCCAGGTGGTTCCCAGTCTCCCGATGTCTGCTTGGAGGTCTCGACGCCAGGTGTTTCTCGGCCTGCCTCTTTTCCTCTTTCCCTGGGGGTTCCATGACAATGCCTGCCTAGGGATACTGGAAACTGGCCTTCTCAGACTGACCAATCCATCCCCATCTTCTTCGCCCAATTTCATTCTCTGCTGTTATCTGCTCTGTTCTCTCCCAGAGTCTGACGTTGCCGATCTTCTCTGGCCAGTGGATTTTCAAGATTCTTCTAAGGCAACTGTTTATGAAGATCTGTACTCTGTTGACTGTGGTTTTTGTCAACCTCCAAGTCACTGCTCCATATAGAACTGCTTTTACGTTTGAGTTGAAAATCCGGACTTTGGTGTGTTGTGACAGCTCTCGGGAACTCCACACTTTTTTCAACTGAAGAAAGGCTGCTATTGCTTTACCGATTTGTGCTCCGACATCTGCATCAGTGCCGCCTTTTTTGTCGATGATGCTCCCGAGATAGGTGAAGGACTCCACCTCCTCCAACGGGGTGCCAGCAAGCAAGACTGGTTCTTCTCTGGTTGCGTTCAGCCTCATTGTCTTTGTTTTCTGTTTGTGGATGGTGAGGTTCACTTGGGACGAGATGTCAGCAATCCTCGTGGTCTTGTCCTGCATTTGTTGAAGAGTGTGGGACAGTAAAGCCAAGTCGTCTGCAAAATCGAGATCGTCAAGCTGTGTCCACAGTGTCCACTTGTTCTCTGCTCAGTGGTCTTCTTCATGACCCTGTCTATGGCCAGTAGGAAGAGGAACGGAGACAGCAGACACCCCTGCCTGACGCTGGTTCTGACCTGGAGCTCCCTCGTGAACTGCCCATCGTGGATCATGCAACATGTCATGCCATCGTAGCTGCTCTTGATCAGGCAGACGAGCTTTGCGGGTACACCGTAGTGTCGTAGTTGTTTCCACAAAGTCTCTCAGTCCACGTTGTCAAATGCTTTCTCGTAATCCACAAAGTTGACGTACAGCGGGGAGCTCCACTCCAGAGACTGTTCCACGATGATGCGGAGAGTGGCGATCTGGTCTGTACATGAACGGTTTTTCTGAATCCTGCTTGCTGGCCTCTCAGCTGGGGTCGACGGAGCTCTTCATTCTCTCCAGGATGATCCTGTTGAAGACCTTTCCTGGTACTGACAGCAAGGTGATTCCTCTGTAGTTGAACACTTGCTGTGGTCGCCTTTCTTGGGAAGCTTGATTAGGTACCCTTCCTTCCAGTCAGCTGGCATCACCTCCTCTTCCCAGATCTTTCCAAACAGTGGATACAGCAGCTCTACTGTTGTCTCAAGGTCTGCTTTCAGAGCCTCTGCTGGGATGCTATATGGCCCTGCTGCTTTGCCGTTCTTTAAAAATGCCACTGCTCTTCTGATCTCTTCCCGGCTGGGTCTGTCACAGCTGATGGGTAGGTCGGTCTCTGCTGGCTGGATGTTCTGGGGGGTCGGGTGGGCTGGGTCTGTTCAGTAACTCTTCAAAATACTCGGCCCATCTGTCGAGTTGATCTGCTCTGTCTGCAATAGGCTTGCCTTCTTTGTCTTTTACTGGTCTTTCTGTATGGCCATACTTGCCCAACATTCTGGTAATGTCGTAGAGCCGTTTCATGTTGCCGCTGCCTTTTCTGCCCCTGCTGCCTGTGTAGGCCCTCTTGTATGCCCTGATACTCCTCTTCACCTCGCGGTTGGCTTCCGAGTATTCCTCCTGTGCCCTTGCTTTGGCTGCTCTCGTGCGACTGTTGTTGACAACTGCTTGCTTCTGCTTCCTCACAAGGTCTGTGCCGACAGCCAGTCTTTGTGATGGTGATTCCTGAACCCTACGGTGTCTTTGCAGGTCGAGTTCAGCGCCTCTCTGCCTTCCACTGCTGCTCGGTTGTGACTGCCTCCTCTTCATTTACTAGCTCCTGCAATGCTTGAAACCGGTTGGACAGCACCAGTTTCAACTCTTCTCTCACTCCAGTCTCTCTCAGGCCTACATTATAGCGCTGTCTTCTTGTTGTCTCTGTGCGGCTTTTCTTTAACTTGAGCTTTATTCTCAAGGTAAGCAGATGGTGGTCTGAGGCGAGATCTGCTCCCCTCCTCACTCGAACATCTAGAAGTAGAAGGGATCTTCTAAATTTCTTGCTAATGCAGATATGGTCTATTTGGTTCTCTGTAGTATGGTTAGGAATGGAGGGAGCTGGTTGCCAAATCATCAGTGGTGCCCCAACGGTCGGCAAGACTACGGGATTATAGATAGATAGTATGGTTAGGCGAGACCCAAGTTGCTTTGTGTATTCTTCTGTGTGGGAAGATGTTGCCTCCAAAGACAAGTCTGTTTAGAGCACAAAAATCTACAAACCTCTCCCCGTTCTCACTCATCTCCTCTAGTCCCTGTCTCCCCATCACCTCTTCATATCCGATGTTGTCCTCCCCAATTTTGGCATTAAAATCGCCCATGACGATGGTGATGTCTCGCTCCGTACATTTGTCCACAGCACTCTGGAGTCGGTCGTAGAACTTGTTTCTCTTCCTCGTCACTGTCATTAGTGGGCGCATAACACTGGATGACATCGAGTTTAATCTTTTTCCTGGTTCTAAAGGCTGCCGTGATAATTCTTGGCCCAAGAGGTTCCCAGCCCATCAGCGCGCCACTGGTGACAGCATGACCTGAATACAGAATCATCTCCCCACTTAACAGCCTTTTCTGGCCATACTGCGTCCATCTGGATTCACCGATACCTAGAAGGGAAAGGTTGTACTTCAGTTTGCATTTCTACTGCTATCTGGGCGGCCTTGCCGCTCTGGTACATGGTCTTGACATTCCATGTGCCCATGATTGTCCCTGGATAGAGAGAGGTGGCTCGGTCCTGTGGCTTCCACCACACGTCATAAATCTTCTGGTAGAAGAACCTTCCTCCTCCAGGAAAGAATTGCTGTTTGTCTACTCGTCGGCGTTTTTTTTTTTTTTTTTATATAGCTATTTCCTTATTTGCGGGGTGGGGAAGCTACCCCCACACCCAACCCCCTTACTAGGAAGACCAGGGGTTTTCTGTCGGGGTCTCCTTCCCTTAGACCATCTTGGTTTACGGCACCTTATTTCATTCGGTGCACTCCTCTTGCTAGGGACACCCTATCCACCACCCAGGGGACGCGCCTCAACGCATATGGTCCCAGCGCGTGGACATAATGCACATTAGTGTAATCAATAGTGTTCATCCAGTCCCACAAAACATAACCCTAAACAAGCGGTGTGTTCAAGGTATTTATTGTTCTTGACAAAGTCACAAAAAGTACAATACAAACTTAGCTACAGTGTAATTTGAATTCACAAAACAGTGGGAAAAATGCTCAATAAAATCCACAAGAAGTGGCATAAAGTAGAAAAATTGTTTCTCTGCCTTATCCTAGCTTATAGTAGAGCCTTTACAAGAAGAAATCTTCCATTTACAATGTTTCACCACTCCATTAATGTTGTAGTTTTGCTGTGGTGCCTGGAATGTGTGTGTGTGTGTGTTTGTGTGTAATACTGTGTACAGTTTTTGTAATTGTATTTTTAAAATTTGTAAGGTACCTAGAGCTCTACCTGAGGTTAGGTGCCATAGAAATCATCATCATTATTATTATTATTAATGATCCATAAAACAATGACAGAGCATGTGTTCCAAATAATGTAATGCTGCCAATGCCATATACGTTGTTTTGTCCAAAGATACCGATAGTGAAAATATTTACAAACATTTGCAGTGGTTGATATTTGTTATACAAGATTTACTGCCAAAGAGAGCAAAGGTTAGTTAGTTATTTGGGTTTAATGCTGAGCAGGCGACTAAGGCCATCTCACGGCGGTAAAGAGAGCAAAGGGTTGGTCAGCAAACAATAATGCAAAATTGGCTGGCACATTGTAAAATACACTAAAGACACTCTCTCCAGGATTGTTTTAAGCTTTTGCCAGTACTGAGGACCAAAACTTAGAAACCACAATGTCATGTACTGTTTTAGCAAGCAAAATATATCTGTCAAAATGAGAAAAGGAAATCTGGAAAATTCCTAAAAGCTGAAACAATAACAGCACTTGTGGTCCAAAGCAGCATCAAAATACTTCAAAGATTCCATACATTCACTATACAAACGGACACTAATCTGTCAAATTTTTAAAATTTAATTAATAACAATTTACCCCCCCCCCCCCCCCAAATATTTCACTGTCAAGTAGAATACCCACCTTAAAAGAGAGTTTGGTCTTTTGATCTAAATAAAACAGAGGATAGGTGCTCTGATCTGACCAATAAAAAATCCAAAAATCTTTTTAGGAAAGCAGAATGCTTGGAAAGAAACTTTACAAAAAGAAAAACAGAATGGAAAGGCTATGAGCAAAATTCTGAAAACCCTATCCATAAGTGACACAAAACCGTGATTCAAACTTTTTCCTAATCTAATACATCAGTTGCTGTTAGCTTAAATATTATTGAATGCATGCAAAACAGTAACATCATAATTTCAGCCCCATATGTACAGTATGAATTATTGTTTGAGGAGTTTGTACTGTTTAAGGTCACATATGAACAATGTTAAACCAAGCAAAATGACAGTGCACAGGTACATGGGGATACAAGTCTGTATGGGAAAATGTACTTCTTGTTCTACATGTATTTAAACACAAAGTGAATTTATATAAAAATAACTTTTGAATATGATAGCTTGCATGTAAACAGTCAATCAAAGAAATATAACAGAGGCACACATGTCTATAAAGTACTGGGTTGTACATTTCATCAATGCTTCTCATTTAACCCATATCATACTGAGGCTAAAATCTTCAAATTTTTACACTCCCATATGCAAGCTACATTATTGTACTTACAGATAAAGATTTAGACCAATGGCTTTAGTTCAAGGGTGGTGCCAGAATAGCTTGACACATAGAGGTGCCAAACTATTCTGGCACTACCCTTGAACTATTTTAGTCAAACTTATTTCACACACTTGTGTATTCCGAATGATAAGGGTTAATACAAGGCGCCTTCAGCAACTCTATACAACACTTAGCCAGCCATTGATGTGGGGCACCTTGAATGAGTTAACCCCCTTGTGTATGCAGCCACTCGTAAACAATACAAGTGGATATATGCACAAAGAGTTAACACTTGAGATGACTGTCAACCATGAGATCAACTAGCTGACAATCAATTTTTTTCCCTGAGAAGGTGATTAGAAGGGAAACAAGATAGGATGAACCCACAAAGTCTCTTCTATATGAGAGCCACAACCCACAAAGTCCCTTCTATATGCTCGCTGTCAAGGGTCTCCACCTGTTGTATTTGACCCGATTCTGATGTTGAAATATCTCCTATTGCAAAAGCCTCCCAGATTTGCCAATGCGTCAGTGAGCTCTGCATTGGCTTGCAAAACATGTAATTTTAATTTTATATTTTCCATGATGAATTTCGCTTTGCTCTTCTAGACTAGAGGAAAATGGTGACAAAACTAGAATTTAACGGTACAATTTCAGACTTGCTATAATTTGTGTGAAGTAAGGTTGACTTCACCTTAGATACGCAATAAATTCTACTGTACAGACACATGATCTTGTGTGTGTTTGTGTAAGTGTGAGAGAGGGAAAGAGAGAGGGAGAGAGAGGGGTCATATCTAGAGTATTGCGTCGATGTCTGTGTGGTGACAGAATTGTTGCTTTGCCATCACTGTCAATGTCTGATTTTCTCCAGAAGTCGGGCTTTTTTACTTTTAAAATTTTCCTGCACACAATTTTTACTGAAAAAGTTGAAAAGATACAAAGCTGGCTAATGAACTCATCCAAAGCCTTTCTCCAATCTAGCTATCCAAAATTTCACGTGAATATTACCAGAAGAAAGGCAAAGCCAAGACAAAAAAGGCAAGCCTATTGCAGACAGAGCAGACCAACTCGACAGATGGGCCGAGTATTTTGAAGAGTTACTGAACAGACCCAGCCCACCCGACCCCCCAGACATCCAGCCAGCAGAGACCGACCTACCCATCAGCTGTGGCAGACCCAGCGGGGAAGAGATCAGAAGAGCAGTGGCATTTTTGAAGAACGGCAAAGCAGCAGGGCCAGATGGCATCCCAGCGGAGTCTCTGAAAGCAGACCTAGAGACAACAGTGGAGATGCTGTACCCACTGTTTGGAAAGATCTGGGAAGAGGAGGTGATGCCGTGGGTCAAATGGTTGTTGTGATGCGTCTAGTGTGGTAGTGTAGCGTCTGTGCTTGTCGCTCTCGCTTTCAGCTCCCACCGCTGGCTAGCAGTTTTGCGAAAAGGGGAGCAGAACATGTCAGTCTCTCCCTGCCAGTACACAGCCTCTCCAACAACAAGCCTCATGTAGTGCCTCCTCGTGGTGACTCATGGTAACCGAGCACCTTACGGACTCGGGCTGAACTACAGAGGACTCAGAGGAGATCTGGCCCCCAGACATGCGGCATGCAGGCCCATCGATGTGTGGACAAGCCCTGATGCCCATGAACCAGATCCCCAGCTATGGGTAAAAGCCCCACTGCCTTGTGGGTGCCTTGGGAGAGGCAAAGGCTAGGGGAGTAAACCCTATACAAATCCGGGCAGGGATGCTCGATAGCCTTGGTTGGCAGATCTCCTTCGAGAAGGAAAACTCCGAGGAAAAACCTGAGTAGATGGGACCCATAAGCCTTGGTCGGCAATCCATCTAGGAGAAGGATACTCCAAAACTAAACCATCCTGTGCTCCCAGGAAAGGCCTTTTGACCAGGAGCTAAGGGTGAGGTAACCCCGACAGAAACCCCGAGTGCTGAAGACGGAGGTACTGGGCTGCACAGCGCACTCTAATAAACCACAGTATCATGCATATACAGCCATATGACACTTGGAGATGGATTCAAGAGGAATGGTGCTCGCCCTGTGGAGTCTCACCAGGCAGGTGCAGTACCGGGCTCTGCGCCTCTTCAGAGCCCACCCCCAGCGACTGGAGGACCTTCCCAACTGTCTCGAGGAGCCAGGGGACTGGGAAGTAGAGCGACTGGCCAGCGAAAAAACAAGACCAGAGACAAAGAAAAAGCCAATGTGAACATCATGCACTGGAATGCCGAAGGGGTTACCAACAAGAAAACAGAACTAGAGCACTTTCTGCATGAAAACAGCATAAACATCTGCTGTATACAAGAGACACACTTGCAAGAAGAGAAACCCTTTAAGGTCAGAGGATATCAGGTCTTCCGAAGTGATCGCCAAGGGAGGAAGAAAGGGGGGGTTATGACCCTAGTTAGAAACAACCTGAATGCCAGCGAAACCAGGAGATTCATGGAAGAGGCAGAATACATCCAGGTCAAGGTAACCACCAGTGACAGCACCCTTGACCTTGTCAACTACTACTGCCCTAATGATAAGTTGCTGTCCCTCGACACTATCCAGGTCCCGGACAGTGGATTCCTCATCACTGGTGACTTCAACAGCCAGTCCCAGAGTTGGGGATATGACACACTGGACAAGAGAGGAGAAGACATTGAGGAGTGGCAAGATGAAAACCACCTGATACTTGCCAATGACCCTGAGGACCAACCTACCTTCTACTCTCGCCGCTGGCACACCACCACTACACCGGACCTGGCGCTTTGCACTGAAGATGTTCATAAGTGCCTCAGCAGAACAGTAGGACCACAGCTAGGAGGAAGTGACCACCGCCCTATCCTCCTAACCCTAAAAGGATGCACAGCAGCTAGCTCGCCACACCGGCCAAGATGGAACTACCGAAAGGCAGACTGGCGCTTGTTCAGTATCCGAACAAATGAGCTAATGCAAGACCTCGCTGTGTCTGGAAGGAACATCAACAATGTGGTCAGAGAGTTTAATGACATTATCAGTAAGGCAGCCAAGGAATCCATACCTCGAGGGGTCCGGAAAAACTACACCCCATACTGGACCGCAGATCTTCAGAAAGCACATGACAACCTCACTAGGGCCAGAGAAGACGCTGAAACCAACCCCAGCCAAGAAAACAATATCAAGCTACAACACAGTAAGGCCCAGTATCTGAAGATGAAGTTGGAGTGCACAAGAAGAAGTTGGAGAGAGAAGACTGCAAGACTAAACATGGACAGGGACACCACGAAGTTGTGGAGACTGACCAAGGCGTTGAACGATGAGGGCACCAGGGAACAGAAGATCACCTTGGAAGAAGAAGGGAAAGCACTGACTGGTAGGAAAGCTGCAAACATGTTTGCACAGATCTATGCTAAAGAAAGTGACGTCACTGTCCCACGAATGCTTGCGAAAGAAATCAGACAGGAAGAAAGAGAGAGAACAAGAGATGACATCCATGATGCAATGAAGAAGGACATCACCCTTCCAGAACTGAAGATGGCCATCAAACAGCTGAAGAAGAAAAAATCTCCAGGTCCAGACAGCATCTCAAACGAGATGTTACAACACCTTGGCAACACTGCCTTAATGAAGCTACTGGACATCTTTAACCACAGCTGGAGAGGAGGTCAGGTACCCCAGTGCTGGAAGGAAGCCAGGGTGATCCCAATTTTGAAGAAAGGAAAGAATAAGTCCAAAGCCCTGAGTTATCGCCCCATCAGCCTGACAAGCTGTGTGTGCAAGACCATGGAGCGCATCATCAACAAGCGCCTGCAGTGGTACCTGGACTCTGAGAGCATTATCGTGCCAGAGCAAGCTGGCTTCAGAAGCTACAAGAGTACAGAAGACCAGACAACACACCTTGCACAGGTCATAGAAGATGCCTTTCAAGATCAGAAGGTGACATTAGCTGCCTTCATTGACCTACAGAAGGCTTTCGACAAGGTGTGGAAGGATGGTCTCCTTGTGAAACTCCTTCGCAGTGGCATCCAAGGGAATATGTACCGGTGGACCAAGTCATACCTGCATAATCGCAGAGCCCATGTGACAGTGGATGGGTACTGTGGCCAAAAAGTGCTGTTTCGTCAGGGGGTGCCACAGGGGTGAGTCCTGTCACCGACACTGTTCATACTTTTCATCAACGACCTTGTGCCAGAGCTACCGAAAGGAGTACACGCAGCCCTGTACGCAGACGACCTGGTACTCTGGTGCACAGAAGAGTATGCAACAACTGCTACATACAGGATGCAGCTAGCCCTGGACAGGCTGACAGACTGGACCAACAACTGGTGTGTGACCATCAACACAGAAAAATCATCAGCCACACTCTTCTCTCTCTCCAACAAGGCAAAGGCTGGCAACCTAACACTGGGCAACACCCCGCTGCGGTATGAAGACCAACAGACATACCTGGGAGTCACCCTTGACAAGAGACTGACGTGGAAGCCGCACATTTGGAATGCAGAAGCGAAAGCTAGAAGAAAGCTGAACATCTTGAGAAAACTGGCTGGAACACAATGGGGAGCCAATGAAAAGATCCTCAAAAATGTATATCAAGGCACAGTGAGACCACACCTTGAGTACGGATCTAATGCATGGTTGACGGCAGCCCAGTCACACCAGCAGACCATTGACAGAGTTCAGAACCAGGCACTGCGTATCATCACCGGCGCAATGAGATCCACACCAATTGAAAAGATGGAAGAGACAACGGGCATCTCACCCCTGCGCATGAGAAGAGATTGCAAAGCCTTGATACAGTCCACAAAGGTCAAGTCTTCCAAAGACCATCCTATGAACGCTAGGATGAAACAACCAACCTCAGGGAGACTGAAAAGATCAAGCTTTGTGAAGGAGACGAGAGCACTGCAGAGAAAACACCAGGCAAAGCTCCCTGCGCAGGTAGAGGCTCTGAATCCTGCTAGCGACCTTCCACCTTGGGAAAGTAAGCCAGAAAACATCACCATCTCTTCCACGGTACCCTACATCACCACCAGAGATGAGCACAGCACTGTGAGCAAGAAAGCCCTGACACTGGCCATGCTCGAAGAAAAGTATCCCCAGGAAGCATGGATACGGGCATACACCGATGGATCAGCCACAGATGCAGTTCAGGATGGAGGGGCTGGGGTGTACATTCAGTACCCAAACGGAAAATGGCAGGCAGAGGCAGTACCAACAGGCCTTCACTGCACAAATTACAGAGCTGAGGTGGAAGCCCTAGTCCGCGCAGCTAACACCCTTAGTGGCACTGCAGACCCTGATGCCCAGATTGTCTTCCTTACTGATGCCATGTCTGTCCTTGAGGCAGCAACAGAAAGCAAACTGCCACGTCTACAAGAGGCACTGCAAAACATCAAGTGCACCAGACTGGTGCTGCAGTGGATCCCTTCACACTGTGGCATCTACGGCAATGAAGAAGCTGACAGAATGGCAAAAGTGGGCGCAGAGAAAGAACAAGATGAAAATGGAGTCAGCTTCACAGAGATGAAGACCATCATTAAGTCTGTGTACAGACCACCACAACGGCCCCTAGACAGTTACCATCAGCTGTCCAGACAAGAGCAGGTGACCATCTTTCGTCTGAGGACCGGGCACAACCGACTCAATTTCCACCTGCACAGATGCTTCAACCTCGTGCCATCTCCCCTGTGCCCTTGTGGAGAAGCAGAGCAGACCGCAGAGCACATCCTCCAGGACTGTGGGAACCACCAGCCGCTGAGGGAGGAGATATGGCCGAAGCCCGCCACTCTACAAGAGAAACTGTACGGGCCTGTGGAGGCGCTACAGAAGACCACAGATTTCATTTTGAGAGCCAAACTCCAAGTGTGACGGCGTTCGAGAAGAAGAAGAAGAAGGAGGTGATGCCGGCTGACTGGAAGGAGGGGTACCTAATCAAGCTTCCCAAGAAAGGCGACCTCAGCAAGTGTTCCAACTACAGAGGAATCACCTTGCTGTCAGTACCAGGAAAGGTCTTCAACAGGATCATCCTGGAGAGAATGAAGAGCTCCGTTGACCCCCAGCTGAGAGACCAGCAAGCAGGATTCAGGAAAAACCGATCATGTACAGACCAGATCGCCACTCTCCGCATCATCGTGGAACAGTCTCTGGAGTGGAGCTCCCCGCTGTACGTCAACTTTGTGGATTACGAGAAAGCATTTGACAGCGTGGACCGAGAGACTCTGTGGAAACTCCTACGACACTACGGTGTACCCACAAAGCTCATCCGCCTGATCAAGAGCAGCTACGATGGCATGACATGTCGCGTGATCCACGAAGGGCAGTTCACCAGGGAGCTCCAGGTCAGAACCGGTGTCAGGCAGGGGTGTCTGCTGTTTCCGTTCCTCTTCCTACTGGCCATAGACTGGGTCATGAAGATGACCACAGAGCACAGACGAAGTGGAATACAGTGGACACTGTGGACACAGCTTGATGACCTCGATTTTGCAGACGACTTGTCATTACTGTCCCACACTCATCAACAAATGCAGGACAAGACCACGAGGCTTGCTGACATCTCGTCCCAAGTGGGCCTCACCATTCACAAACAGAAAACAAAGACAATGAGGCTGAACGCAACCAGGGAAGAACCAGTCTTTCTTGCTGGAGGAGGTGGAGTCCTTCACCTATCTCGGGAGCATCATAGACAAAAAAGGCGGCACTGATGCAGATGTTAGAGCACGAATCGGTAAAGCCTGAGCAGCCTTTCTCCAGTTGAAAAAAGTGTGGAGTTCCAGAGAGCTGTCACAACACACCAAAGTCCAGATTTTCAACTCCAACGTAAAAGCAGTTCTCCTATACGGAGCAGAGACTTGGAGATTGACAAAAACCACAGTCAACAGAGTACAAACCTTCATAAACAGTTGCCTTAGAAGAATTTTGAAAATCCACTGGCCAGAGAAGATCAGCAACGTCAGACTCTGGAAGAGAACAGAGCAGATAACAGCAGAGAATGAAATTGGGCGAAGAAAATGGGGATGGATTAGTCACAGTCTGAGAAAGCCAGCTTCCAGTATCACTAGGCAGGCATTGTCATGGAACCCCCAGAGGAAAAGAGGCAGGCCGAGAAACACCTGGCGTTGAGACCTCCAAGCAGACATCAAGAGACTGGAAACCACCTGGAGTAAAATCGAAGAAGAAGCACAGGACAGGAGTCGCTGGAGGTCTCTCGTCGACGGCCTATACCCGGGTAGGGGTGACAGGCGTAAGTAAAGGCAAAGCCATTATGGCTGATGTGTATGACCGATTTACACGTCACCTTTGTGACAATAAGTAAAAGGCTTCTGCACCAGCATGATCCACGTTTTCTCAGTATGTTTCACACATCTGCCCCTCCCCCCCCCCCAACCTGTGACCCTGGACCGTTGCGATGAGTCAACTAAATTAGTATGCACAGGAATGAGTCAACTAAATTAGTATGCATAGGAAGGTCTTATCATCAGCTACCTTTGATTGAAAAATTTGCAAAAATGTTGATAATACCTAAAATCCAAACTTGGCATACACATATTTGCCGGCCTCTTGTGACCCTTGACCTTACGAAGGGGTCATCCAAATTAGTATGCATAGATAAGTCTTACCATCAGGTATCTTTGTACCAAGTTTGGGTTTGAAGTTGTGAGTAGTATTTGAGAAAAAAACATCTTTTGTCAAAATTTGGAGAATTTTGGAAATATTTCCTGAGCTCTTGACCTTTCTTAAGGGCTGGCTTAACTGGGCGAGACAAACCCGAACCTCGTCTCGGCGAGACACCCGAGACAGTCAATGCGAGATACCCGACCCACCCTTTAATAGGTTCGGTGAACTCTCCGAGACAAGATCAGACGTGCCGAACCTAATAAACGGGTGGAACGGGTATCTCGCATTGACCGTCTCAGGTGTCTCACCGAGACATGGTTCGGGTTTGTCTCGCCCAGTTAAGCCAGCCCTTTAGGGATCAACCAAATTAGTATGCATAGAAAGGTCTTACCATCAGGAATCTTTGTACCAAGTTTGAGTTTGAAGTCGTGAACAGTATTTGAGAAAAAATACGTTAAGTCAAAATATAGCTATTTCTGACTTATTTCTTGATCTCCTGTGACCTTGACCTTTGTGAGAGGTCACTCAAATTGGTGGTCAAAGTACACAGTGGGCCTTCCCTGCAGTCCCATCTGTTAAAATGCCTTAGCCTTAGTCTGTCCCAGTCTTTCAATACCCTAAACAACACTACCGTCCACTTGTGCACATTGCCATGCACAAAATTTAAAAAAACAAGGACAACACAAGTCTCATTTCCTGGCTCTAAACATGATTCTGTACCAACCCTACACCCAAGCGCCACCAAAACTGGTGCACACCTCAAATCACCATCCGCTTGGCAACTCAAATTAGGACAAAAAGAGTCCGCTGGTTAAGCCAAGGCTGGTATGAAGCAAAGCACCAGACATGTCTCCAGACCTGCCTACCCTACGATTTTTGAGCGTATTTTTACGATTTTTTTTTCTTCAAAATACGAAAATACGATTAATGCCTAAAATTTACGATTTTATTTTAAATTTTTTTTTTTTTTTTTTTTTTTTTTTTTTGGGGGGGTGGGGGGGGGGGGGGGGGGGGGGGTTGTGTCAGTCAATAAAGTCTCAAAATACAAAATGTCAGAGCAAAGTAGGGAGGAGAGTGGATTTTTCTAGCTCAAAGAAAGCTAAGCACCAGAATTTTTTGCCACAGTATGCTAAATAGAGGACATTTTGGCGACTGTCAAAGAAAGGGCCAACCTATGCATTGTGACTTCTCATGCGCCCACAGTGGCCGAAATGACACTGAAAAGCATTTATCAACTAATATCCATAAGAGACTGGCAGATGCCCAGAAACGAGTTGTAATTACAGGCTGTGTTTTCTAAGCAGTCTCATGAAGCAGTCGACATTTTGCGTCAACAAGCAACTAGTGTGGAAATCTGCATGGTTCGTTTTATAGTTGATTCAAATCTTCCCTTGTCCTGTATGGATTCCATGTCCGGGATGTTTAAGCAAATGTTTCCTGTTGTACGGAATGGTATAGTTTATCAGTATAAATTGATTTTTCTATTGTTTGTACGTTTTGATATTAGTCTGCTACAATTTTATGAAAATACTATTTTTTCCCCAAGAATACTATTTTTGGCGATTATAAATACTATAAAAAAATTGGTGGTAGGCAGGTCTGTGTCTCTACTCATCTATCAAGAGATTTTAAGCAAATTCCAGCATGCTGCCTCTGTACAAAATGCCAAAGAAGGCAAAAGATTTTTTTTTATAAACACCGGTCCTCTTACTGCCTCACCTACATCATTTGAAAATGTAACATGACCTGTCAGAAAACTCTCCCATCTGAACACCATTCAATCTGCCACCAGTGCAATCCTAGACACTAGCCAAGTCAAACCCAAAGTGATGCCATTGAATGCTGCTGCATCTGTATGTTGCGTGTCGTGGCGTTTACTATGCTGTTTATGTTTTGGATCATGCACATCTGATGCCATGAAAAAAAGACTAGATATGGTCAGAATGCCTCCAAAATTGGCATGTACATCAAGTAATATATCTGATTCTCAGAAACGTTGCATTTGAGGCACAGGCACATGAAAGTATTTTTTTCATATTTTTTCATTACCCACTCCCCTACTTTTTCTGTTTTTCCAAGTTTACATACACATGCAGACCTGCCTAACCCGTATTTTTGACATGAGTAGCAGAAGGCCCAGTTTTCAGTAGCATAGCAAAGTTTTTAGTAGCAACGTGAAAGAAAAGGAAATTACGCATAAAAGAGAAAAACACTGGATATTTTCACTTAATTCTCCTTTAATTAAAAGTAAATAAAAACGTGAACCGTACCAAGTACTTGCCATGTTTGCTACTTGTGAAATATGGCCATTCGTCCATGTAGTGGGCTCAATATTCTTGGGCAGCTGATCTTTTGTACCTTTTCTTCTCCGATAACAAAGACTGTGGTGCTTGTCGCTTGTTTATATTTTCTTAGTCTTCGTTTTTCTTCCCCAGACTGAGCTGTCTGAGTCAGCCATTCTTGCAAAGTAAATAGTGCGCATGCGCAGTTGATATTGGTGGCGGAAGCGTGCTTACCAGCGGGAAAACATCAAATAAACGGCTCCATACGAACCCAAGAAGCAACAATCCATGAAAAAAAAAAAAATTTGGTTTGTTTTTTCGGAGCAGTTTTCTTTTTTCTTCCGTAGCAGCATAGTATTGCTATTTTTCTGTAGATGCTACGGAGGATTCATAGCACTAGGCAGCTCTGCACATGCAATATAGTCAAACTGAATCCCAGTGGGCTGAACAACTAAAAAAGGTTACCATAACACTGACATTGATGAAAAATGAGCTTTTAGACCCAAGGCCAGTTCCTTGTGTAGCTCAGGGCAGCCAAAAACACAACACCCAGGCATCCTCATTGACCCTGTTGTCTGGTGACAGCAAGCAGAAAGAGGCCAGTAACCAGCTGTCATGCCCTATAAGCTGCTTGCAATCTTTTCCTCAGGCAAAAAGAGTCATGAAACAGCTGTGCAATTTAAACATTAAGTCTACTGAGCTATCTCACAGCCAAAGACTACACAAAACAGCCAAAACTATGCTACGTGGGACATCCCCCATACCCAAACAAGTGTCTGGGGTGCTTATTTAGGAGTTAGCAGAGAAAAATGGTTATGTACAGTTCATTTTTATATAGAACACACTTGTCAGTCTCAAAACACCTGAACTCTTGTTGCAAATGCAGCAAGAATGTGTGTGTCAAACCTGTGAACACTCCTGTAAATGACTGTACAAGTGGCCGCAGCTGCTGCTCCCATAACAACGCACTCAAATGAGCTTTACACAGTGTAAAAGTGCTTGTGTTCGGCTCAGAATAGACACCAGAGACATCCCTCATGGCAGTTACAACAGAATGACACCTCAGATGCAGCCTATGTTGTATCATGCAAAATAACTTCTGCATGTCACATTCTTTTGGCGGATGATTTCACTCTGAGGTCAGCTGTCTGATGAAATGAACCTGCTGACACTGTTTCATTGTAGTTTTGATCTTAACCTTTGACCCCCCCCCCCCCCTCAACCCACCCTACAACTTAAATAACTGAATGAGTGCATTTTTTTTCCTCCTCATGCATTTAGCAAACTGAATGCCCCAAACCTCACCCCTTTCAAGGTCAAGGTCACAGCTCAAGGTCAGACTCATGACTACTTGTAATACAAAAAAATAAATGAACAAACACACTAAACATAGCTCACAGTGCAGGTAACCAGGGTGTTGCGATGCAAAACATGCAAAAACACCTATAAAACTGCAAGCAAAGCGATTTTGGGGCAAAATTTCAAATTTTTCATGATTTTCTCAGTTTTCCAACTGCAAAAGTCTCAATGATATGGTTACATTAAACCAGATTCTGGTCTACGTCACATATGGCATGTGGTTTTTCTGACAGGGGATAGTACACAGTGGGCCTCCCCTGCAGTCCCATCTGTTAAAATGCCCTAGCCTTAGTCTGTCCCAGTCAACCCCTAACTTTTCAATCCCCTAAACAACACTACTGCCCACTTGCTGCACATTTGCCATGGACAAAATTTAAAAAAAATAAAGACATCACCAGTCTCATTTCCTGGCTATCAACATGATTCTGTACCAACCCTACATCCAAGCGCAGCCTCAAATCACCATCCGCTTGGCAACTCAAACTAGGACAAAAAGAGTCCGCTGGTTAAGCCAAGGCTGGTATGAAGCAAAGCACCAAACATGTCTCTACTCGTCTATCAAGAGATTTTAAGCAAATTCCAGCATGCTGCCTCTGTACAAAATGCCAAAGATTGGTTGGCTGTACATTGCTTAACGTCCCGACAGCAACAAGACTTTGTCAGGATGTGCCTGCACTGCTTGTGAAAAAAAACAACTAAACAGAATATTGAATGTATGTCACCAGATTATCTAAATAAACCTAAGACCATTTAGCAACACACATTCAATATCAAGAGCTACAGGCAGCGCAGACAGTAGGAAGAGTTTAAAAAAGGAAAATACAGGTGAATGGACCAAGGGTAGACAGAAACACATGCCGCAGAATAGAGGGGAAAACCCAACCTGTGGGGCTGACCAGGCTGACCCTAGGAACTAAAAGTAGTTAACCCCATCCAAGTCCCCCAGGGCAGATCCGGGTGGGGGCAAAATGCCAAAGGCAAGAGATTTTTTAAAAAAACACCGGTCCTCTTACTGCATCACCTACCTCATTTGAATATGTAACATGACCTGGTATGTTTAGAACATGGTATTTTTTGTTGTTGTTGTTGTTGTGTGCCTCCCACATGGCAGAGAGTTGGCATTATCATGTTTGTAACATTTTTAATTCTGCATAAACCAGTGCAACTATTCTGTGCAGGCTCCATTCTTCACGGTGCATTTTTATTATTAGTAAGAACAAACCTGAGCAAAATGTTTCCCTGAAAACCGTCAGTTGTAGAAAACTTTTCCAAGCCAGTAGCTGCTAACCAACCATATCTGCATTGCAGCGGTTTTTTTTGTCTTTTTTTTTTACATAGGGTTAAAAATAGCTAAGACTAGGCTGCTAGGACTTAGACAAGCAGGTACTGACTATTGCAAATTAACGTGCAATTTAACTTTGATGAAAGTTTAAAAAAAAAAAAAAATTTAAGTTAAAAAAAAAAATGGCAAAGCCTTTATGGCTCACGTACATGACTGATCCAAATAATTATTCTGACCTTTGTGACTTTGACCTTTCCCATAGGTCACTGAACTAAACAAGTGATGAAGTTTTTGTGCCAGCAAATTCCACTTTCTCCTAATCTATGCATTTTTCACAAATTTGTCCATGATCTGACATTTGCAAAGGGGTCAAATAATTTATAATAGTACATATAGTAAGGTATTATCATCAGCTACCTTGTGCAAAGTTTGATTGAAAAGTTTGCAAATATGCTGATGAAAACTAAAATTTTACCCACAAAGTTTTGGCATTTTTCACACATTTGCTGATTTCCTGTGACCCTTGACTTTTTTTCAGAAGTCATCCACATTAGTATTCATTGAAAGGTCTTACCACCAGGTATATATATATATCTGTACCAAGTTTGGGCTTGAAGTTGAAATAGCATTTTGAGAAAAATAAACTTTTGTCAAAAAGTGGCCAATTTTGACTCATTTCAGCCTCCCTGACCTTGACCTTTGGGAAAGGTCATTAAAATTTGATATGTTTAGAAAGGTCTTGTGACAAAGTATCAATGGGCCAAGTTTGAAGACAGAGGCCTGAATAGTGTCCAAGAAAATGCACACATTAAAGTTTACAATGGAATACTGCAGATGGATGACCACTGGCCCAGAACATACTCACTTTTTCTTCGCACGTGAGCCAAAAAGAAAGTATAACTAAAATGGAAGTAAAATTAAAATGAATAAATCAACAGCAATGAACAAAACCTTTGCCAGGAAAGACCAACAATAAGATGCTTGTACATGTACCTCTAAATAAGTTATTGTGCACAAACAGCGGTTATCTTAAAAGTTAACAAACTACAAATACAGTGGGAAAAAAATGAAATTAAGTAACTCATAATCAGTCATACAAAATAATGTCAAGGAATATATGATACGCAAGTGTCCACATGGCCCGTAACATATTAAATTAAAAAATGAAACACTGGCAAGCTTATAACTCTGATACCATGTGGACTTTTATTTTTTTGAAACGCTCACTAATCATCTACAGATTTTTTCCAGTTGTACAAGTGCAAGGGTCTCCAACATTTGATAGACACTAGGTCAATGTCAAAGGAAATACAGTTTAACACTGCATGTGGTATTTTTTACTTTGGTTGCTGGTAGCGCTTTCTGTTGCGATGAAATCATCAAGTGCTACCGTCAGCCAAAAGGTTAACCCCCGTTAACTGCAAGTGGGCACATATTCAATTTCAATGGTTCTTGGAAAAAAAGTTAACAAACTTGTCAGATATCTAACATGAGACTCATACATGCACTCTCAGCATTGTCTGTAGTAAACAGGTTCAGAACAATGTCAAGGTGCACAAGTCGTCCAGACAGTATCTCTAAAGTCAATTACATTGTACAGTGACTGTCGAAAAACATATTACTATATTTAATTGACGAGATGATTAACCCTCTAAACCCCACGGCCACATTTCCAAACTTTTAGAGGCATTGTCTAAGGACTATGTACCAGTTGTAGGAGATGGATTGATCATGATAATTCAAGGGTAGTGCCAGATGAGCTTGGCGCCTGAAGGTGCCAAGCTCATCTGGCACTACCCTTGAATTATGACCAATCCATATCCTGTTGCAGGGTCCCAGGGCTAAATGGGTTGAAGAAACCAACGTCAAACAAGAATATCTACTTCATGTCAAAGATTTGGTTATTGTTCCTTAATGTAAATTTCTTAAGAAAGCAACAACAAGCAGAGAACAAAACTATTTATGCCTGCGTAAGGTCATGTATGAGATAGTAAAATGGCCATCACAACTAAGTTTTGCCCGCATAGCAGACAGATCATGTCCAGTGACAAGCTGGACCAATCACAGCACATAATGTGTGGCGGATGAATAGACCCATACGCTACCAGCAACATGACACGTCTCTTTCCACAAAAAGTTTTTTTCTAATTCTGCTTTTGAATACCAACCGTTCTCATGAGGTATTATACGAGATATATTTCTCTGGAGCTTTACAAGTATGCGCAGAAAAGCATTGTTGTGACTCCTTTGATTATTAGTTCCATCGTGTCCTCAGCGCTCACAATCTGGAGACTCAGTGTGTCACTGTAGTAAGGACAGGCTGCATATTTCACTATTTTGAATTTGATCCAATCAGTTCTTTTGTGTTCCGAGACTACTTAAGCAAACCATGCCTATTCACTCGATGATCTTAGCGCACTCACTACTTGTGCAGCTCAAACATCACCTTTCGTCGGCGTCATGCCAACCCACTTCTCAAACTAAAAACTTGATGCTTGGGCAAGCAATGAGCGTGGCATTCATAATAGCATCATAATAATAATACCATTATTATAATCATAGGCGCTTTTTCTCAATTTTTGGGCAAATCGACTCAAAGCGCCGCGAACTGAAACCCAACACGCACACTCACGTAACAGACACGGATTTACGCCAAACACAGCACAAGACAGATGAAGGGCCAGTTCAGTTACTGGAGTTACAGAGATTTTTGTTCGCTTGTATTTGAAATTTGTAAAGTGGCCTGAAACCGTAACCAAAGTGTGGGGTGTGGGGGGGGTGGGTGGGTGGGGGGTGGAAGAACCGGAGTACCCGGAGAAAGAACCCCCGACGGTCCGCCCGAATTAACGGTGACACCAGAGGAGAAAAGTCCGACGCCGGAACCTGTTTTCGAACCTCGCACCTTTGGCATTGGTGGCAGGCGCCTTAACCACTGCGCCACGGACCGCCCCATCGGGGGCCAGAGGGTTAGCCACTTGCATAGGACGATGCAAGCCAGCTGCATCAAATCGCGTAAACGCAGAGGCCTGGTGTCGTGTTAATACACGTCTGAGTTGATAAGTGACTGGATGCTACTTTTGCTCAAGTGTTCTCAGATAACTAAAATATATAAGTAGATATAGATACATATAACTAAAATATATGACATTTGATTTAAAGTGTCAAAACAACAACTGACTACAGTGCAAGGCTATTACGATCAGATTTCTTGATTAATTCCTTCCATCGCATTATTCTATTAAAATAAAAGTAATAAATGATACCAGCAGACAGTGACCCACTGATTGCCACAATATTAACATGATTATACATGGTCAATCAGTCATGCAGAATCGCCTCTAAAATAGATGTAATTATATAATTCCATTATGTATGAAAACACCTAAGTAAACACCTAGTAAGCAAAAGACCTTTGAGCTAATGTCGGCAGCAGTGGGCCTGCGCACAACTGTAAAACGAGCCCATTGCAGCTGACGTAGGCCCAAGGATGTTTGTGCACTGGTAAAAGAGTAAAGAGTAAAGTGAAGTCCAGTTAACACAAACATGCTTTACACAAATTTCTGGTGAACATGCAACATTTTTGAATTTTTGCAGACAGCTCTATTGTCCTGTATTCAAATTTCATGATTAACACAAAATGCCACAAACTTCCTGCTTAACACAAGGATGATTTTGTTTCCCCAACATAACAATTTTTAGCACTTTCACCTGTTTAAACGAACAACAATTCCAAAGACTGAGACAATGCCATCCTCCATGTAACACTGCACGCGGAAGCTTTGTTTACAGAAGTACCTGTGAACTCCGATACCCAATTGCTCATACCCCTGAACGACTGCATGTTAGCTTGCACACCTCAGTCCGATCTGAATCGCCAATGGCCAAGGCTATCCATTATTTTCAAACACTATTGCTCAACAGGCAATGTTATCAGTACACACCGGTACACAAGAGGCGGAGGAAGGCGACAGGCACATGCCTGCTGCAGGTTCCGTAACAAACTGACTAGCAAGAGGGTGGGTGAGGGATGGAGGGGAGGGCTGCATGTTTTTTTTTTTACATAGAGCCCTGCTTCTGAAAATGATCATTTGCAACAGCACCTGGCTCATGCTGATGCTGTGGTCAAAGTATTATCTGATCCAAGTTACTTTCAATTCAGGCCCTATCATTTGTCCAGTACAGGACTGGAACTTACCCTATATTTCAAAGCAATTCAGCCCCCTTTCACATAAAGCCACCTGTAGGCTGTACAGTTCATAATGCCTGTGGATGCATGCACCAAGGGTTAATGGTTACATGTAGACTTTAAAACACCCTAAGTTTAACCAGAAAGGCAAAGCCCTTATGGCTCACATGTATGACCAATCCACATGATAAGTGTGACCTTAACCTTTCCAAAACGTCCAAGCGTCTAAACATAAGTAACAGGTTGGCTTTTGTACCAGTGAAATCTGAGTCTTCTCACAAATTGACAATGTATGCATTTTTCACAAATTTGTTGACCCTCCATGACGAACTCTGTGAGGGGTCGACTAAATTAGTATGCATAGAAAGGTGTTATCAGCTACCTTTATGCTAAAATTTTACTGAGTTTTAAAAGTTTGCATAACTTTGATAAAAACTACAAATTAAAAAATATAAAAAACATGCTTTTTTTTGTGCACACTTGCCAACCTCCTACCTTAGTATGCATAGAAAGGCCTTGTCATCGGGTCACTCTACATCAAGTTTGAGCTTGAAGTTGGAAACAGTATTTAAGGAAAAAAAATTGGTCAAAATATAACTATTTTTTACCCCTTTCTCGACCCCCCCCCCCCCCCCCCCCCCATGGCCCTTGACCTCTGCAAGGGGACCAGTAAATTAGTATGCACAGAAAGGTCTTCAGCTACGTTTGTGCCAAATCTGACCAAAAAGTTGTCCAAAACTTTGATAAAAACTATAATTCTATGAAAAGCTGGCATGTTTAGAAAGGTTTTACCACAACGTACCCTTGGGCCAAGTTTGAAGTGTGAGGCTCAAATAGTCTCTGAGAAATGCCAATGTTAAAGTTTACCATGGACGCCGGATGGCCCTTTACATAGACTCACTTTTGCTATCGCACGTGAGCCACAGACCCTTAACTTGTGGCATACTGAGTAATTATCTACACTAAGTAATTTTTCAAGAAAACTTCTATTATCTACTTACTGACTTTAAACAAGAAAGGCAAAGCCATTATGGGTCACGAGGACGACCAATATACATATGTGTGACCTTTGTGGCAATAATAAAGGGCTGGCTTCCAGACTAGCAAAATCCATGTTTTCTTAAAATGTAAGCATTTTTCACACATCTGTCAATACCCCCCCCCCCCCTCCCCAACCCTTGCATTGAGTCGACTAAATTTAGTATGCACAGGAAGGTCTTATCATCAGCTACCTTTGTTTGAGCAAAATTTGATTGAAAAATTTGTGAAAATGTTGACAATACCTACAATTTTATTTTAAAAAATTGGCATTTTACACACATTTGCCAGCCTGTGACCCTTAACTGTTCTGAAGGGTCATCCAAATTAGTATGCATAGATAGGTCTTACCATCAGATATCTCTTTAACAAATTTGGGTTTGAAGTTGTGAATAGTATTTGAGAAAGAAAAAAAAATCTTTGGTCAAAATATTGCTATTTTTGACCCATTTCCTGAGCTCTTGTGACCCTTGACCTTTCTGAGGAATCAACCAAATTACTATGCATAGAAGGGTCTTCCCATCAGGTATCTCTGTACGAAGTTTGGGTTTAAAGTTGTGAATAGTATTTGGGAGAAAAAAATCTTTTGTCAAAATATGGCTATTTTGAACCTATTTTCTGAGCTCTTGTGACCCTTGACCTTTCCGAGGGGTCATCCAAATTAGTATACATAGATAGGTCTTACCATCAGGTATCTTTGTAGCAAGTTTGGGTTTGAAGTTGTGAATAGTATTTGAGGTATAAAAAAAAAACATCTTTTGTCAAAATATGACTATTTTGGACCCATTTTCAGAGCTCTTGTGACCTTGACCTTTCCGAGGGATCAACCAAATTAGTATGCATAGAAAGGTCTTACCATCAGGTATCTTTGTACCAAGTTTTGGTTTGAAGTTGTGAATAGTATTTGAGAAAGAAAAAAAATTATGTCAAAATTAGCTATTTTTGACCTATTTCCTGAGCCCCTGTGACCT
This sequence comes from Semisulcospira habei, assembly GCA_036245525.1. NCBI lineage: Eukaryota > Metazoa > Mollusca > Gastropoda > Semisulcospiridae > Semisulcospira > Semisulcospira habei. The sequence goes on from BTPG01000003.1 coordinate 222,657,711, forward strand.
TGACTTTTGTGAGAGGTCACTGAAATTGGTATGTTTAGAAAGGTCTTGCCACAAAGTATCCTTGGGCCAAGTTTGAAGACTATGGCTTGAATAGTCAAGGAGAAAATGCCAACGTTAAAGTTTACCACGGACGGACGGACAACCACTGGCCCAAAACAGACTCACTTTTGCTTCGCGTGTGAGCCAAAAATTGTAAAACAAGAAAGACAAAGCCCTTATGGCTCACGTGTATGACCAATCCACACATGTCTGACAATAAGTAAAGAGACGGCTTATGCACTAACAAAATACACGTTTTCTCAAAAGTGAATCAGTTTTCACGCAAATGTGAAACCCCCGTGACCCTTGACCTTTGCTATGAGTCAACTAAATTAGGATACATAGGAAGGTGTTATCATCTGCTACCTTTGTGCTAAATTTGATTTATAAGTTTGCAAAAATTTTAACAATTATTGGCATTTTATACACATTTGTCGACCTCTTGTGACCCTTGACCTTTTCCGAGGGGTCATCCAAATTAGTATGCATAGATAGGTCTTACCATCAGGTATCTCTGTACCAAGTTTGGGTTTGAAGTTGTAAATAGTAATTGAGAAAAAAAAATTCTTGTCAAAATATGGCTATTTTTTACCTATTTCCTGAGAGATACACAGGAAGGTGTTATCATCTGCTACCTTTGTGCTAAATTTGATTGAAAAGTTTGCAAAAATGTTAATTACTGGCATTTTATACACATTTGTCGACCTCTTGTGACCCTTGACCTTTTCTGAGAGATCAACCAAATTAGTATGCATAAAAAGGTCTTACCATCAGGTATCTTTGTACCAAGTTTGGGTTTGAAGTTGTGAATAGTATTTGAGAAAAATAAAAATGTCCCAACATAGCTATTTCTGATATATTTCCTGATTCCCTGTGACCTCGACCTTTGTGAGTGTCACTCAAATTGGTATGTTTAGAAAGGTCTTGCTGCAAAGTATCCTTGGGCCAAGTTTGAAGGCTGTAGCTTGAATAGTCTCCGAGAAAATGCCAACGTTCAAGTTTACCACGGACGACCACTGGCCCAGAACAGACTCACTTTTGCTTCGCACGTGAGCAAAAAATCAATTGCAAACCTTATGATTTGAAATTTTGTGAAAGTGTACCAAAGAGAATGAACATTAAATTAATTTAATCTGCAACTGTGTAGACATTCCTATACGCATAATTATGATGTCAGTGTGTTTGATTGTCTGTCTTTGGTGTGATTTGCCTGTACTACCACATGTATTAAGACGTGCAGGATTTTATAAAGGCCATGAGTGATGAGAAGTAATCAGAGAAATGTTTTGTCATGTTTTTGAGCAAACTGTTACCTGGAGTACTCACTGACAACACAGATGGAAAGACGGAGAAGTCAAGTCCATCGGCCATTTTGAATGTTTACTCCAGCGAAAATGTTCGCTCGCAAAAAAACAACACCACGTGTCACATTTCAGCCAGCCACACGTTCAACGGTTGTAAACAGGAAGCCTGTTCATTTTTGAACCGAATGTGCATGCTCAAACACTGGTAGAGGAAGCATCATCAGCACTAAAATTAGCCATAGCCAGCACTAAAAATAGCCATAGCCAGTCACTGTGTGTCACTGTCAACATCTTCCGACAACAGTGGCTGGCGTATGGCATTCTCTGTGGACATTTCCCGACAACATTAGGCAAAGAGTTAAAGATGTTAACAGGCAACCTATACTGAACCACATGAATATGGCCATAACCTTTGGCATTTAAAACCTGTCATTAAAAACAATTTACACTGACTGCCAATAACACAAGAATGGCAAAGCCCTCAAGGCTCACCTGAAAGAACACATAATTAATAACCTCTCTGAGCTTAACCTTCCAACAGATCACTGAAATAAGCAAGTGTTCAAGAGTTTATAATATTATATATATATATATATATATATATATATATATATATATATATATATATATATATATATATATATATATATATATATATATATATATATATATATATATATATAAACTCTTGAACACTTGCTTATAAATAAAACCAGTCCAAGAAAGCTGGCACCACACACTCCAAATATGGATCCAAGCAGCAGTGAAATACTTAAAATGTGAAGAAAGGATCCACATACACCACGTAGTTTAGGAACATTGTAATTGTGTGTGTGATTTTTTAGATTTTTCTTGACTGCACGTTTGAAAATTCTACTAATGATGATGGTGTCAATGTTGATGATGACATTATTATAAATATTTCATTGCGACATTTCTTCCTCCGCACATTGCGTGTCAATACTCGTGTTTCATAAAAGTTTCATGTCATCAGTAATGATGCACTAATAATATCACGAACTTGTGCACGTGCTTTTGTACCTTAGTCTATATATGTAAAAGTATTACGATAATTTAGACTTTGAAAGTGCATGTGTGTACATTCTGTATCTATTTTGACACACTACATTCTCACATGTAAATTATGTTTTGTTACCTAGTTACCTGGGCATTCCCCTGAAGAAGCCCTCGCTGAGAGGGCGAAAATTTGTGCATAGAATAAAAGTGTAACTCCTCCTAATCTACGTGGTGTATGTGGATCCTTTCTTCACATTTTAAGTGTATATATATATATATATATATATATATATATATATATATATATATATATATATATATAAAGGGGCAATGGGCAGATGTTCACATCTGCACGGGACATAGACGACCCCGCCCTCCACGAGTCCCCTGCTGCCTTGCAGGCCTGGCCGCTTGGCTGCAGAAAGGCTAAGGGAGGAAACCCCTGACATCAAAGCCCCCGTGTCTCCGGGGAAGGCTTTCAAGCCAGAGACTAGGACAAGGACAGTCTGATATAAAACCTACGACCCAAGGACCTCGATGCCATCGTCCCAGCTTGCTAGGCCATGGCAGATGAACCAAGGGTTTAAAGGGTGGGGCCAGTACTGCGCACACTGCACTCCACCAAAAAGCTCCACCGCGCAGGCTTTAGGAAACGTCCACGGACCATGACACTGACCATTCCAAGTCCTGTAGCGACGGGCGAGGGGCGAAACGGCAGGTGAAAGATGTCACTGGAAGCCGCAGTCTCAAACCTGCATGCAGGCGGTTCAGGATATTGGTCGCCTGATGTTGACCTGGGGATGACAACATCACTCGGCACACCCTGAATGACCAAGCAGCCTTCTCTAGGGACAGCACTGCTTGCTCCACACGGAGAGGGGCCTAGAAAAGGTGGCCTAACCAAAGCTCGTCCCCTCGCAACCCCAGTTGGCTAGCCGCGGTCAACGGGCATCTTCTCCTGCGGTCAAAAAACAAGAAAGAATAACGGTTCCACTCTCATGACGACCACGACCGGACTCAACGTAGCATGCTGGAACATCCGAACCATGCTCGACAAAGCAGACAGCGGACGCCCTGAACTTCGCTCCGCCCTCATTGCCCATGAATTGCGGAGGTTAAACATCGACATCGCCGCGCTCAGTGAAGTACGCCTTTCGGACGAAGGCAGCCTCCAAGAACTTGGCGCTGGCTACACCCTCTACTGGTCAGGCAGGCCTGAATCAGAAAGACGGCTCTCAGGCGTGGGTTTCATGGTCAAGACCTCCATTGCGACTAAGCTGGAAAACCTACCAACAGGTCACTCAGACCGCATCATGTCCATGCGCCTCCCACTGAGACACCAGCAACACGTCACCCTTCTCAGTGTGTACTCCCCAACCCTCCTGGCAGAGCCTGCTATAAAGGACAAGTTTTACACTGACCTGCGCAGCATCATACAGAGCACCCCTGCAGACAAAGTCATCATCCTTGGCGACTTCAACGCCAGAGTGGGCCAGGACTATGAAGCCTGGAAAGGAGTCCTCGGCAAGCATGGCGTCGGGAACTGCAATGACAATGGCCGCCTACTGTTGGAGTTCTGTGCAGAGCAGCAACTGGTCATCACCAACACTACTTTTCAGCAAAAGGACAGTCGAAAGACCACCTGGATGCATCCTCGCTCCAAACACTGGCACCTAATCGACTATGTCCTAGTGCGTCAGAGGGACCGCAGTGATGTCCTCCTCACCAGAGTGATGCCCAGCGCAGAGTGCCACGCTGACCACCGCCTTGTCCGCTGCAAACTCAGGCTCCACGTCAAGCCAAAACCCAAGAAATGGGGGCCCCCCCAAGAAAAAGCTTGATGTTGCCAGCCTTCAGCGTGACAACGTGAAAGCTGCCTTTCAGACAGATTTACAGCGCAGGCTCAAAGACACAGCGGACCCAGCAGACTCCTCCCCTGAAACACTCTGGGAACAACTGAAAACAGCTATTGCAAAATCCTCTGCAGAAGTCTTGGGTTTCGCTAGAAAGAAGAACAAAGACTGGTTTGACGAAAACGATGTTGAGATCCAGGATCACCTAACAAAAAAAAGAGCCGCCCATCAGGCCCACCTAGCCCAGCCTTCCTGCCCTGTGAAGAAGTCTGCCTTCCGCCTCGTCTGCAGCAGTCTCCAGCGCAAGCTCAGAGATCTCCAAAATGAGTGGTGGACCAGACTTGCACAGAGGACCCAGCTTTGCGCTGACAATGGTGACTACAGAGGCTTCTACGAAGCACTGAAAGCAGTGTCTGGCCCCAGGCACCTGGTACAAAGTCCCCTGCGAAGCGTGAATGGCCAGGCACTCCTCACAGATAATACCTCCATCTTGAACCGCTGGTCGGAGTACTTTCAGAGCCTCTTCAGCGCTGAGCGCACTGTTCAAGAAGCAGTCGTCCTACAAATCCCACAACTCCCAGTAAAGGTTGAATTGGACGAACCGCCCAACGCTGAAGAGACCCTCGCAGCCGTCCACCAGCTCAAGAGTGGCAAAGCAGCAGGCATTGATGGAATACCGCCAGAGATCTGGAAACATGGAGGCACAGCACTGCACAACAAGCTCCATGACCTCTTTCTCTGCTGCTGGGAGGAAGGAACACTACCAAAGGATCTCCGTGATGCTGTCGTTATCACCCTGTACAACAACAAAGGCGAGAAGTCTGACTGTTCCAACTATCGGGGAATCACCCTGCTGTCCATTGCTGGGAAAATTCTTGCAAGGCTGCTCCTGAATCGGCTGGTACCTGCCATCGCTTTAGACCACCTCCCAGAGGGCCAGTGTGGCTTCAGAGCAAACAGGAGCACCACCGATATGGTCTTTGTGCTGAGACAGCTTCAGGAGAAGTGCCGCGAGCAAAACAAAGGGCTGTACGTAACGTTTGTCGACCTAACAAAAGCGTTCGACACTGTGAGCAGGCAAGGCATGTGGCAGATCCTGGAGCGACTTGGCTGTCCCCCAAAGTTCCTCTGCATGATTGTCCAGCTACACGAGGACCAGCAAGGCCAAGTCAGACTCAACAATGACCTCTCAGAACCATTCCCTATTCTCAACGGCGTAAAGCAGGGCTGCGTGCTGGCACCGACCCTCTTCACCATCTTTTTAGCATGATGATGAAGCAGGCCACAGTGGACCTCGATGATGACGATGCAGTGTACATCAGGTATCGTCTCGATGGCAGCCTGTTCAACCTCAGACGACTGCAGGCCCACACGAAAACCCTAGACCAACTGATTCGTGAGCTGCTTTTTGCTGATGACGCTGCCCTCGTTGCACACACAGAGAGAGCCCTGCAGCGCATCACGTCCTGCTTCGCATACGCTGCCCAGCTCTTTGGACTCGAGGTCAGTCTGAAAAAGACAGAGGTCCTCTATCAGCCGGCACCCAAGACAGTGTATCGCCCTCCTCACATCACCATTGGCGAGTCTGAACTAAAGTCAGTGCACCAGTTTACTTACCTTGGCTGCATTATCACGTCGGACGCCAAGCTGGACAAGGAGCTTGACAGCAGGCTGGCAAAAGCGAACAGCGCTTTCGGGCGACTTTTCAAGCGGGTGTGGCACAATCAACAGCTGAAAACAGGCACCAAGATCAGCGTGTACAGAGCTGTGGTCCTCACCACCCTGCTGTATGGTTCCAAGTCCTGGGCCCTCTACCGCAGCCAACTACGACTCCTCGAACGCTTCCACCAGCGCCGCCTGCGCACCATCCTGGGCATTCACTGGAGTGACTGTCACCAACGTCGAGGTACTTGAACAGGCAGAAACTGTGAGCATCGAGGCTTTGCTGCTGCGGACACAGCTCCGCTGGGCGGCGCATGTCTCCAGGATGGAGGATCATCGCCTACCAAAGATCACCCTGTTTGGCGAGCTTGCTACTGGACACCGTGACAGAGGGGCACCAAAGAAGAGATACAAAGACTGTCTCAAGAAGTCACTTAGTGCCTGCCAAATCGACCACCACCAGTGGTCTTCACTTGCTGTGGACCGTGACACCTGGCGCTCCACCATTTACAAGGCATCTGTCTCCTTTGAGGACTCTCGCAGAGCTAGCCTTAAGGACAAGCGGCTCAGGAGAAAAAACAGAGATGCCGCAACTCAGAACCCTGGCCATACCTCCCCCTGCAGCCACTGCGGTCGAACCTGTCTGTCTCGGATTGGCCTCCGCAGCCACGAACAAGCCTGCAGACGTCGTGGGCAACTCCTATAAAATCTTCGTTCGCGAAGTCAAGCCAAGAGAGAGAGAGAGAGAGAGATATATATATCCATTGATGAAGCCCTCGCTGAGGGTGAAAATTTGTGAAAATAAAAGCGCAACTCCTATTATACTATGTGGGGTATAAGGATTTTTTTCTTCATATTCAAAGTATTTCACTGTCACTTGGATCCATATTTGGAGTGTGTGGTGCCAGCATTCTTGGATAGATTTTATTTTATTCACATATATATATATATATATATATATATATATATATATATATATATATATATGTTTTCATCCCTACGTCACATGACCAATCCCTTTAGCGCAAACTGCACCACATGACCGAGCTACAAAAACCCTTGTAGCGATTAATGGCCAACTTTTTGTAGCCCTCTTTCTGACGCGTCTTGGATGCCAGTTTTGTTCTATAAAAGATCACCAAAACGTTCTAAAAGTACAAAGTTACTTAGTGTTGTTCAAAACAACAGGCACACTACTGGAGACGGCAATGTCATGAAAGATTTTAAATTAGGTCTATTATGCATAAATGTATATTCCTTTTGTCAGTCATGTCTGGTGTGATCCAGGTTGGAAGATTTCTTCTCGAAATCATTATGAAAGTAGTGGAGGAATAAAAACAAATACATTGTTGGTAGCAGCGGCTTGCTGCACAGACCCTTGGAGGCCTTCGGGAGGTAAAAGAAACCATTGTACCCCTCAGGCCTTCAGGGCACAATGGTTCCTTTGACCTCCCGAAGGCCTACAAGGGTCAGTGTAGCAAACCCTTGCAATATATATACTCCCAAAATACATGATTTCTCAAAATTTACGCATTTTTTACTTGTCAACATCCCATGACCCTTCACCTTTCTGAGTAGTGAACCAACACTTAGTATGCATAAAGGTCTTATCATCAGCTACCTTCCTGCCAAATAGGCTGGTTGCTAGTTCCCGAACAGTGCAAGAATGCTGAGCCAAGACAAGACTTGGCTAGCCATAAAATGTGAGCAACTTGGCTAGCCGTTATGATACTGTTTTGCTGTGAATCACAAGTGATACGTGGTAAAATTTAAGTTCAGGTTGAGAAAGGACTGTGGACGACTGCTTCCTGTTTTTATTTAAGTGGGAAAAATGCTGAGGAAAATGATCTCTCAACGTACATTAAAACTGCATATGGGGATGAAGCCAGTCACGATGACTTCAGAAAATGGTCAGCCTCATTGTTTAAAGATAGTATAATTATTTAACTTTGTTATACCAACAATAGATGCATCTTATTCATGAAAACTCTGCTAATATTGGGTGTATTCACGGAAATAATTTGTTTCTGTAGTTTTCCTGCTCGAATTCCTGATTGTCCATAGTGACGCACTGTCTTGCCATTTCTCACCTCTCGCACTAAAGAGCTCGTTAGTTTGGAGGGGGGGGGGGGGGGGAGGAGAGTGGGGGGGGGGGGGGGGGGGGGAGGGAGGCACACCCTTGGTATTGGGTTGGCAAAAATAAAAAGCCTTATAAAAACTAAAATTCTACCCCAAAAAGACAATTTTCATATCACTCCTGATCTCTTGTGACCCTTGAACTTTCCAAGAGGTCATCCAAGTTAGCATGCATAGGAAGGTCTGTTGTAAACAGTATTCGAGAAAAAAACATTTTTGTCAAAAAAAAGTCCATTTGTGACCTATTTTCTGATCTCTTATGATCCTTCACGTTTCTGAGGGGTCATCCAAATTAGCATGCAAAGGATGATATCTCTGTACCAAGTTTGGGTTTGAAATTGTGAATAGTATATTATCTTTTGTCAAAATATGCTATTTTGGACCTATTTCCTAAACTCTTGTGACCTTTGCAATTTCCGAGGGGTCAACCAACTTACCCATAGTATTCATGAAAGGTCTTGCCATCAGGTATCTGTGGGTTTGAAGTTGTGAACAGTATTTGAGAAAACACCAATTTTTGTCAAAATACGGCAATTTGTGAGCTATTTCTTGATCCCCCGTGACCTTGACCTTTGAGAGAAAATACCAACATTGAAGTTTACCACCGACGACGGCCAACATGTGAGCCAAAAAAGTACACACTGACTACAATAATTACACAACATTTATTTCTCTGATTTTCCAATTAGACATCAAATTTCTTTAAAGGGTCTTTGCTCGCCTAATGAGGCCAAAGTGAAATCACAAAAACAATTTCTTCAAAATAATCAGTTTACAGTTTGCAGACCACAAAAAGCTATCAGTACATATATTTTAAAACCTGAACATTATTCATTCTCAACCAGACGCCACATTTAACTCATTCACTGCTGAGAAAAACTGAACACTGGGTAACTGTGAGAGGTATAGATCCTCATGAACCCTTGCAGTTGTGGGAGCTCATGAGGATCTATGTCTCTTGATGAGACATCTTTGTATCCATGGTAGTTGGTACTATGATGGATGGGGTTCTTTAATGGTGAATTTACAATAACTTCAAAAACACACTCTGCATCCATTTGCATTGAAGGGGTTAAGTGAGCGAAAACTGCAGAATCTAGAAGAGATATTTACGGCACTTGGCTGACCCACACTGACAAATCATGCGATACTTTTTCTTCACCTGAAAGGCCTGTTTGTCACTACGTCCTTCTGCGGGAGATGGCTGAGGTTGTACCTTGGTTGGAGACAATTTATCAGAAGCAAGAGTCAAGTCATCAGGCATATCAGATGTGACTGTCACTGTCTCAGGAGCCACTGCCGCCAACAGGGAAACAATCTCACTCTCAGATTCTGCTGATGCACCTAATGACACAATGAACATGGGATTATATTTAACATGCAAATATAGACTGGCATGGGACATTGTTAGCTAATTACATACATCTGTGTCAACTTAGTCCAATGAAAAGCTATTCCTCAATCAAATCATCTCTGCACTAGCAAATGAGCGCTTGTGCATGACATTTGTAGCATTTAGTCTTCCATACTTTTGCTTTTTGTCTACTGTATTTAAAAAAATACGGTAGACTTTGAAATGGGGCTGGGTCGGAGCGCATTCCGGAGCATGCGCATGACGTTTTTGGTGTGCGGTGCAGAAATTCTAGCAAAGAAATAACACGATAAAAATGACGTCACGTCTAGCTACGCAAACCTTGCTAGAAAACGTCTTTTTGGTGCCAAGCGCCATATGTGTGCGTGCGTGTAACAGCGACTAGAGCCCACGTTTGAGGACGGACAAGCTTGAAATTTACAATACAATACAATACTACTTTATTAATCCCTCATGGGGAAATTCATTGTCTGCCCGTACAACACATGGCATCATCATTCACTCATTGAAATAATTAAATAACTCTTAGTTAAAGAGATGAACTGTAACAGATGTATTGTTACCTGTGTAACACTCTTGGCATCAGAAACACTTATCGTGTATTCCCCCTGTGCGTCTGGTGTCAGCAATGTTGCAGTGAACTACTGAAAGGGCTAGTACTAAAGAACGAAAGAATGTTGACAGACACTATCTACTGATATTACTGTTGAAAAGGGTAACAGCCCGAGGGACAAAAGAGTTTGTATAACGTGGACAGGGCTAGAAATTAACTTTTTTCTTTGGGGGCCACCGGGCCCCTTGATTGAAAAATTTGAGGGCCCACAAGCAACTTTCGGGGCCCAACTTTGAAAAATAATGCAAACAAAAAACAAAAGAATTATTGACAATATAATAAGTAGAAAGTACAATTTGTCTGATAATCTAAAATAAAAACAATTGAATTTCCAATTTTGCTGAGTGATGTCATTTTTATTTGCCTTTTCTTTCACTTTCAAACATTACCAACAAAAAAGGGGAAAACACACACACACACATATTCAATGACACACATATTCCAGTGACTAGTGAGCCTGAAATGGCCATTAAACAAAATAGAAAAAAATCAAGTGAGTCTCTTGTATAATACTTTTCAGTTTTGTGACTGAGTATTGCACAATACACATCATTAAATTTTTAATATGAGTAACCTAACAAAAAATCTGACCTCAATGCACAAAAGTTCAAAACAAAACCATGAAAGGGAACTAAACTTAACAGTACTCTTCCTGATAAACTAAAGTTAAACAAAATTAAAGGGTTTCGCTTCTTTTCTCTGTTTTTTTTTTTTTCTGTCCAAATTTAGGGCACCGGTGTGGGTTGCTTCCCTTGGCCCAAATACGACACTGCTGAGTAGAGCTAGCTGTAGCAGACGAATTATTTTGCGGGCCAAGCTGGCCCTTCGTTTTTCAACTTTCCGAGCCCGAAATCAACTTTGCGGGTTTTTGGCCCCGGGCCCCCGCTAATTTCAAGCCCTGGTGGATGTACTACTTTTGGGTAACAAATGCAGGACAAGACCACGAGGCTTTCTGACATCTCGTCCCAAGTGGGCCTCTCCATTCACAAACAGAAAACAAAGACAATGATCTCCATTCACAAACAGAAAACAAAGACAATGAGGCTGAACGCAACCAGGGAAGAACCAGTCTTGCTTGCTGGCACCCCGTTGGAGGAGGTGGAGTCCTTTACCTATCTCGGGAGCATCATAGACAAAAAAGGCGGCACTGATGCAGATGTCAGAGCACGAATCGGTAAAGCCAGAGCAGCCTTTCTCCAGTTGAAAAAAGTGTGGAGTTCCAGAGAGCTGTCACAACACACCTAAGTCCGGATTTTCAACTCCAACGTAAAAGCAGTTCTCCTATATGGAGCAGAGACTTACTTACTTACTTACTTACGCCTGTCACCCCTACCCGGGTATAGGCCATCGACTAGAGACCTCCAGCAACTCCTGTCCTGTGCTTCTCCTTCGATTCTACTCCAGGTGGTTCCCAGTCTCTTGATGTCTGCTTGGAGGTCTCGACGCCAGGAGTTTCTCGGCCTACCTCTTTTCCTCTTTCCCTGGGGGTTCCATGACAATGCCTGCCTAGTGATACTGGAAGCTGGCTTTCTCAGACTGTGACCGATCCATCCCCATCTTCTTCGCCCAATTTCATTCTCTGCTGTTATCTGCTCTGTTCTCTCCCAGAGTCTGACGTTGCTGATCTTCTCTGGCCAGTGGATTTTCAAAATTCTTCTAAGGCAACTGTTCATGAAGGTCTGTACTCTGTTGACTGTGGTTTTTGTCAATCTCCATGTCTCTGCTCCATATAGGAGAACTGCTTTTACATTGGAGTTGAAAATCCGGACTTTGGTGTGTTGTGACAGCTCTCTGGAACTCCACACTTTTTTCAACTGGAGAAAGGCTGCTCTGGCTTTACCGATTCGTGCTCTGACATCTGCATCAGTGCCGCCTTTTTTGTCTATGATGCTCCCGAGATAGGTGAAGGACTCCACCTCCTCCAACGGGGTGCCAGCAAGCAAGACTGGTTCTTCCCTGGTTGCGTTCAGCCTCATTGTCTTTGTTTTCTGTTTGTGAATGGTGAGGCCCCTTTTCGTCGGCGTTTTTGTAGCTATTTCCTTTTTTGCAGGGTGGGGAAGCTACCCCCACGCCCAACCCCCTTACTAGGAGGACCAGGGGTTTTCTGTCGGGGTCACCTTCCCTTAGACCATGTTGGTTCACGGCACCTTATTTCATTCGGTGCACCCCTCTCACGAGGGACCCCCCTATCCACCACCCAGTGGATGCGCCTCAACGCCGTATGGTCCCAGCGCGAGGGAGCAGAGACTTGGAGATTGACAAAAACCACAGTCAACAGAGTACACATCTTCATAAACAGTTGCCTTAGAAGAATTTTGAAAATCCACTGGCCAGAGAAGATCAGCAACGTCAGACTCTGGGAGAGAACAGAGCAGATAACAGCAGAGAATGAAATTGGGCGAAGAAGATGGGGATGGATTGGTCACAGTCTGAGAAAGCCAGCTTCCAGTATCACTAGGCAGGCATTGTCATGGAACCCTCAGGGAAAGAGGAAAAGAGGTAGGCCGAGAAACTCCTGGCGTCAAGACCTCCAAGCAGACATCAAGAGACTGGGAACCACCTGGAGTAAAATCGAAGGAGAAGCACAGGACAGGAGTCGCTGGAGGTCTCTCGTCGACGGCCTATACCCGGGTAGGGGTGACAGGCGTAAGTAACTACTTTTGGGTACTTGAAATCTGCCACTTCGTTCGATATGTCTGCCGTCAAATTCATATCTAAGTGGATGTGTTTTGTCATCAAGAATGTCGGCCATTTTGTTCATAATCCGTCTGTTGTTGTGTCCAAAGTATCTTGACTTGTGCTCTACCAATGACCCTGACTGCTTGCCTGATTACTTTGTTAAGACGATCTTGATCTCTTTTATATATATTTCTACCCCAGCTCATCAGTCCAAAAGATAGAATGCTAACAATACTGGAGCAGTAAAATATCTGTAAAAGCTGAGTGCTTACATTAAATTATCTGAGCTTTCTCAAACAGTAAAGACGGGTATGCGCTTTTTTCACTATAGCCTGTGTTTTGTTTCCAGTTGAGCGCATTGAAAAGAAAAGGGGAGACTGCCAGTGCTAATATTTTAGGAAGGTTACAAAGTAAAGGCTTCCATATGCATTGCTTTCAGTCACTTTTTTAGCGCCCCCTCTCTTTCCTATCTCTTTTTTTTTTGTGCTTTGGCCACAGTAGATCTATGATCACTGGTCGATCATGCACATTTCTCTCCCCTGACAGTGCTATAATCTACTTTACTTTGTAACCTTCCTAAAATATTAGCACTGGCAGTCTCCCCTTTTCTTTTCATTTACTACTACAATATCGACTGCAACCCCTTCCCCCCTTTTGGTAGGTTCTCTTTTAGGGTGCATGGAAATTTGGCTCTAGGTGGTGGCATGGAATGTATGCCCTTGCAGACACCACAGTAAAATGTGGTTGTCTTTGCAGGTGGGCAGAAATTCCTGCCTCCTCCAGTATCGCCGATGGTGTGCTGAGGAGGTCGCCAAGACCGAAACAGCTGTCCACACAGGCTAAATATCTGGACCCCCCTCGGGGGAACCTAGATTTAAATTTCCATGCACTGAGTGGCTGGAACAGTGGGATATGTGATACGCCCCCCTTCGGGGGGGCTTCCATATGCATTGCTTTCAGTCACTTTTTTAGCGCCCCCTCTCTTTCCTATCTCTTTTTTTTTTGTGCTTTGGCCACAGTAGATCTATGATCACTGGTCGATCATGCACATTTCTCTCCCCTGACAGTGCTATAATCTACTTTACTTTGTAACCAGTTGAGCGCATTGTCAAAAAGAACACCTAAATACTTATTGGACTCTACACGCTCAACTTCTGTTCCCTTGATGCCAACAGGATCAGGATGATGTTTGTTTTTCCTGAAATCTATGCGCATAATTTTAACACATTTAATCTAACACCATCTGGCCCAGACGCTTTGTTTGGGTTGGTATGTAAGTACACTAAGCACCTCCTCCTCAGTCATCACAATCACTTTATTTTACATGTGTTTAGGTCCACTAACTAGCATTTCCTTGACCTGTTCTCTCTCATGCTCAAAATCACGACAATCAAATCTTGCATAGAATTTATTTAAGTCGTTTGCATAGTCTGTAGTTTTGCTCAATACCGGAACAGCTTTTTGCTTCTTGTTCCCACCCCAGGGCTTCAGTTTTAGTGCGTCTGTGCGTCTATGACGCATTAAAACTCAAAATCATGTACTGAAATTGTAACTAAGGGGTCGTCAGACGTACTAAAATTAAGTGCATCTGTGTCCGGGACGTATTATCCTTGCGCCACCGTGCGTACCATAACAGAGGTAGGCGACAGGCGTTCTATTTTTAGTGATGAGTTGGTTGGTTTAACCGCTCGCTTAGTCGCGGCTGCGTTCAGAATCGACCCAACTCTGGGGTCGTACGAGTGTAACTGGACGGGCAACCTGTTAGTTTACGTGTGGTGCCAGCATGTTATTACAATGTGCGCGCTACATGTTGAACGCATTACTTTGCTGTGACGTCACCATTCATAGTATTATGGGATACGGCATCGTGAGTTTTACTTTCAATCTGGAAAGAAGTTGTACTGAAATGGCGGAGAAAAAGCAAAAGAATCTGGATGCTTCGGATTCGTCAATCCGGCACCTTCTGATAAACGCTTAGAAGAAAGTTCCACTTCGACACCTCCGTCTCCATTGACAAGTGGTGGTACCAGAAATGACACCACTGAGCCGCGTGTCACAGTGGTACCGCCGATGCGACGCTGTTTTCAGAGTTCATGGCTGCATGCATTTTCATGGCTAAGGCACAACGGCATATGGATGACATGCGCAATGTGCATGGAGGCAAACTCAAAAAGCAAGTCCAGACATTTGAACAGAAATAAGTTTGTCACCGGATCTCACGAAGAATCTGCCGACCACCAACACGGGCTTGCGGCAGGAAATGTCAGGCTTGATGCAGATCATGCACGTCGGCAGTATGGGCAGTTGAAGAACTACTCGAGTAGGCACAGGGGAAAAAGAAACCTCAAAATGATGTCAAAACTTCTTATCAACAACCACAAAGACACCTCCCAGATTTCTATTACTTACTTACTTACGCCTGTCACCCCTACCCGGGTATAGGCCGTCGATGAGAGACCTCCAGCAACTCCTGTCCTGTGCTTCTCCTTCGATTCTACTCCAGGTGGTTCCCAGTCTCTTGATGTCTGCTTGGAGGTCTCGACCTACCTCTTTTCCTCTTTCCCTGGGGGTTCCATGACAATGCCTGCCTAGTGATACTGGAAGCTGGCTTTCTCAGACTGTGACCGATCCATCCCCATCTTCTTCGCCCAATTTCATTCTCTGCTGTTATCTGCTCTGTTCTCTCCCATAGTCTGACGTTGCTGATCTTCTCTGGCCAGTGGATTTTCAAAATTCTTCTAAGGCAACTGTTCATGAAGGTCTGTACTCTGTTGACTGTGGTTTTTGTCAATCTCCAAGTCTCTGCTCCATATAGGAGAACTGCTTTTACATTGGAGTTGAAAATCCAGACTTTGGTGTGTTGTGACAGCTCTCTGGAACTCCACACTTTTTTCAACTGGAGAAAGGCTGCTCTGGCTTTACCGATTCGTGCTCTGACATCTGACTCAGTGCCGCCCTTTTTGTCTATGATGCTCCCGAGATAGGTGAAGGACTCCACCTCCTCCAACGGGGTGCCAGCAAGCAAGACTGGTTCTTCCCTGGTTGCGTTCAGCCTCATTGTCTTTGTTTTCTGTTTGTGAATGGTGAGGCCCACTTGGGACGAGATGTCAGCAAGCCTGTGGTCTTGTCTGCATTGTGATGATGTGGACAGTAATGCCAAGTCGTCTGCAAATCGAGGTCGTCAGCGTGTCCACAGTGCCACTGTATCCACTCGTCTGGCTCTGTGGTCACTCTGACCCAGTCTATGGCCAGTAGGAAGAGGAACGGAGACAGCAGACACCCCTGCCTGACACCAGTTCTGACCTGGAGCTCCCTGGTGAACTGCCCTTCGTGGATCACGCGACATGTCATGCCATCGTAGCTGCTCTTGATCAGGCAGACGAGCTTTGTGGGTACACCGTAGTGTCGTAGGAGTTTCCACAGAGTCTCTTGATCCACACTGTCAAATGCTTTCTCATAATCCACAAAGTTGACGTACAGCGGGGAGCTTCACTCCAGAGACTGTTCCACGATGATGCGGAGAGTGGCGATCTGGTCTGTACATGATCGGTTCTTCCTGAATCCTGCTTGCTGGTCTCTCAGCTGGGGGTCAACGGAGCTCTTCATTCTCTCCAGGATGATCCTGTTGAAGACCTTTCCTGGTACTGACAGCAAGGTGATTCCTCTGTAGTTGGAACACTTGCTGAGGTCGCCTTTCTTGGGAAGCTTGATTAGGTACCCCTCCTTCCAGTCAGCCGGCATCACCTCCTCTTCCCAGATCTTTCCAAACAGTGTGTACAGCATCTCCACTGTTGTCTCTAGGTCTGCTTTCAGAGACTCCGCTGGGATGCCATCTGGGCCTGCTGCTTTGCCATTCTTCAAAAATGCCACTGCTCTTCTGATCTCTTCCCGGCTGGGTCTGTCACAGCTGATGGGTAGGTCGGTCTCTGCCGGCTGGATGTCTGGGGGGTCGGGTGGGCTAGGTCTGTTCAGTAACTCTTCAAAATACTCGGCCCATCTGTCGAGTTGGTCTGCTCTGTCTGCAATAGGCTTTCCTTCTTGGTCTTTTACTGGTCTTTCTGTATGACCATACTTGCCTGACAATCTTCTGGTAATGTCATAGAGCTGTTTCATGTTGCCGCTGCCTGCTGCCTTTTCTGCCTCTGCTGCCAGGCTGTCTGTGTAGGCCCTCTTGTCTGCCCTGATACTCCTCTTCACCTCGCGGTTGGCTTCCGAGTATTCCCCCTGTGCCCTTACTTTGGCTGCTCTCGTGCGACTGTTGTTGACAACTGCTTTCTTCTGCTTCCTCACTTCTATCTTCTTCAAGGTCTGTGCCGACAGCCAGTCCTTGTGATGGTGTTTCCTGAACCTTACAGTGTCTTTGCAGGTTGAGTTCAGCGCCTCTCTAACTGCCTTCCACTGCTGCTCTGTGGTGACCTCCTCCTCTTCATTTACTAGCTCCTGTAGCGCTTGAAACCGGTTGGACAGCACCAGTTCTCTTCTCTAACTCTAGTTTCTCTCAGGAGGCCTACATTATAGCGCTGTCTTCTTGTTGTCTCTGTGCGGCTTTTCTTTAGCTTGAGCTTCATTCTTAAGGTGAGCAGATGGTGGTCGGAGGCGACATCTGCTCCCCTCCTCAATCGAACATCTTGAAGGGATCTTCTAAATTTCTTGCTAATGCAGATATGGTCTATTTGGTTCTCTGTTGTATGGTCAGGTGAGACCCAAGTTGCTTTGTGTATTCTTCTGTGTGGGAAGATGCTGCCTCCAATAACAAGTCGGTTTAGAGCACAAAAGTCTACAAACCTCTCCCCGTTCTCACTCATCTCTGAGCCTAGTCCCTGTCTCCCCATCACCTCTTCGTATCCGGTGTTGTCCTCCCCTATTTTGGCATTAAAATCGCCCATGACGATGGTGATGTCTCGCTCCGCACATTTGTCCAAGGCACTCTGTAGTCGGTCGTAGAACTCTTGTTTCTCTTCCTCGTCACTGTCATTAGTGGGCGCATAACACTGGATGACGTTCAGCTTGAGCGTTTTCTTGGTTCTAAAGGCTGCTGTGATAATTTTTGGCCCAAGAGGTTCCCAGCCCATCAGCGCTCTCTGTGCCACTGGTGACGGCATGACAGCTACTCCTTCTGTATGGGGGGCATTATCCTCTTTATGACCTGAATACAGAATCATCTCCCCACTTAACAGCCTTTTCTGGCCAGACTGCGTCCATCTGGCTTCACTGATACCTAGCAGGGAAAGGTTGTACTTTTGCATTTCCGCTATCTGGGCGGCCTTGCCGCTCTGGTACATGGTCTTGACGTTCCATGTGCCCATGGTTGTATCCCTGGATAGAGAGAGGCGGCTCGGTCCTGTGGCTTCCGAAGCCTTCCGGCTTTCACCACAGGACGTCGTAAGTCTTCTGGTAGAAGAACCTTCCTCCTCCAGGAAAGGAATTACTGTTAGTCTTTTCGTCGGCGTTTTTGTAGCTATTTCCTTTTTTGCAGGGTGGGGAAGCTGCCCCCACGCCCAACCCCCTTACTAGGAGGACCAGGGATTTTCTGTCGGGGTCACCTTCCCTTAGACCATGTTGGTTCACGGCACCTTATTTCATTCGGTGCACCCCTCTCACGAGGGACCCCCTATCCACCACACCAAAGTCCGGATTTTCAACTCCAATGTAAAAGCAGTTCTCCTATATGGAGCAGAGACTTGGAGATTGACAAAAACCACAGTCAACAGAGTACAGACCTTCATGAACAGTTGCCTTAGAAGAATTTTGAAAATCCACTGGCCAGAGAAGATCAGCAACGTCAGACTCTGGGAGAGAACAGAGCAGATAACAGCAGAGAATGAAATTGGGCGAAGAAGATGGGGATGGATCGGTCACAGTCTGAGAAAGCCAGCTTCCAGTATCACTAGGTAGGCATTGTCATGGAACCCTCAGGGAAAGAGGAAAAGAGGCAGGCCGAGAAACTCCTGGCGTCCAGACCTCCAAGCAGACATCAAGAGACTGGGAACCACCTGGAGTAGAATCGAAGGAGAAGCACAGGACAGGAGTCACTGGAGGTCTCTCGTCGACGGCCTATACCCGGGGAGGGGTGACAGGCGTAAGTAAAAGTAAGTATTTACATAAGCCTACAGTTTGTCTCGGCTGTCGGGTACAATTAGGTCGATTGTGACCTCTATGCCCTAGGTGTGAAAATCAGACAATGTTCTGCATCACTTTTTAGGAGTCATTTGTTAAACAGCCAACATAACTGAAGTTTTTCTTTTACGAAAAAAAACTATCTTCTCATTAATACCTGCATGATTTTTCATAAACAGTGTTTGCATAAGCCTGCTGTTTGTCCCGGCTCTGCGGTAGGATTAGGTCAAATTGCGACCTGTAAGCCCTAGGTGTGAAAATCAGCAAAAAAATTGCAAAGTTGATTCTCTGATACGTAAATTGTTAGTACTGCGATGAGTGATGTATAACATCGAGGCGTCACTATGAACACAGCGTCATGGGACTAATGATGCCATGATGTGAAGCTTAAAGTGACACCATTTCACTGCTCGTGCTATTACTCTTCTTCAGAATAGCTATGCTACGCCAGACCACACAGCTTACAAATGGCAGGAATCACTGTGTGTCCGTCTTTATTGCTGTGTACCAGTGTGTGGGTTAGAGTAGAAGAAGATGCAATTCCTGTCGCTACACGAGCCCACAGAGCGTACTAATGGCGGGAAGCACCATGTTTCCGTCTTTATTTGTGTGCGCCGACGTGTGTGTTGATCAGGGGTTGGCTTAGAGAGGAGAGAAATGGATCAGCATAATAAGTCTAAAAATATGCACAACCCTGAATGTTCCTAAAAGATAAACGCATGTGAGCTCGAAACAATACGGTAGACTTTGGGATGAAATCTTCATCTTGTTCTAGCATAAGATACATCATGTACACAATAAAATGAACAAGGACTTTAGGTGTTACTTGATGGTACTATTGTATTATAACTGCTCAATCAACAAATGTACGTGAAGAGAATTCTTTGTTATGACTGCTCAATTCCCTTGTGTGCAGCAGCAGCTGTTCTAAGCATCTCAAAGGATCCAGAATAATCCAAAGTGGGTCAAACTGCCATCACATGAGGTAGCAGATTCTAGTTGCTTTCACATTCCAACCAAAGACAAACTTAACCAGTCTGACAACTGGAGATTGAACAACTGATATTGCAAGGGAGGTGTCATGACAGTTTGATGCCTGGAGGCCCCAAGCCACTCTGCCTCCACACTTAACCCTTTTGCTGTCCATAGTGCTTTCATTTGTGACAATTCCTGCAGGAATCGTCACAACAAAGTCCTACCAACAGTGAAAGGGTTAATTTATCACAGTTGATGGGTCCGCTGAACTGTAATACAGTCTCCAGAAAACCATTTGAGTTTGACTCAGGGCTCAAGGTGCTAGAAACAGCTTTGCAGACCCTCTAGCAGATCGTCCTTGACTCTCGAATGCTGAGAAAAGCAGAACACAACCCAACTGCAAGATATAGATCCTCATGAGCCCCTGCAGTTGCAGGGGCTCATGAGGATCTATGCCACATGCTGAAAGCACTTTGTATCATGTTTCAATGGCAGCTTGATGCAGAATGAACAAAGACTGCAGGACCAGCACAATCTGGGTCAAATGGCAGAAGCTAGCCCATTTAACCCCAGTCACATTTTGGAGGTACCACTTAACCCATATCATACCGAGGCTAAAAGCTTCAAATTTGTACACTGCTATATGCAAGCTACATTATAGCACTTACAAGTAAGGATATAGACCAATGGCTTTAGTTCAAGAGTGGTGCCAGAATAGCTTGGCACCAAGCTATTCTGGCACTACCCTTGAACTATTTTAGTCAAACTTATTTCACACATTAGTGTATTCTGAATGATAAGGGTTAATGACCATGTACAGCTGCAGTACATGATCGACCATGATAATTCAAGGGTAGTGCCAGATTAGCTTGATGGCGCCAAGCTAATCTGACACTATCCTCAAATTATCATGGTCTATCTCATGATGTAGTATGTAGGGCAGGGATGCAGAAAATGGTCGCCTGGGGCAATAAAAACAATTGCTCAAGCTAGCTAAGTTAGTCAATCATCTGCCCGGCTGACATTCAAATGTTGCGTGTACTAGTACTTGTACCTCCAGCTGTCATTGCTCAAGCATGTCATAACCATGAATTTCCTGTTGAGAAGACTTAAGTGTTGGTAAGTAATTCTTTCTTTTAAGTCAATGGATCTTGTTTGATCATTGTCTACCCACGTCATGTCCGAGATTCAGCACAGTTACTTGCAGCATGAGATTCCAAGAATAGCGTTCTTGGCTATGCCAGCCAACTACGTGAGCGATTTTACTGTACAGCACTCACACGTGCGTTACCGGCGGTACTGACGGTGACATACCAAATCGAGATGTGCAAAGCGGTTAAGCAAGAAACAAATGTATCGGTGGCTTTGAACAATCAGCTAAGGGTTTCCTTTTTAGAGCTGGCATCATTTTATTTGTCCTGTAATTTTATCATTAATAGCAGAAAAGAGGTACTTGTGCGATAGTTCCCATAGACCTGCAGTAAGTCATGTGACTGACATTACAACCAGTGGAGGAGGGGGTGTGCCATGGAGTAACGGGTCATGTGACTGATAAGTAGGGTTGGAAGATTTAACGATATAACGATTTAACAAATTAAATTTTTGGTTAAAGAAAATTTAACGCGTTAATGTTTTTAAAAAGTTAAAGAAATTCAACGAATTAAAAAATAAAAGTAACTATTATCGATTTTTTTCGTTAAAAATTTGGTTACTTCAGTTCGTTTTTCGCCACGAACAAACAGGTACCTATGCGCAAAGCCGGTTTGACCCAGTTGCAGCCGGTTTGAGGCGGTTTGGAGGATCTATGCCTCTGGGTGAAAAACTTAACGGATCCCCTTTGCTTGAGAAAATCATGAGCGTAGATTATCCCAGGGGGGCTCATGAGGATCTATGTCTCTTTCAGTTGGGTGGTTTTCGTTTAAGGAGTGAGAAGGCAGATGTCACTCGTACAGCAAAGATTGGACAGTTGAAAAACTTAACGGAGCCCCTTTGCTTGAGAAAATCATGAGTGTAGATTATCCCAGCAAGAGGCATAGATCCTCACAAGCTCCCGCAGTTGCGTGGGCTCATGAGGATCTATGCCTCTTTCAGTTTGGTGGTTTTCGTTTCAGGAGTAAAAAGTCAGATGGTTACAGCAACGATTGGACAGGTGAAAAACTTAAGAGATCCACTTTGCTTGAGCGAAACATGAGCGCAGATTATCCCAGCAAGAGGCATAGATCCTCATGAGCCCCCGCAGTTGCGGGGACTCATGAGGATCTATGCCTCTTGCAGTTGGGTGGTTTTCGTTTCAGGAGTGAGAAGGCAGATGGTACAGCAATGATTGGACAGCACAGGTGAAAACCTGAACAGGTGCATGCATACATTTTTAATTGTAGTAGGCATAGATCGTCATTACATGACATGTCGCGTGATCCACGAAGGGCAGTTCACCAGAGAGCTCCAGGTCAGAACTGGTGTCAGGCAGGGGTGTCTGCTGTCTCCGTTCCTCTTCCTACTGGCCATAGACTGGGTCATGAAGATGACCACAGAGCACAGACGAAGTGGAATACAGTGGACACTGTGGACACAGCTTGACGACCTCGATTTTGCAAACGACTTGGCATTACTGTCCCACACTCATCAACAAATGCAGGACAAGACCACGAGGCTTGCTGACATCTCGTCCCAAGTGGGCCTCACCATTCACAAACAGAAAACAAAGACAATGAGGCTGAACGCAACCAGGGAAGAACCAGTCTTGCTTGCTGGCACCCTGTTGGAGGAGGTGGAGTCCTTCACCTATCTCGGGAGCATCATAGACAAAAAAGGCGGCACTGATGCAGATGTCAGAGCACGAATCGGTAAAGCCAGAGCAGCCTTTCTCCAGTTGAAAAAAGTGTGGAGTTCCAGAGAGCTGTCAACACACCAAAGTCCGGATTTTCAACTCCAATGTAAAAGCAGTTCTCCTATACGGAGCAGAGACATGGAGATTGACAAAAACCACAGTCAACAGAGTACAAACCTTCATGAACAGTTGCCTTAGAAGAATTTTGAAAATCCACTGGCCAGAGAAGATCAGCAACGTCAGACTCTGGGAGAGAACAGAGCAGATAACAGCAGAGAATGAAATTGGGCGAAGAAGATGGGGATGGATCGGTCACAGTCTGAGAAAGCCAGCTTCCAGTATCACTAGGCAGGCATTGTCATGGAACCCCCAGGGAAAGAGGAAAAGAGGTAGGCCGAGAAACTCCTGGCGTCCAGACCTCCAAGCAGACATCAAGAGACTGGGAACCACCTGGAGTAGAATCGAAGGAGAAGCACAGGACAGGAGTTGCTGGAGGTCTCTTGTCGACGGCCTATACCCGGGTAGGGGTGACAGGCGTAAGTAGTAAGTAAGTATAGATCGTCATTAACCCACCAACCCCCGCCCCCCCCCCCCCACCCAAGACTGCTGGGGTTCTTGAGGATCTATGGCTCTTGCAGATGAGTGGATTTGTCAGCAGCGCGAAATAAGATCAAACAAGCCTGAATTGTTTTATTTTTAGCCGCATGACTTTTTCTTGCGCTGTGCAGTTTTCCGAGTTTTTTTTCTTTCTTCCCCCTTCTCATAACTACTGCATGTATCTGGCCAGATAGTGTTTTAGATAGTGGGTAGAGGAGGAAATCTGGTGGCGTGTCACTTTTCAACTGCATGCCACTTTTTTTGTCTGAGCTGAGCAATAAATGATCATTCATGTATTTAACGCAAATTTCATTAAAAAGAAAACTTAAAGAAAATTTATTTCTGTAATTTTTCAAATAAAAAGTAAAGAAAATTTATTTCTTTAACCTTTTACCAGAATTAAAGAAAAGTTATTTCATTAAAGAAAAAAAGTAATGACTATCAACCCTGCTGATAAGCCTCATGATCATCTGGACTGAATATTTTGTAGGTTGATTAAATCTTTCAAATTTTCATTTTTATATGTGTTTTGTAGAGAGAAAACTGTGGGTAAAAACTCCGGCATGACAGTTGTGTATTGGAAATTGTGTACGGAAGGACATGTACAAAAGCTGATAGGCACCAACTGGCTGGGATTGGGAGCGGCGGTTTGGATTTTTCAAACCATTTGATCTTCGCTGCTACTTTCGGATTGGCTACATTTTATGTAATTTACTGCTGAAAACACAAGCTTGCAATCACGTTGTTTAGTCAATCGTCATGATCTAAAAAAGAAAGATAGTCTACTCTATGAGTCCGGTAATGATGGAGCATGTATATATGTTACAGTCAATCCATAAAGTCAGGAAATTCATGAATTTCCGGAACGTTTTAGGAAATACATGAATTGCCTGTGACCCCCCAGTCATTTCACGAAATGACTAAAATATCCAGGCATTTCATGAACTTCCTAAAAATGGTGGCCATTTTATACATGGATTCCCTAAACGGCTTCTGTAATGCATGAACTGCTTTTTTTTTCATTTGTGGCTATCAACAATATCAGATACAAAATTTCTTTTACAACACTTTTTTTTTTACTATAATCGGATATAAAAGCGAACTGCTCCAGGATGAGCTTCAATAGCTAAATTTGCCAGCACAACAGATCCTCAATGTTATTTTGCCTCAAGACTTTTACCATCTTTTAACAATTCATGTGAGCAAATGTGGGTAAAATGCTGATAAAATGTGAAAATAGCATTCATGTGTTATAGAAGCCGTTAGGAAATATATGTAGAAAATAGCTGCCTAGATTTTGCAGTCATTTCGTGTAATGACTGGGGGTCAAAGGCAATTCATGAATTTCGTGAACAGTTTAGAAAATTCATGAATTTACTAATTCATGGATTGACTGTAACATATACATGAACGTTTTGAGTCTTTCATCGAGAGGCTGTTATTTTCTCCAAACATCACTGCTCCAAGAATACCATCCGCAAACATCACTGAAGTTTTTTGGGTTTTCTTTCTCACAAAAATCGCAAAACCCTCAAGGTTCACGTGTATAACCGATCTACATAGTTAATGACCTTTGTGACCCTGACCTTCCAACAGGTCACTGAAATAAGCAAGTGTTTGTTTTAACATAACATACAGTCTAACAGATTATGCAAGTTCTTCAGAGACATTGGTTTGCAGGTATGACATGAAAGTACTAATGCCATATTCCTAACAATATTTGTCCTTAGGATGGAGACATTTTTGTAGAAGTGTTTTTGAGAGCTGTTTGTTCACTGAGGGGTAACCAGTCCTCGTACACAGCCCAGATAAGACGCAAAACATATTTCGTGCATAACACTGAACCTTTCAATCATAAAATTTACAAGTTTATTCCAGTGATCAAATTAAAATCATGAGCAAGTAAACATGTATGCATATTTACATTTATCATAAAATAATATAACAAAAAAGCCAAAGCCCTTATGGCTCACGTGTATGACCAATACACACGTCTGACAATAAGTAAGGATGGCTTCTGCACTAACAAAATCCATGTTTACTCAAAATTTAATCAGTTTTCACCTTTGCGATGTTGACTAAATTAGGATACATAGGAAGGTCTTATCATAGGCTACCTTTGTGCCAAATTTGATTGAAAAGTTTGCTAAAATGTTGATAATAACTACAATTATTGGCATTTTATACACATTTGTCGACCTCTTGTGACCCTTGACCTTTTCCGAGGGGTCATTCAAATTAGTATGCAGAGATAGGTCATACCATCAGGTATCTCTGTAGCAAGTTTGCGTTTGAAGTTGTGAATAGTAAATGAGAAGAAAAATATACATCTCTTGTCAAAATATGGCTATTTTTAAAAACTATTTTCTGGGCTCTTGTGACCCTTGACCTTTCCGAGGGGTCATCCAAATTAGTATGCATAGATAGGTCTTACCATCAGGTATCTCTGTAGCAAGTTTGGGTTTGGAGTTGTGAAATAGTAATTGAGAAAAAACATTTCTTGTCAAAATATAGCTATTTTTTTACTTATTTCCTGAGCTCTTGTGAACCTTGACCTTTCCGAGGGGTGATCCAAATTAGTATGCATAGATAGGTCTTACCATCAGGTATCTCTGTAACAAATTTGGGTTTGAAGTTATAAATAGTATTTAAGAAAAAACATCTTTTGTCAAAATATGGTGATTTTGGACCTATTTCTTGAGCTCTTGTGACCCTTGACCTTTCCGAGGGATCAACCAAATTAGTATGCATAGAAAGGTCTTACCATCAGGTATCTTTGTACCAAGTTTGGGTTTGAAGTTGTGAAGAGTATTTGAAAAAAAAATCTTTTGTAAAAATATGGCTATTTTGGACCTATTTCCTGAGCTCATGACCCTTGACCTTTCCGATTGATTGATTGTACATTGCTTAACGTCCCGACAGCAACAAGGTTTTCTCAGGACCTGCCTGCACTACTTGTGAAAAAAAATAAACAGCCGGTCAAATACATTAAATAAACCTAACACATGGGGCCTAAATAAAGCTAAGACCATTTAGCAACACACATCCAATATCAAGAGCTACAGGCAGTGCAGACAGTAGGGAGAGTTTTAAAAAGGCAAATACAGGTGAATGGACAAAGGGTAGACAGAAACACATGCCCCAGAATAGAGAGAAAAACCCATCCTGTGGGGCTGACCAGGGTGACCCTGGGAACTAAAAAATACCTAACCCCACCCAAGTCCCCCAGGGCAGACCCGGGTGGGGTTTGACCTTTCCGAGAGAATTAGCCAAATTAGTGTGCATATAAAGGTTTTACCATCAGGTGTCTTTGCACCAAGTTCGAGTTTGAAGTTGTGAATAGTATTTGAGAAAAAATAAATTATGTCCAAAAATAGCTATTTTTGATATATTTCCTGATCCCCTGTGACCTTGACCTTTGTGAGAGGTCACTGAAATTGGTATGTTTAGTAAGGTCTTGCCACAAAGTATCCTTGGGCCAAGTTCGAAGACTGTCGCTTGAATAGACTCCGAGAAAATGACAACGTTAAAGTTTATCAAGGACAACGGTGGCGGACGGACGGATGACCACTGTCCCAGAACATACTCACTTTTGCTTAGCACGTGAGCCAAAAAGTAACATTTTTAATGCTGTCACTAGTTTCAAAGTGGCGGTCAGCGTGATGCCTTCGAACAAAGTCAATCAGATGCGCACGGTTGATGCAGGTTTACTTTACTCCTGAAGTGAAACCGAGATTATTTTGGGTTTGAATTTGAAGTACATTTTATCACCGCATATACATTATTTTTCCTGGTCTTGAAAGTAGCCTTTCCCATAGAACACTGTCTTTTGTGGGAGGAAATCATATTGAAAGTAGACTCACTTCATGCACGTTTTGCATTGTGTCTGCCGACCATCTTCAACATTCTGAAGACTTTTTTGTCTGTTTTTCAGCGGCTCCAAGAGTAGGCCTACTCTTTTTTATCAATGGAGATGGGATTTTTAACTGGTCAAGTATGGTCTTGTCCATCTGGTCTTAGGCACAAGGCAGGCAGACTGAAATCCTTCTCCAAATAGGCCGTCAGATAGGAAGTAAACACCTCCCCCCACCCCCCTCCCCTTTGCGGGGGATTGGAGACTACATTTTTTCGGAAGCCCATCACCTATGAAGACGAACCATAGGTGTTTGCCAAAAATAAATAGCATATTGAATATAGGAGGGCATGTACTATGGTCATATTTTCCTTCTTTGGGCCCTAAATTTTGCTTTTGGTGGGTAAGGTTGGTGTTAACGATGCAGTTCCCGTTAAAAAAAGCAAACAGAACTAAATGACTGGTATCTTTGGAAACACAATACATTTACCTACCATTTACAATGATTTAATGTCTAAAAAGCAAAATGGTGACGTCATCACGCGCCATCTTTATTACTTTTCATTATCCGCGAAATTGCCTTCTTGCCAGAAGAATAGTTCTCCAATCTGTGACATACTATGATGAAAACATAATACCAATGTTATAATATATCATCAGTGAAAACGTAAACGATTCAATGTTTTCGACTGATGACCTTGAAGGTGTTATTTAAAGGTCAAGGTCACCTAAAGTTGTACGTTATGAAAAAACAACATATTTTTGAAAATGTGATAAATGTTTTTTTACTGAAAGTGATAACATTTAAGGAATTGCTATGAATAGTTGATAAACGATTAGACGTGACCTTCACGAAGGTCAAGATCACAGTTTTCAAAGAGTTCATAAGAATATTCAGTTTAAAATAGGGGCCAAACATTTGCTCTTATTTTAGGAATATTTGCTCACAACACCTATAGGATCTCTTACTGCTGAATCATATTCTGTTGAGTTGAGATTATCAGGAACATTATATAATTAAGGTCAAGGTCACAATATGTACAACTGTGCACTCAATCTGATAAGTTAACTGTTCCATGGTCCTGAAAATCTCTTTCTCTCTCTCACACACACACAGATAAAGAAAAGAAAGAAAAGGATCTCATTTATTGTTTATGTATGGTCCATTCTGATAAGTATGGAACTTCTGCAGAGCCTGTAGCCCTGGCAAGTATTATGCAAGATAACAGATCAGTTGCTTAAACCATCTATGAGATGGTTGTCATGTAGTCTCCCCCCCCTCCTCCTTATGCCACAACGACCCCTTCGCAAGAAACACTTGAACTGGAAATAACATTGAAACATTAAGCTATCTGGATTGTTCTCACTACCGTCAAGTCAGTGCATGGGCTGATGACAAAACAATATTCAAGCATGTTATGAGTGTTCGTAAGGAATGTATGTATTAGTTTGAAACATGGCGCCTGCAAGCGGATTGAAGTTTACTGGTCATGTGAGTAGTAGAAAAGATATTTCTCAGACCACAGGAAAGCAATCCAAAGTTAAGTTGCTGTTGTTGAATATTCTTTAAAACACTATAACAAAGACCCTTTATAGGGAGTTATGGACACCGCCCCCCACCCAATATATAATGTGCTCCTGACTTAGATCGTCACAAACGTTGTCTCATGCATATGGCTGTTTGGGTTTACTGGACGGTCTGCTCGGCCTTTGGCCCACCACTTGAAAAAGGGCTAAAAAGGGCTAAATGCCTTTCAGCACAGTAATAATACTGTTTTTACCGACAACAAATGTGTGGTTAGTTCTTTTTGTGTCTGACTCTTGGATTGTGCAGTCTATCAGGATGTTATACACTGCTATGATCTGCCATAGTAGTAGATTTTTTGAAGGATCATAGATAGCTCAGTTCACTCCTGACACAGTCTAGAAGTAAACTTCGGAATGCATCTAGGCAAGGTGGGCATTTTATGTGTTGCCCCTCATGATCGTAACAGAAAAGACGCATCTCTGAACTGCTGTTTCGATTCCACATGCCCACATTTTAACCAAAAACCCTTACCTCAACCAGCTATTCTTTAAAAGCACGACACAGCAACATACACACGCGTACGCACACACCGTGGTACACACACACACACTGATCAACAAATGATCCGACATTAGAACTAATATTGAAATGGAACTAGTATTAGAATCCCCTCATTCATGCACCGGTTTGTCCCCAACGTAAGGTAAATAGATGTGTTGTGCAGCTCGTATTACAGGCGCACTTCTAGTCTATAGGCGTATTCTTTCATTCTATTCCGATTGAGGCAGCACAACTGTACGCATACATAATTGTAGTCTCAGTCTTTCACTAATTAGAAACATACTGTAAGCTCTGTGTGTGTGTGTGTTTATTGCCCCCCCCCCCCCCCACACACACACATTCTCACCCACCTGCCTCCATTTTTTAAAACTCTTAATCACCTATAATGCCCTTCGGGTCTTTACCTAAAGCGTCCATAGACGCCCGTCCTCGGTACTAAATTTAGAAGTCATGTGATACGTAAGTGGGCTCTTCTGTGAAGGAGGTGAGGGGGCAAGGTCAAACTACTTTAGACACTGGGCATGCGCACTAAGCCACTGTGTGTGTCGAACTGGGGGCAGTTTTACAGCCCACCTGGCTGCTCGCTAACGCACGTGTTTAAAAACATGGCGACATACATTCCATCTAGTGACAGTGACCCAGAGTTTACCGCTATTTTGGAGTAAATTGGCAACAATCCAGTTTCAGAGTCAGAGGGAAGTGACATGTCTAGTGTACATACTAGCAATCTGTCGGACTGGGATGCGAGTATACCGGAGTATTTTAGCAGTGTTTACCGAGGCGACGACTGCAAGATGGCAACGGCGATGCTATCTGGCATCAGCGGCCAATTTCAGACCCTGTTTTGCAGCCTTTCACGTGATGTGTGGGCCCAACAATTCCACTCGAGTTGGAAGCGACACCACTTGATTATTTTTATCAGTATTTCCCTGCAGAAATGCTCGAAACTTTCGCCCAACAGACGAACTTGGCGATCAATTTGTAGCAACGTCCGCTGACGAGATACGTGCACTTAGATTACCTGAAGGATTATCAGTGGATTGCCTGGTAATCGTGACCACTAATGTAAAATTCTTGGCATTACTGTCCCACACTCATCAACAAATGCAGGACAAGACCACGAGGCTTGCTGACATCTCGTCCCAAGTGGGCCTCACCATTCACAAACAGAAAACAAAGACAATGAGGCTGAACGCAACCAGGGAAGAACCAGTCTTGCTTGCTGGCACCCCGTTGGAGGAGGTGGAGTCCTTCACCTATCTCGGGAGCATCATAGACAAAAAAGGCGGCACTGATGCAGATGTCAGAGCACAAATCGGTAAAGCCAGAGCAGCCTTTCTCCAGTTGAAAAAAGTGTGGAGCTCCAGAGAGCTGTCACAACACACCAAAGTCCGGATTTTCAACTCCAATGTAAAAGCAGTTCTCCTATATGGAGCAGAGACTTGGAGATTGACAAAAACCACAGTCAACAGAGTACAGACCTTCATGAACAGTTGCCTTAGAAGAATTTTGAAAATCCACTGGCCAGAGAAGATCAGCAACGTCAGACTCTGGGAGAAAACAGAGCAGATAACAGCAGAGAATGAAATTGGGCGAAGAAGATGGGGATGGATCGGTCACAGTCTGAGAAAGCCAGCTTCCAGTATCACTAGGCAGGCATTGTCATGGAACCCCCAGGGAAAGAGGAAAAGAGCTAGGCCGAGAAACTCCTGGCGTCGAGACCTCCAAGCAGACATCAAGAAACTGGGAACCACCTGGAGTAGAATCGAAGGAGAAGCACAGGACAGGAGTTGCTGGAGGTCTCTCGTCGACGGCCTATACCCGGGTAGGGGTGACAGGCGTAAGTAAGTAAGTAAGTAAATGTAAAATTATCTCACTCCACTATCACACAAATTCATATTTTCGCACACTGACACATTTTTCAGTTTTATGTCTTTTGTTTGTCATTTACAGATATCAAAATAATCAACGTGCATTTTTTTCAGTTAATTTACCTGTAATTAATTACAGTAAATATTATAAACAGGTATCAAATTATATTCCACCACAACATGAAGTACTATCCATCCATATGTGAGCTAAGAAAAAAAAACAGACTTAAATATCTGTCTATTCAAAAAAGTTATAGACGCTTCGGTAAAGTAACCCATTTTCTCAGTAATTTTCTTACTATCTTCTAGGTACAGCAGAATAGACAGTGTATGTTCTTATAGGTGATTAAGAGTTAATGTATGCCCAGCATAGACATAGTACTCACACTCTTCGCATAAACTGACTAATTTCCACCACACTTCAAAGCCTGAAAAATTACAAAAACTTAGCTGTAAAAATTTAAATTCTGGAAAAGTAATGAAAATCAATCCACTTTTAAGCTCAAGGGACTATTATATGATGTCACCAGATTGTACAAACTGTGTAAATATGAAGTGCAAATATATTACTGAAGTATTTTAGCACATAAAAAATCTTTTGTGTGCATGTAATTCCATTAATCATGGAAGAAGTGTATCAGAACACCGCACCTAAAAAATGGTGCCATATTCATAGGGTCCAAATATGTAATGTGACGTCATCAAGTATAAAAAGAAGAATATAATAAAGTTTATTATTTTCTGAATGCCCAATAAAGGACAAACACACCGATACCAAATAATAAGTATTTTCTTGTAAATATCATAGCTTTACTGTCCATTTAGTACCCCTACCCCCAAACATTACGACCCCTTTGGAACTCTGTGGTATCTTCGATAAGGTGTTTCTTTTTGGCAAACACCTAGGAACGTTCATGGTCTTGGATAGACTTTCAGAAAAACATAGTCTCCGATCCCCTTGGGTGGGTGGGGGGGGGGGAGGGGGGGGGGGTACGCAGGTCTATGGAGGGCCAAAGGTCTAGAACCTTTTTCATCTAAATCACTATGTTCAGCTGAACACCTAAATGTTGGATTTTTTGTTTTTGCAACCCAAGCAACCAATCCGCACTCAAGTACTCACGAGAACCCTTTATCAGGACCGAGACACAATACAGAGAGTAGCCCTCTCCGGCAGCTCCATATATTACATGTTTTATCTATTTATTTATTGCATATTCATTTATCTATTCACTTAGATATTTATTTATTTATGGATGGAACGAATTCCTTGATGCACATAAGCACTATTGGTATGGTGGTGACCACAAACTAGAGGAAAGGAAGAAATTTGCATGTTCATAATCTATCATTTACTTTGCATTCATGTCCCAGGCATCTCTCGACATCTTTTATTTTATTTATTTGTTTATTTATTACTTAAATTGACTGATTGATTGATTGTGATGTAGGTTTATACATACACATCAGCATACAACATGAGAACATACACATAGTAATAGGTGCCATATTGCTTGCTCCCAACCCCACCTCACCATAGAGCGTATACAAAAGGAGTGGCGATTCCAGCCTCGCAAAGTGCGGCGTTGCACGCTCAGCGGTCGCTATCTTGTGAATGCTGGCGCCAGCGTTTCTGGCACTAGTGGCAGAGACAGTTCATGTTTGCATTCACACACAATGACGAGCTGCGCAGCTTTCAACTGCAACAATCGCGATATTCGCGAAGATCAAGAGAAAGGCATGACTTGAGAAAATAAAAGCTGGAGGGGAAGAAAGATAAAAAAAATTTTAAAATAAAATAAAATTGAAAAAAAAAAATTGGCGCAATGATGTAATATTGTCCAACAAGAAAGTTGAACCTCACAAATGCTAGGATACAACTCTATGCGAGCATCCTTCCGAAAGTGAGCCAACGACCTACTAACACAAGTCAGTAGGAAAGCCCTAGAGCTATCAATCCTAATCCCTAGCCAATACCAGAGATCCAGATATGTGCAGCAGAACGTTACACTAAATTTTCATCTCCACAGTTTGGTCTGCTGACGATGAGTAGTACTGCAATTCAAAGTAAAACGTCCTCAAAACACGCATGAACTAGACACAAAAATCCAGACTGACTTGTGTCGCTCAAGTGTGTGCAGCTATCATATAGTGTGCGATGTCAAACACATCTTTACACACATGGACCGGTATGACTAGCTTGTACACATAGTACATTGTTTTGTAACTTTGGTTAGTGGCAAAAGTACATGTGGCATAAGAATGCGTTGTGGATCCGTATATTGTATTCTTTTGTTCTGTATAGTTTAGTCGGCTAAAAATTGGATACTTTCATGGTATAAATTGAAAATGTTCGCGTGTCATACCATTTTGTCTGTTTATAAAGATAGGTATGAGTGTGTAAATCCTATGGATAAGATTAAGAGTCGCTGAAGCACTGACAGTGAATGTCAGATGCTTTTTACATGATTTGATCTTGTTAATCTTGTCCAGGCTGGACAGGATATGGCGAAGTAACTCCATCAGCTTCACCATCAAGTACAGGCTTTACAAGTCCCTCATAGTGTCTATTCTACTCTACGGCTGTGAGACTTGGACACTGCTTGCAGACTCAGAAAAGAAAATCCAGGCCTTTGAGAACAAGTGCCTGAGGAAGTTGCTCCGCATCTCGTACCGCGAGCACAAGACCAACGAATATGTACGGAGCATCGTCACTTCCCTGGTGGGCCCACATGAACCCCTTCTGGCAACCGTGAAACGGCGCAAGCTTGCTTGGTTTGGCCACGTGACCCGACACAACACCTTGTCCAAGACTATCCTCCAAGGCACTCTCGAAGGAAGTCGTCGGCGAGGTCGTCAGAGAAAGAGTTGGGTCGCAAACATAAAAGAATGGACCGAACTCGAGATGTCAGACTTGCTTGCCACCGCCCAAAATAGAACTCAGTGGAGAGCACTGTCTGTTGCTGCTGCCTTTCAGTCCCCCCAACGCCCAGTTCGGGCAAGGGACTGATGATGATGATGATGATGATCTTGTTAATCAAATTATCAGCTCCATTTTCAGAGTTCATGTCTGTCAGTATTTCTGCCTCTTCTGTCTGTCTGTCTGTCAATCAGTCAGTGTCTCTGCCTCTTCTGTTTCTGCCTCTTGTCTGTCTGTCAACGTTCTGTTTCTTCTGTCTGTCTCTATATCTGTGTGTGCGTGCGTGCGTGCGTATGTGTGTGTCAGTCGGAGTGTTGTGCAGTCAGTGTACATCAGTGTAGGAAGAAGGAAGTCCTAAGAACTTATGTTTTTGATTTCATCCAGTCATATGCACATAGTGTACATAACATGGGGCAAAGGAGATGGATCAATCACCTAGGGACACAGAGTTGTAAAAACAGGAAAAAAAAGTACAACTGATTTCCATAAGCGACTGGCATTCATTCGGTTGAGCCAAATGGATCGACCAAGGATAGATAGATAGCAGAGCAAATCTCTTCCACGGTACCCTACATCACCACCAGAGATAAGCACAGCACTGTGAGCAAGAAAGCCCTGACACTGGCCATGCTCGAAGAAAAGTATCCCCAGGAAGCATGGATACGGGCATACACCGATGGATCAGCCACAGATGCAGTTCAGGATGGAGGGGCTGGGGTGTACATTCAGTACCCAAACGGAAAATGGCAGGCAGAGGCAGTACCAACAGGCCTTCACTGCACAAATTACTGAGCTGAGGTGGAAGCCCTGGTCCACGCAGCTAACACCCTTAGTGGCACTGCAGACCCTGATGCCCAGATTGTCTTCCTTACTGATGCCATGTCTGTCCT
Organism: Semisulcospira habei; assembly: GCA_036245525.1. NCBI lineage: Eukaryota > Metazoa > Mollusca > Gastropoda > Semisulcospiridae > Semisulcospira > Semisulcospira habei. Next base: position 222,692,522 of record BTPG01000003.1, read on the forward strand.
TGAGGCAGCAACAGAAAGCAAACTGCCACGTCTACAAGAGGCACTGCAAAACATCAAGTGCACCAGACTGGTGCTGCAGTGGATCCCTTCACACTGTGGCATCTACGGCAATGAAGAAGCTGACAGAATGGCAAAAGCGGGTGCAGAGAAAGAACAAGATAAAAATGGAGTCAGCTTCACAGAGATGAAGACCATCATTAAGTCTGTGTACAGACCACCACAACGGCCCATAGACAGTTACCATCAGCTGTCCAGACAAGAGCAGGTGACCATCTTTCGTCTGAGGACCGGGCACAACCGACTCAATTTCCACCTGCACAGACGCTTCCACCTCGTGCCATCTCCCCTGTGCCCTTGTGGAGAAGCAGAGCAGACCACAGAGCACATCCTCCAGGACTGTGGGAACCACCAGCCGCTGAGGGAGGAGATATGGCCGAAGCCCGCCACTCTACAAGAGAAACTGTACGGGCCTGTGGAGGCACTACAGAAGACCACAGATTTCATTTTGAGAGCCAAACTCCAAGTGTGACGGCGTTCGAGAAGAAGAATAGCAGAGCAATACTTTCGCGATTCCTTAGAAATACTGAAGGTACAAAGATAACTCATTCAAAAACTTCTTTATCTTCCGCATGCATGGCACAGTCATAGTCTTGTCTAAACTTACATAACGTAAGATAACATTAATGCGTGTGGTTGTACCGTAAGGAAAAAAAAAATGCGCTCCAAACAAACACTTTTAGTTTTAGACCACTTGGTTATTTTATAATGTGTGTATTATGTTTGGGGCGGTCCGTGGCGCAGTGGTTAAGGCGCCTGCCACCAATGCCAAAGGTGCGCGGTTCGATACCGGGTTCCGGCGTTGGACTTTTCTCCTCTGGTAAGTGTCACCGCTAATTCGGGCGGACCGTCGGGGGTTCTTTCTCCGGGTACTCCGGTTCTTCCACCCCCCCCCCCCCACACACACTTTGGTACCGGTCTCAGGCCACTTTACAAATTTCAAATACAAGCGATCAAAAATCTCTGTAACTTCAGTAGCCGACTGGCCCTTCGTTTGTCTTGTACTGTGTTTGTCTTAAATGGCGTAAATCCGTGTCTGTTTCGTGAGTGTGTGTGTTGGGTTTCAGGCGCGGCGCTTTGAGTCGATTTTCCCAAAATTGAGAAAAAGCGCCTATATAATAACGGTATTATTATTATTATGTTGGAAATGGACAACAAGTACAAGTCTGTACAGTTCACACACCAGGCATCCCATTATCGTTATCTCCGCCAAGTGTTAAAAGGCAGCAGCATATACAGGCTATAGCATGAACACAGTGTGGCGGTAGCGGTTAGTGGAATACACAATATGGCGGGCGGTCTCCACACTTGATACGCACCAGATAGCCTCTCCCTATGTATACGCTCTGTGCACCTCACATACACACACAAAACTGCAGAACACCCACCACAATCTCCTTCCATCCTCCAGCAGCACAATTTTGACATGGGTGTAATGTGTTCATCCCATTCTCCATTTTGATATACCCAAACCTTTGTTACTTGGAAGAAAACCACTATCTCGTAAACGGCTGATTGTCTATGAAGGGCACCTGCTAGACTAATAACGAAAGAGTTGATTTACTCATTCCGAAAAATATTTCTCACTCGTAACATTTTTTTTTTTTTCTGTGTTTGGAGGTTGTTTTAGAACATATGAAACAACCGCGAAACACAAAAACCACATATTTCCTTTCATGATTTTGGTATCTGTATGAATGCAATTCATTTGCAAGGGACAAAATACAGCAACTACTTTTTCATGTTTACTTTTGTAGTTTGGAGGTATGGTATAAATATCAAATGACAGGCTATCTTTTCTTTTTTCTTTATCCCTCGTAGAGGCTAAATGGGCTAATCGAGTGCAACGGTAAAACGAAGTACCATCAGGTGCAGCTGCAGGCATGTCATCTCCAACTTGCTCCTTGCTTAAAACAGCATCTCCAGCAGCTCTATTCACATCCTGGTCTTTGGATGGGGAGGAGAGTTGGAAGGCAAAACCCATGTTGTGCTGCTGCTGCTGCTGCTGCTGCTGATGGGTTGTATCACCTGTAAGACAAAAGTCATCAAGGTGATTTGCAGAAAATTGAATTCATGTCTTCAATAAAAATCATGAAAACATCTTTTAACCTCACGGCTGAGTCTTCTGTAACTGTCTCATCCATAGTCACCAAGCTGCGACTATGAATCAGTTGTAAAGTGTCAGCCATGAAGTCAAGTTCTAGAAATGATGGTACACAAATACACGTCTGTTTTAAAGAACCTTTCACAACTGAAATCTGATCAACCTAAATCAAGTGAGCTCATTGTGTGCATCATGCTTTCAAATATAAACAATGCACAGAAATTCAGCTATTTGGACCCCCTGATTCATTTGCAAAATTTATTTTAGGCATGCATATTATTTCATGCAAAATTCACAAAAAAAAAACATGTTTGACATTACCAGCTGGTAAAACCACAAGGGCCCGACGAATGGTGCTTTGACTAAATGCAAATCCGCGTCCACTAGCTCAATTCAGAATACAAGGGAAGAAACGAAACTAATTAATCGTATTTTCGTATTTTGAAAAAAAAATCGTAAAAATACGCCCAAAAATCGTAGGGTAGGCAGGTCTGCGAAAGGCACATGCAAAATTCTAGCTGTGGCCGGAAGTATCCTGGACCTCTTTCTGAACATCTAGAGTTCAACGTTAAACCCTTTAGTAGAGTGCCGTGAAAGAGGCCACTCTGCACTGCTGTGCATCCACTATTTTCTGCCGTGATTACTCTAAAGTCGAAGCGAATTACTCGAAAAGATATTGACAGCTGAGCAGTGTTTAAACCAGTCTCCATTAAAGTAGAGCTTTTCTGGCTGGGGTAAATACGTACCTAAAGTGATTGCTGCATGCATGTTCATGTCGAAAGTATGATGCACCCTTGTTTTAATTTCACTGGATATGCTAATTTACATAAACCAATGAAAAATGAGCATGAGGCGTATTTCCGGTCACATCTAAAACCCAACACATGGACGTCTGCTAAAATGATGCTTGACTGTGCAAAATGCCTTGATACTAAACTATCAGTTTTGATCGGAGGACAAGGTTGGTATAGATTTGTGGCAAAATATCTACTGAGTATGTTCAGTTCAAGGTTTTAGGCGGATGGTTGCTTCAAGGGTTGAAAACTGCTCTGGAATCACTGCGTTTCGCTGCTTTGCGCCCCTTTCATATCCTCCCTTGTATTCTGAATTGAGCTAGTGGATGCGGTGGCATGCACCCGGTGGCGTAGCGGATTTGCATTTAGTCAAAGCACCACTCATCAGGCCCCTATGGTAAAAACAGCCAGTGAGTAGCGCAGAAGGAGAACATTTCTGTGTGTGGCTTTATATATGACTATGTGTGAAAAGATGTGCTCAGAGTGGGTGTTGCTGTTTTGCTTGAAACAAAAAAAAAAAACAACAAAAATCAAAATGAAATTTTCTTGTGTCGGTTGTGTGGGGAAATGAATGGAGAACTAGCAAAAATAAATGTCACTGCAAACTTGGGATGTGACATGAGATATTTGTTGACAAAGATTAAATGAGGGCCAAAATTGGGGTTGAATCGTTGCACCAAACAAATATTCTGGGATAAATGTAAGTGCGGCATGTCTTTTATGAGAAACCCCAGACAAAACCAACATTGTGTTTTGTTGTCTTGTTACGGTGACAAATGAGGAGTGAATCCGACTTTTGAGCCCATGATTTTTTTTGTCCCCAGGAGTGCTTCTAACTTGTTCTAATGAGACAGAATGGGCTAAATATCATTTTTGATCGGTTTATTTCCACAGGATTAGCAATAAACGCAACTTCAAAAAGGTGATGAAATCAGCGATGTCACCTGCACTGGATAATGATGCAGGAGGTAGTGAAGTTGAATGCTCGAGTTTTCCAAAAGTGTTTTGAAAACACGAGCCTGCCGAGTCTGTCTGGTACAACACCCGCTCCAGCATGCATTACTTGTCTGAGATTCTAAATGGGTGTACATATTATTATACTTCTTTTTTTTTTTTTTGCCTGTGATTCAGTAGTGTTTGAGTCAGTCTTCACTGCCATGTCGAATGTATTTCAATATAAGGGAAGTCTATAAATAGTTAACTCTGTGTCTCTTGGCTTGACTTTGCGAACGAAGATTTTATAGGAGTTGCCCACGACGTCTGCAGGCTTGTTCGTGGCTGCGGAGGCCAATCCGGGACAGGCAGGTTCGACCGCAGTGGCTGCAGGGGAAGGTATGGCCAGGGTACTGAGTTGCGGCATCTCTGTTTTTTCTCCTGAGCTGCTTGTCCTTAAGGCTAGCTCTGCAAGAGTCCTCAAAGGAGACAGCTGCCTTGTAAATGGTGGAGCGCCAGGTGTCACGGTCCACAGCAAGCGAGGACCACTGGTGGTGGTCGATTTGGCAGGCACTAAGTGACTTCTTGAGACAGTCTTTGTATCTCTTCTTTGGTGCCCCTCTGTCACGGTGTCCAGTAGCAAGCTCGCCGAACAGGGTGATCTTTGGTAGGCGATGATCCTCCATCCTGGAGACATGCCCCGCCCAGCGGAGCTGTGTCCGCAGCAGCAAGGCCTCGATGCTCACAGTTTCAGCCTGTTCAAGGACCTCGACGTTGGTGACATAGTGAATGCCCAGGATGGTACGCAGGCAGCGCTGGTGGAAACGTTCGAGGAGTCGTAGTTGGCTGCGGTAGAGGGCCCAGGACTCGGAACCATACAGCTCTGTACACACTGATCTTGGTGCCTGTTTTCAGCTGTTGATTGTGCCACACCCGCTTGAAAAGTCGCCCGAAAGCGCTGTTCGCTTTTGCCAGCCTGCTGTCAAGCTCCCTGTCCAGCTTGGTGTCCGACGTGTTAATGCAGCCATGGTAAGTAAACTGGTGCACTGACTTTAGTTCAGACTTGCCAATGGTGATGTGAGGAGGGCGATACACTGTCTTGGGTGCCGGCTGATGGAGGACCTCTGTCTTTTTCAGACTGACCTCGAGTCCAAAGAGCTGGGCAACCGCCTGCATGCAGGTTTGAGACTGCGGCTTCCAGTGACATCTTTCACCTGCCGTTTCGCCCCTAGCCCGTCGCTACAGGACTTGGAATGGTCAGTGTCATGGTCCGTGGACGTTTCCTAAAGCCTGCACGGTGGAGCTTTTTGGTGGAGTGCAGTGTGCGCAGTACTGGCCCCACCCTTTAAACCCTTGGTTCGTCTGCCATGGCCTAGCAAGCTGGGACGATGGCATCGAGGTCCTCGGGTCGTAGGTTTTATGTCAGACTGTCCTTGTCCTAGTCTCTGGCTCAAAAGCCTTCCCCGGAGACACGGGGGCTTTGATGTCAGGGGTTTCCTCCCTTTCCAAGCAGACATCAAGAGACTGGGAACCACCTGGAGTAGAATCGAAGGAGAAGCACAGGACAGGAGTTGCTGGAGGTCTCTCGTCGACGGCCTATACCCGGGTAGGGGTGACAGGCGTAAGTAAGTTTCCTCCCTTAGCCTTTCCGCAGCCAAGCGGCCAGGCCTGCAAGGCAGCAGGAGACTCGTGGAGGGTGGGGTCGTCTAAGTCCCGTGCAGATGTGAACATCTGCCCACTCTGTGTGTGTTGTAATACCTAACATACAACAATTATGTATGTCCATTTGTCATTTTCAAAACAGGTTTTCTCAAAGAATACAGAAGTAACTATCTCCTGCTATTGGGAAAAATCTTCAGTACTATTATAACCTCCAACAAGAAAGCCCGTATGGCTCACGTGTATGTGATACTGAGCCAAAAGTTCATCAGTATCAGTAAAACAGATCGAGGGTTGACTGCCGAAACGTAGTATATCACTTTTTTGGAGATTTTGACTTTTTGGTATCATCAGACTCAGGAAACGATGCTCTTTTGTCTGATCTATTTCTTTTTTTTAAAAATTCATTAGTTTTAAAAATATTGATTAGAACCTAAAACATGTTCAGGCAAACAGAGAGAATCAATCACCGCCGAAACATAGTTGCTGAAGATACGGCTATATGGTCTTATTATCTCACGAATCTTTGCAGAAAAAGTGACTGCCGAAACCAAGTATCTGGAGCTAAGCTGTGTTTGCTGTCAGCTTGTTTAGTTGATTAAGAGTGCAGGGAAAGCGTATCTCAAAATACGACCTGCAGTATATCTGTTAATTCCAACACCCGCCCCCGCTGAAATCTGGTATATGTTAGCTGCTGCCTTACCGCTGTCAACACTGTTGATAACACCGACAGGAAACCGGCGCCCGCATCTCATGGCACTGGAGTACCGTAATCATGATGTCAGTTTATTAGGATACTAACGAGCTACAAATCCTTTTTGTTCCACATCCTACCAAGAGTGTGGGATGTTTTATCCGAAAGACCCCAGTTTTCATACTACTCTTCGCAAGTGCAGCATTCCCGGGCAGTCGAGTATCTTGGATCCGACAGTCAGTGGCCTCATGGTGTTCTTGCAGGTAACATAATTTCTGTCATCTATACTATTTTTGGAGTGCAGTATTCAGTACAAATGTAATTGACTGTTAAATTTGGGTTGATTACTGGTAAAATACTTCTTTGCAATTTATTATTGATTATCATTAAATTATTTTAGAGGCAGGTTAGTGTAAAATGATAATTAATGTAATCCAGACCAAAAAGGTGACTGCCAAGCGTGTGAAATGCAAAGAAGTACCCAACGGAGAAAGAAACACGCTTAGAAAAAACGGTACAACACAATTTATTAATATTTCGGGTAAATACCCTTTGTCAGAATACACAGAGACATTAGCCGCTACTTATCTTCAGATGCAGAAGGAATGTGGCAACTGCATCTGAAGATAAGTAGCGGCTAATGTCTCTGTTTGTTTGTCTATTTTGACAAAGGGTATTTACCCGAAATATTAATAAATTGTGTTGTACCGTTTTTTCTAAGCGTGTTTCTTTCTCCGTTGGGTACTTCTTTGATAATTAATGTAGTCTTTTTTAAGTTCCCCCCACCCTCAGCCCGGCACAATGCTATTAAATGTCATTTACTACTGTATCTGATCCATAGTCATGTACAAATTGCACATCTTTACAGAATGAACAGACAACCAAAAAATGATGCTGAAGGCAATGTGTACCTAAATCTGGCCACTAAATGCCACTGTCAATTCTGAGCAACTTCGAGTGAGTATGGTCAATTTTGTGGCTCACAGTGTACTGAGACTTGTCGAACAGATGTAAGTTACGGGTTCTTGTTTACAATTTACTGTTATCAGCGATTCCCTTTAGTTTGTCTTGAACTCTATCTGTATCACTATCACTACGTGAAGCCTAGCTACTGAATTGATGTGCACGTGTGTACCGTTATGTGCCCCCCCCCCCCTCAACCCCCACAACCCCAACACGCACACACACACACACACACACACACACACACACACACACACACACACACACACACACACACACACACACACACATCAGTGCACGCACGCACACACACCCCCCGAACATAAAGACTGATGATAACTGATTTATTTTAAATATGACTTGTCAACAGTCCAGAGTCATCCAAGAAGATTGCAACTGGTGCCTGTCTGACGATGAGCCCCTTCAAGCCTCCAAGCAACTCTTCAAGCAGCCAGGGCAAGAGGATGCAAGTTGTGTCATTCAAACCTGGAGCCTTTATCAGCGAAAATCAAGGGTGCACGGTGGTCTTGCTCGGATGACTATGATGAGCCCTTGATAAAGAGCAAACGCCTGGACATAACCTACTTGACCACTAAAGAAAATGAGAGTTACAATGACAACATCATCAAGCATCCCACTTACAGTCCAGTCACTGAATTACCTCAAGCTGATGTAGTGCCGACGTCTTCCAACGAGGATTAAAGTGACGAAAATACGCATTTACTTTCACTGACGAAAACGCAAACACACATTATCCAAAAGCAGCAATATAGAGCTGGCCAAGGCAATGAGCAAGCAGGAGATGAAGCGACACCAGAGAGAACAAGAAGTGCACAGAAGTCGGCTTCAGAATCTGCTCTCAGCCAACAGATTGTACTCAGTACTAAGTAGCTGCAGACGGAAACTGTTTCTTCGAGGCAGTTTCCATGCACCTGAATATCACGGTGCTTGATCTGAGGACACAGATATGCAATTACCTTGAGGACAAATTTGCGACCTACTTTATTTTGCTTTCTGACAACAAATGAAGATGATGAAAATGAAAGGTACCTAAAATACTTTTGGAACATGGAACAGCTGCGGGCCCCAGGAATCTGGAGCAACGACACAGCTGATCTGCTGCTGAAGGTGCTTGCTGACTGCACAAAGAGGCCGGTTATAATATACTCAAATAACTTGCTTCATTAGGAAACGATTCTTTACCCAGACACACAAGCCGGTGACACTGGTGTTGATCAATCACCGATCATTCTGTCACTACTTGAGACTGAAGCCCAACACTATGATGCTGTATTTCCTTTCCCACCTGCGACACGTTAAAGCGAGACACAAGGAGACTCAGTACCAGTGACAAGCGAGGCAGCAGAGACACAGTGCCAGGAACCAGCAAGACACAAGAAGACACAATGTATGAGACCAGTGGCAGAAACGACACGCCAAATAGTCCAGTCATTGAACAGATGTCTCCACCAAACACACCACAAACTCCTAGATCACGACACACTTCTTCATTATCGCCTTTGCACAGCACCCCCAAACCACAAACACCAGGGAAACGAGGCAAGTTTAAGACACCACCCCCCACCCCACCCTCCCCCCACCCCCCTCCCCAACAACAAAAAAGAGCTGTTTATGAAGAAATTTGCCATGCCAGATACCTGGAAGAAAAATTAAAGAAAGGCTTTGTGGGTGCAGGGAAAGGAGTATGTATCCGAAACGGGAAAATAGTACCTGCAAAGAAAATAAACCAATAGACTGCTCCAATTGCCGTTTTAAATGCAGCAGGGTTTATGAATCAGAACGGCAAGCACTGTTTGAGGCATTTTACAGCTTGGGCGTCTGTGAAAAGCAAAAGTCCTTTATCTGTTCAAATGTAGAGGAAAAAACACAAAAAAACTGATAGGAGAAGACAACAAACCCCTATCCCCCAAAACGGAGCCTGAGCAGAGTTTTTTTTTAACGTAGACGGGGGAAAAAAAGCGTGTTTGCAAAAAGTTTTTTCTTTCAACACTGTCTGTCTCAGAAAGTTCTAGACCACGCCATGCGAAACAGCCAACTTCATGTACTACTGTGACACAAAGCTTGCGTTGTGAAAATCGTCCTATAAACAAAACATTTGTCAGTGCATCAAAGACTTTACTACAATTAAATATACGCTAATCGTCTTTGTGGAAATTGTGAGGTTCATACTCGTGAACAATTTGACAGCATTACCAGTGTGTGCCGAAAGCTGTCTTATTGTGACGGCGCGAAAATGGCCAACAACGTGATGAAGTGTTATTTTCTCTATTGGAATAATATTTTTGTAAATGGAACAGTCAGTCGTTAACGCCGGATTTAAAGGTACAGCTGTAAAATAGTTTGCTATCCTCTCTGTCTGTCTCTCCGGAATAGCTATGCAAACGTTTTACTAAATCTGACCTGGGTTATTCCACATCCAGAAAAAAATTTATGATGCCACGTCCCAGAATTGACATATTTAAAACTAGCCATGCATTTTCCGGTGGCTGATTATGGAACACCTTGCCATCGAGCATAACGCACTGCAGGTCGCTCTCTTTGTGTATAGAAATCCTCTTTAAGCACCAATCATTAAGTCCAGCATAAACTCTTCAGAGTTGTTTTTTTCCCCTCATGATCCACTAATCCTGAACATGTTATCTATCCACCATGCTTTTACTGTAAACTATTCTATTGCCGTGCATTATAATATATATGCAAGCTAGTCAACATGATTGTACGAGAGTGTGTGTGAAACTACACTTTATATCTCGATGCACTGTTTGACTATTTTGTGTAGAGTAAAAACGTCAAGTCCGAAAAATGGCCCATGTCCTAATTACTTTATCCGTTGGTGAATAAAGTTTCATTTCATCTCTCTCTCTCTCTCTAATTACATAATTCAACTTTCTATTATAATCCAAATAATTTTGCTGTCTGAAGTGAATTTTCACTATGATCCAAATGATTTGCTTCGTATATAGGTCAAGTTATCATTAGCGCGTGTCTGTGTGTGCGCGCGAGCGTGTATGTGTCAGTGTGCGCGCGTTGCGTGTACTTTTTATTTTTCGTTTGTTTTTTGTATGACCGAATGAATGAATGAATTTTGTTTAATGTCTCTTCATGTTTAATGTTTTCTAATTTTTCTTTGTGTAATTTGGTACTATTAGTATTACAATTATTATCCTGTGTTTGTAGAGTAGCAACGGCAAGTATGAAAAATGGCACACGTGCTAATTACTTTATCCGTTGAGAAATAAAGTTTCATTTCATTTCAATAAAGTTTCATTTCATTTCATTTCATTTCTCTCTCTCTCTCTCTCTCTCTCTAACATACATTTGATTATGTTTTGTTAATGTATTGTGAGAGTTGCATGGTTGCCACATAACGTGATTCTCCACAATAATTGTCTTCAACGTACTGGCAGTATAGCGACTATACCAATTAAAAATAAGTCAAATCAGTGTGCTATGAGTACGTATAATGTGTCTAAATAAGTGCATTTCTAATGCATTATCACCAAATACTTCAAATAGTAAAACAAAATTCGCGAACGACAGGCTGGAAAATTACCTGTGGAATAGTGTTAGTTTAAAATAATCATTTCTAGACACGCTTTCTGTGTACTTTGTTCACGGCAGATGCCAAGTAGAACAATTTACATGAATCTGGCTGCCCGCTTCCCCTCTGAAACATTTGGTTTTCTAACACAGTGAGGAAGCCATGTGAAGATACGTGGTTTCGGCAGTCAACACTTTGCAGGATTTGTCAGCAAAAGGTTGTCGTATGTTGAGATACAGTGTTTCGGCAGTCAACACTTTGCAGGATCTGTTAGCAAAAGGTTGTCGTATGTTAAGATACGGTGTTTCGGCAGTCAACACTTTGCAGGATCTGTCAGCAAAAGGTTGTCGTATGTTGAGATACGGTGTTTCGGCAGTCAACACTTTGCAGGCTCTGTCAGCGAAAGGTTCTCGTATGTTGAGATACGATGTTTCTGCTGCCATTATTTATCGCCTTTCCGATTGCCAGACATATAGTATCTTCACTCGTGTTACGGTTTCTTTAATAATTCAAACCAGAATTTAGATATAGCCATAATACCATGGATATGCATAATAAAATAGGCTGCCCAATAACATTGTAAAATTTTGAGGGGCATCTTAAATTCATATATGTCTTGCATTAAAGGTTCAAAGTAGGTCCAAAATTTCAAAAGCGTCTCCTGCAAAACAAGGAAAAAGCAAGATACTGCTTTTCGGCAGTCAACCCTCGAGATGCTCTAGTAAAAGTGATATCACACCTAATATTTTGTCTGTTTTTGCACGTTTTAAGCATAATTGTGTTTGAAAATGGTTTGAGAAATAAATACTTAAAATGGTTATGCCAAATTCTTGGACAGCATGGTTTTAGTGTTTCAAAATAAAAATGTGGGCACCTGAAAGCTGCTCAGAAATGGTGCAACCGGGGAGCACCTTCTGAAATCAGGTTACACACAATAAATTCTTGCATTCACTTCAAAATGACTTATTTACCGATATAAATCATTTAAAATCCTATCATTTTCCACTGGTTACTTTTTGCAATTGTTCGGTAGTAAATAACAGGGGGGTCTGAAAAATCGAGCGCACACATGCTGACCTGTTTCTTCCTCATTTGCATATACTATTTATAGAAAGTGCCTCGTTTTTTATTTCTGCTTCAAAGTGGGCCACAGGTCACATTACATAGTCAAGTTTGGCCAGTTCAGGCAGTAAGAGGCCCGGTGTTTTTAAAAATAATTTTTGCCTTGTTTGAAAATTTGTAGTAGGGCTGAGTGTTGAAATTTGCTGGAAATTTCTGGTTAGATGAGAGGAGACATGTTTGGTGCTTTGATTCATACCATCCTGAGCTTATTCAGTAGAGAATTGTGGACCTATGTTGAGTTGCCGCTGACGTAGTGATTTGAGGGGCACGCTGATTTCAGCTGTGCTTGGATGTGGGGTTGGTAAGGAATCAGGTTCATACTCATAGCCAAGAAATGAGACTGTCAATGTGCTGTTTTTATTGTTATTTTGTGCATGGCAAATGTGCAGCTGGTGGGCGGTAGTGTTTTTTAGGAGATTGAAATATTAGGGGATGCCTGGGACTGACTATGGCTAAGAGACTGGACAGTACGGAAACGCGACTGTGTACCGTGGCCTGTCAGGGCACCACATGCCATATGTGATATAGATCAGAAACTGGATAATGTTACCATATCATTGATTTTGGACTTTTGCGGTTGGAAAACTGAGAAAATCATGAAATTTTTTTAAATTTTCCCAAAAAATCGCTGTGTTTGCAGTTTTATAGACGTTTTTGCATGTTTTCCATGGCAACACCCTGTTTACCTGCACTGTGAGCTATGTTTAGTGTGTTTGTTCATTTATTTTTTGTCTTACAGGTAGTCATGAGTCTGACGTTTGACCCTGAGCTGTGACCTTTGACCTTGAAAGGGGTGTGGTTTGGGGCGTTCAGTTTCATAAATGCGTTTTTTTTAAAAATGCAATCTTTCAGTTATTGAAGTTGTGGGGTGGGTGGAGTAGGGTGGGGTGGGGGGGGGGGGTTGGATTAGAGGTGGGGAGGGGGGTGGGGGTAAGGTCAAAGGTTAAGATGAAAACTACAATGAAACAGTGTCAGCGTGTGTATTTCATTAGACAGCTGACCTCAGAGTGAAATAAGCCAAAATAATGTGACATGCAGAAGTGTTATTTTGCATGATCCTGCTACACTGGCTGCATCTGAGGTGTCATTCTACTGTAATCGTCATGAGAGATGTCTCTGGTGTCTATTCTGAGCCAAACATAAGCATTTTTATACTGTGTAAAGCTCATTTGAGTGCATTGTTATGGGAACCGCAGTTGCAGCCACCAGTACAGGCTTTTACAGGAATGTTCACCAGTTTGGCACACACATGCCTACTGCATTTGTAACATGAGTTGAGGTGTTTTGAGACTCTGACAAGTGTGTTTTATATAAAAATGAACTGTACATAACCATTTTTCTCTGCTGCCTCCTAAATAAGCACTCTAGACACTTGTTTTGGTATGTGGCGTGTCCCGCGTAACATTGTTTTGGCTGTTTTGTGTAGTATTTTGTATGTGGAATAGCTCAGTAGACTTAATGTTTAAAGTGCATAGCTGTTTTATGACCCCTTTGCCTGAGGAAAAGCTTGCATAGCTGCCAACCTTGAGGCAACGAAAATCCTGAGCTGCGGCCTCCACGACACTAGCCCTTGCTTCCAGGTGCCGAAAAATCAAACAACGGGGAGGAATCAGGTTCATAGCCAAGAAATGAGACTGTCAATGTGCTGTTTTTATTGTTATTTTGTGCATGGCAAATGTGCAGCTGGTGGGCGGTAGTGTTTTTTAGGGGATTGAAATATTAGAGGATGCCTGGGACTGACTATGGCTAAGAGACTGGACGGAAACGCGACTGTGTACCGTGGCCTGTCAGAGAATGTGGTGTGTGCACCCACGCAGCTCAATCAAATCCAAGAAGACTCGGGGGGTTGGGGGGGGGGGGGGGGGGGGGACGACGGACCTTGCTTACGTATGGGCGCCGGAAAATCAAACAGTGTGTGGGGTGGGGGTGGGGTAGGCGGCGGTCCTTGCTTGCTTCTCGGCGCCAAAAAATCAAACAGTATGGGGGGGAGGGGGGTGGGTGGGTAGGGGGGGGTGATGATTGGCAGGCCACCTTGGGTCTGCCCAAGTTCTCAGTGCAACACGCACCGAGGCAGGCCACGGAACAGTGCCGTTTCCGTACTGTCCAGTCTCTTAGCCATAGTCAGTCCCAGGCATCCCCTAATTTTTCAATCCCCTAAAAAAGTACCGCCCACCAGCTGCACATTTGCCATGCACAAAATAACAATAAAAACAGCACATTGACAGTCTCATTTCTTGGCTATGAACCCGATTCCTTACCAACCCCACACCCAAGCACTGCTGAAATCAGCGTGCCCCTCAAATCACTACATCAACGGCAACTCAACATAGGCCCACAATTGTCCACTGGATAAGCTCAGGATGGTATGAATCAAAGCACCAAACATGTCTCCTCTCATCTAACCATAAATTTCCAGCAAATTCCAACATTCAGCCCTACTACAAATTTTTAAACATGGCAAAAATTATTTATAAAAACACTGGTCCTTGCACTGCCTACAGCCCGCCGCGTCATGTTCTGTCGCGGAATAAAACCGGTGCTTTCTTTCTTTTGCTACCCACAATGGTTTTTCGCGGAAATGTCTTATTTTTTTGCGGACAATTTCTTTTTCCCGCGGAATTTCCCTTGCCTGATAGATATTATTCCTTGTACTACTTTATTAATTTTACTTACGCTGTGCTTCATTGATGTAAATTAAACACGTTTTGCACTGTTTCAAGTGGTAACATAGGTTTTGATCTGGAAACCACGTGGAAAACTTGTATTGGGCACAGATGTGTCCTTGATCCTTCGTTACGAACAAGCGATAGAGTCGACATTCATCATACTTTTAGATCCTTTTGGCTGCTTTCTTTAGCAGTATATGAATTTTGTGACATCAAATACATCCAGGAAGGCTTTAAAAAAAAATTCATTGCACAGTTGTTTATGATACAGAACGTGTGTGATGCTTATAACGCAGGACACAGTACACATATTGCACAATTTTATGATAATCTGCCTTTTGTTCACAGTACAGTATTTTTAAAACAGAAAACGACATCAAATAAAGACAGGGTCTTTTGGTTCATTGCATTGTTGTTCATGACTGAGAGAGCATTTGTGAGAAAGTGCCTGATGCTTGTAACGCAGGACACAGTATGCCCATTACATAACCAGTGGCGCAGAAACTTCAGTGCACCATTTGATGGGCTGTAGGAAGTACATTCTGCAATTTTATCAAGGTTGTGTGTTGAGATTATTTTCTAATTTCTTTATATTGGTCATTTTACTGTGTCCTGTGTTACAAGCATCACACAACATGTATACATACAGAACACCTCATATCTGAAACACACATGCAGCAGTTATCTTTTCCAATGCAGATCCATATAGGGGAATGAACCCCTCATTGCCCTGTGTAGGTCTGCTTTTGAAAAACTCATCTTCATTTTTTGCTTGCTTGTTCCATTTCGAGGTGTGAAGTTTTGGCACAGCGTCATCAACATAATAAGTGTGACTTTGTGTATCATGGGTGGGACAGAAAAAAAAGTTTAATCCTGAAGCGGGGGTCTGGGGGCACGTTTTAAGTGAAAAAAAAACAAAAAACAAAAAAAACAAACAATTTTTGTTTAAAAATCCGGCAATCCGGCTCTAGCCGGAAAAGCCCACCCATGGTGTATTCATGTGTCTAAACATAAGTAAAGGGCTGGCTTTTGTACCAGTGAAATCTGAGCTTTCTCAAAATGTATGCATTTTTCACACATTTGTCGACCCTCAGTGACCCTTGACTTCTGTGAGGGGACAACTAAATTAGCATGCATAGAAAGGTGTTATCATCAAGTCTGATTGAACAGTTTGCAAACATTGATAAACACTACATTTCTATCCCAAAAGCTGACATTTTTCATGCACTTGCCGACTTCCTGTGATCCTTGACCTTTCCAAGGGGTCATCCAAATTAGTATACATAGGAAGGTCTTATCATTAGGTATCTCTATAGCAAGCTTGGGCTTGAAGTTTAAAATAGTATTTGAGAAAAATCAATTTTTGTCAAAATATGGCTATTTTGGACTTCCTGTGATCCTTGACCTTTCCGAGGGGTCATCCAAATTAGTATACATAGGACAGCCTTATCATCAGGTATCTCTATAGCAAGCTTGGGCTTGAAGTTTAAAATAGTATTTGAGAAAAATCAGTTTTTGTCAAAATATGGCTATTTTGGACCTATTTCCGTACCCCCGTGACCTTTGACAAGTTGGCCAAAACTTTGATAACAAGAAAGGCAAAGCCCTTATGGCTCATGCGTATGACCGATCCAAGATGCGACAATAAGTAAAGGGATGGCATCTGCACCAACAAAATCCATGTTCTCTAAATGTTTAATCAGTTTTCACACCTGTCAAACCCCCGTGACCCTTGACCTTTGCGACGAGTTGACTAAATTAGTATACATAGGAAGGTCTTATCATCAGCTACCTTTGTGCCAAATTTGATTGAAAAGTTCGCAAAAATGTTGATAATAACTACAATGACATAGCTGCCAACCTTGAGGCAACGAAAATTCTGAGCTGCGGCCTCCACGACACTAGCCCTTGCTTCCAGGTGCCGAAAAATCAAACAACAAAAAAAATCAAACAACGGGGAGGGGAGGGGGGGGGGGGGGGCGGGGGGGGGGATACGCAGTGCGCATCAGCCCGCCTAGGTTTACTGTGCAGCGATGTTTATGTCCGCCCAGCACATATTTTGTTGAAAATCGAAAATAACACTTGTGAAAATCGCTAAGCATGTGCTCCAGACCAGGGCAATTTCGAAGGAACCGGAACAAACACAGAATGGATGCAAATTTGCTGCGCAAGCGTAATCAAGACTGGCTGTGGGTCCCCGAAAGCTTAGCGGTACAGTATAGTGGCAGACTCTCAACTACAGACGCTTGAATGGGAGCAGTACGCCAAAATGCCTCGAATTTTCAAACAAAACTTGAAAATCTGAAAATCAGGAAAAATGTACAAAAAAACGGAAAATTGGGACTTGAAAAAAAATTGGGAAATTCCAGATAAAATCGGGAGTGTTGGCAGCTATGCAATGACATCAAAAATTGGCATTTCATACACATTTGCCGACTTCTTGTGACAGATGACCTTTTTAATGGGTCATCCAAATTAGTATGCATAGGTAGCTCTTACCATCAGGTATCTCTGTAGCAAGTTTGGGTTTGAAGTTGTCAATAGTAATTGAGAAAAAAAACATTCCTTGTCAAAATGGCTATTTTTACCTATTTCCTGAGTTTTTGTGACCCATGACCTTTTCGAGGGGTCATCCAAATTAGTATACATAGATAGGTCTTACCATCAGGTATCTTTGTACCAAGTTTGGGTTTGAAGTTGTGAACAGTATTTGAGAAAAAACATCTTTTGTCAAGTTATAGCTATTTTGGACCTATTTCTAGAGTTCTTGTGACCCTTGACCTTTCCAAGGGATCAACCAAATTAGTATGTATAGAAAGGTCTTACCATCAGGTATCTTTGTACCAAGTTTGGGTTTGAAGTTGTGAATAGTATTTGAGAAAAAATAAATTATGTCAAAATATAGCTATTTTTGATAGATTTCCTGATCCCCTGTGACCTTGACCTTTGTGAGAGGTCACTGAAATTGGTATGTTTAGAAAGGTCTTGCCACAAAGTATCCTTGGGCCAAGTTTGAAGACTGTAGCTTAAATAGTCTACGAGAAAATGCCAACGTTAAAGTTTACCAGGGACGATGCTGGATGAACGACCACTGGCCCAGAACATACTCACTTTTGCTTCACATGTGAGACAAAAACTACAATTCTATAAAAAAAAAAATAAAAAAAAACTGGCATTTTTCACACATTTGCTGACCTCCTGTGACCCTTGAAGATTTCTGAGTGGTCATCCAAATTAGTATGCAAAACAAGAAAGGCAAAGCCATTATGGCTCATGTGTATGACCACTTCAGCCCTGAAAGTCTAAAATTTTGCCCACCAGCCTTTGGCTAGTGACTTCCAAGTTTTACTAGCCAAACTGAAAATGTTACTAGCCAAAACTGAAAATTTTACTACTGAAAATAGCCGAACTCAACAATATAATGTACCACAAGTGTTTGACGCCCAATGTAAGAGAGTGTTTTCTGCCGAGAGGCATCGAGAACAAATATTTGAACAGACAATCATAACCAAGTTAATGTTTATGTCCTGACTTCAGGCTTTTGATAGTATCAAGTGGAGAAATAACTGACAAAATCCCCATGTGAACTGTGGTGGGATTCTTATTTATTTATTTATTGTAAGTAGAGCTGGGCTTCTGTTTTCACAACAGGTTAAAGGGTCTGTAGACCCCCAAGTATAAATTTTAGAGGGTACACAGACCCCAATCCTAGCATTATAGAGGGTCCTCAGGTTTATTTAAGAAAAACTGCATTATATGTATGTTCCTTAAATAAATTATCTCATTTCGCTCTCTCCTCTTTAAATGTGTTGTGACAGTGTGTGTGTCCTTTCCATGATACTGATTCTTTAACTGGTGAGCTATTGCGCAAAAGCCTGTCTCCCTTGCTCTCTCGCACACAGAAAAAACATTTATCTATTTATTTATTTGTATGATCGTTTGATAATGTATTGTAACAGAGAATACTTTTCTGCTGAACGCGGCAGATTGACAACCAAAGTGTGACTTGTCTAAACTCTGCGTGTGTGTATTTGTGTGTGTGTTTGTGTGTGTGTGTGTGTGTGAACTGATGTACTTAAAAGTTTGTTTCAACCCGGTTAATCACTCAGAAAGACGTGTTTCTCCGCCAATTTTTGCCTAATAACTGTGTACCAGAAGATAGATCGACCACGATTAAAAAAAACTGACAGTTGAAACTTATTTCTGATCAAAATTTCTGGACTTGCTTTTTGAGTTTGCCTCAGTGCACATTGCGCATGCCATTCGAGTGCTTTCGTGCTTTAGCCATGGAAATACACGCAGCACAGCCATGAACTGGCTCAGAAAACTGCGTCGTAGCGCGGCGGCGGCGGTGCCACAACGGCCCAGGCGGGTCGCATTTTTGGTACTGTCGCTTGTTGATGGAGATGGCAGTGTTAGTCGAAGTACAACTTTCTTCTTAGCGATTATCAACATCAGACGGTGCCGGATTGAAGAATCCGAAGCATTCCAGCTTCCTTTGCTTTTTCTCCGCCATGTACAACTTCGTTCAAGATCGAAAGTCAGTGAAACGCAGGATGCCGTATCCCATAATAGTATGTATGGTGACGTCACAGCAAGTAACGCGTTCAACGTGTAGCGCGCACTTTGTACTAACATGCTGACACCACACGTAAACTAACAGTTTGCCTGCCCTGTTACACTCGCACGGACCCCGGCGTCGGGTCGATTCTGAACGCAGCCGCGACTGAGCGAAACGCGACCAATTCATCACTAAAAATAGAACGACCGTCACCGACCACTTTTATGGTACGCACAGTTCGAGTGACGTGTTCGGCTACTGCCGCAAAGTGATGTTAGAGGCGACTTGCGGTGCGGTCAGGTAACGTGCCGGCATACCTGATGTTCGGCTGGCGGTTCGCCGTTGGATTGGAAAACGCACGAGCGCACTCGCATTTGGCGAATGGGTATTTTTTTTTACTCGCCAAAAGAGTAAATTACTCGCCATTTTCAGGGCTGCACTTTACATATGTGAGACCTTTGCGACAAGGGCTGGCTTCTGCAGCAGCAAAATTCATGTTTTCTGAAAATATAAGCATTTTCACACGTCTGTCAACCCCCCTTGACCTTTGTGATGAGTCGACTAACTTAGTATGCATAGGAAGGTCTTATCATCAGCTATCTTTGTACCAAATTCAGTTGAAAAATTTGCAAAATTTTGGGAATACCTACAATTTTATCAAAAATCAGCATTTACACACATTTGCCAGCCTCTTGTGACCCTTGATCTTTCCAAGGGGGTCGTCCAAATTAGTATGCATAGATAGGTCTTACCATCGGGTATCTCTGTACCAAATTTGGGTTTCAAGTTGTGAATAGTATTTAAGAAAAAACATCTTTTGTCAAAATATGGCTATTTTTCACCTATTTCCGAAGCTCTTGTGACCCTTGACCTGTCCGAGGGATCAACCAAATTAATACCTATAGGTCTTACCATCAGGTATCTTTGTACCAAGTTTGGGTTTGAAGTTGAGTTTCCTGTGCTCTTGTGACCCTTGACCTTTCGAGGGATCAACCAAATTAGTGTGCATAAAAAGGTCTTCCCATCAGGTATCTCTGTAGCAAGTTTGGGTTTAAAATTGTGAATAATATTTGAGAAAAACCATCTTTTGTCAAAATATGGCTATTTTGAACCTATTTCCTGAGCCCCTAAACCTTTCTGAGGGGTCATCCAAATTAGTATGCATAGATAGATCTTACCATCAGGTATCTCTGTACCAAGTTTGGGTTTCAAGTTGTGAATATTATTTGAGAAAAAATATCTTTTGTCAAAATATGGCTATTTTTCACCTATTTCCGAAGATCTTGTGACCCTTGACCTTTCTGAGGGATCAACCAAATTAATACCTATAGGTCTTACCATCAGGTATCTTTGTACCAAGTTTGGGTTTGAAGTTGTGAACAGTATTTGGGAAAAAATAAATTATGTCAAAATACAGCTATTTTTTACCCATTTCCTGATCCCCTGTGACCTTGACCTGTGTGAGAGGTCACTCAAATTGGTATGTTTAGAAAGGTATCCTTGGGCCAAGTTTGAAGAATGTCGCTTGAATAGCCTCCGAGACAATGCCAACGTTAAAGTTTACCACGGACGACAGACGACGGACGGAGGACCACTGGCTCAAAACATACTCACACCCTTCACACGTGAGCCAAAAAGGTCTTACCATCAGCATCAGAATGCCATCTTGTTTAGTTTGGACTGCCTAAACTATAAAAAAAAAAAAAAAAAATTGTGTTGTATGTTTTCCTGGTCGTCATAACATATGTGTAAAAAAAAGCAAACGATACAAACACTATTATTATTATTATTTATTATAAATTTATTATAACTTTTTTAGGTCATATTCAAATGCATATATCTCGGAATCCAATCAACATAAAGTTATGATTTTTGTGCACTTCTTTGAACATGTACTTGCGAGTGGTGCATTTGTTTGGTGGCAGCTTCCAGAAAAACAAGAAGGGCAAAGCCCATTTGGCTCACCTGCATCGACCGATCCACACGTCTGACATAACGTTTCTTGTCAAAATGTGGCTATTCTTTACCTATTTCCTGCGCTCTTGGCTTTTCTGAGGGGTCATGCAAATTAGTATGCATAGATAGGTCTTACCATCAAGTATCTCTGTAGCAAGTTTGGGTTTGAAGTTGTGAATAGTATTTGCGAAAAAAAAATTTGGGGTGGGGGGGGGGTAAAAATATGGTCATTTTGGACCTATTTCTTGACCTCTTGTGACCCTTGACCTTTCCGAGGGATCAACCAAATTAGTGTGCATATAAAGGTCTTACCATCAGGTACCAAATATGGGTTTGAAGTTGTCAATAGTATTTGAGAAAAAAGAAATTGTCAAAAAATAGCTATTTTTCATATATTTCCTGAGCCGCTGTGACCTTGACCTTTGTGAGAGGTCACTGAAATTGGTATGTTTAGAACGGTCTTGCCACAAAGTATCCTTGGGCCAAGTTTGAGGACTATAGCTTGAATAGTCTCCGAGAAAATGCCAACGTTAACGTTTACCATGGACGCCGCCGGACGAACGGACGACCACTGGCCCAGAACATACTCACTTTTGCTTCGCACATGAGCCAAAAAAATTGAATGGACCTACTTAAATCATGTGTTAACAGACTTTACAAACCTGTCATCATGTAGTCAAAGGTGAGTTCTTCACCCTTCTCAATGTCACGCTCGGCAAAGAGACAGATGCGAGGTAGGCGTGGGTCCAAGGTGTTGATCCACACACCATACACCACCAGGTTGGGCTCACACTGTGCAGTACATGAGGATTATTGACCATCTTGTGCATTTAGCCACCAGTACCACTTGCAGCAGTAGCTGCATGTGCAAAGACCACACAAATGACTGGAAATTTTATTCTGCCATTTAATTACAAAATGAAAATTCCCTGATCAGATTTTAGTTTATACATGTTCTCAACATATAGAAAAATATGCCCTTATAGTAAGTACAGTAGAAATAAAAAGAAAGATGGGATGAACCATAACCCACAAAGTCCCTTCTATACGAGGGCAGGCCTCACTGTCAAAAGGGTCTCTACCTGTTGTCATTGACCTGACCGATTTGAAATAAGAGCTCCTATTGATATAGCAGATTTGCCAATGCCTCAGTGAGCTTCGTAAGAGGCACTGTGCATATGCGTCATTGGTTTGAAAAAAGTCATTTGTCATGACTTAATTTTAGTTTTTATGTAATATGCGCTTCACTTTGGCTTCTACGACTTGAGACAAATCGAGACAAAGCTAGAATTTTATGATACAGATTGTGTAAAGCCAGGTTGACTTTACCGAGATACATAATATACTACTGTAGAAGCACATGTTTTTCTGCCAGTCTGTCAATGTCTGCATGGTGACAAAGTTAATAATAATACTAAAGAGCATTTATAGCATGCTGAATCCCCAGACTCAGTGAGCTCTAAGTGCGTTGCAAGAAGTTAAAACTATACATACACACAAAACCACGCACAACCCTTACATAAATTAAGCTACACAGAGACCCTCCCCCCCTCCCTCCACACACACAAAGTGAAGCATGAAACCATCGCCAAATCAAGGACATTTTAGTGATGCTAAAGTGACCCCCTACCCCCACTGCCGAACTCAGTATATGGCAAATGGATACACTGTAGCGTTTTACGGACCCCAGCAACAGCAATATATCGAGTCAGAGCTGTATATGGCCTTGGCTCAGATTTACCCTCAAGAAGTTGTGACATTCAAAATCCAAAATTGAATTCTATATTTAAAGGTACAGACACGTGACAAATCAAATTCAAAACAAGACGCCACATCCTGTGATATTTTTGAGTTGATAACATCTTTATTTCTGTTATTTTACTGCACAAAAACGTATCTTGTTGTACATAACCTTTTTACACCATCACAAACGGTTAACTCGCATATTTCTACAACAATAATGCTAAGAAGCTCATTAAAAAGTCCGTAGCCTCCCCCCCCCAAAAAAAAAATGTTGCTTAAAATGCGTGATATGGTCATTGGTCATTTGTGTAAGGATACACAGTGATACAAAAAAATTGTTGGTCCATATTCACAATATAATAACGACTACCCCCAAAAATGATTTAATTTGTACCTGATTCAGCCTAGTTAGCTATCAGAGTTTCAAAACACAAAAATCTTCGCCATTTAGAGGACAAAAAGCGATGCAGCGTGCATTCTGTTGTAAACAGCATGCTATGCCCTACTTTATGAAGCGGAAGAATTCAAAACTCTGCGATTTACTCTCAAATTTTTTCCATGCGCGGCCTATTAATTCCTGCCAATGCCGTGTACATGCGAAGTCTGACAGATGTCTGCAGACGAGGGAGAAATTCAGGTAAGTTTTTGTTGTAAACGGTCTTGTACGAGTAATGTAAATAAAACAAGAAAGGCAAAGCCATTATGGCTCAAGTATGACCTATTTACATGTGCGACCTTTGTGACAATAACTAATGGGCTGGCTTCTGCACCAGCAAAATCCATGTTTTTTTCAAAATGTAAGCATTTTTCACACATCTGTCACCCCCCGCCCCCCCCCCCCCCCCCCCCCCCGTGACCCTTGACCTTTGTGATGAGTCGACTAAATTAGTATGCATAGGAAGGTCTCATCATCAGCTACCTTTGTGCCAAATTTGATTGAAAAATTTGCAAAACTGATAATGCCTACAATTTTATAAAAATTGGCATTTTAGACACATTTGTTGGTTTCTTTTGACCCTTGACTTTTCTGAGGGGTCATCCAAATTAGTATCAGTGACTATCAGGCATCAGAACTGTTCACCCAAAAACAATCTGAAAACGGCGATTTTGAAGAATTGTAGAGTTATTTAAAGCCATTTCCTGGCACATAAGAAGTCAAAAGTGTTATTAACTAAGCACATGAAGAATCTGAAAATCGCCGAAAATCGGACAGTTCTGATGCCTGTAGTATGCATCGATAGGTCTACCCATCAGGTATCTCTGTACCAAATTTGGGTTTGAAGTTGTGAATAGTATTTGAGGAACACCCCCCCCCCCCCCCCCCCCCAAAAAAAAAAATATGGCTATTTTTTTTTTTACCTCTTTTACCTCTTTCCTGAGCTCTTGTGACCCTTGACAACTCCGAGGGCTCATCCAAATTAGTATGCACAGATAGGTCTTACCATCAGGTATCTCTGTAGCAAGTTTGTATTTGAAGTCGTGAATAGTATTTGATTGTACATTGCTTAACGTCCCGGCAGCAACAAGACTTTCTCAGGACGTGCCTGCACTGCTTGTGAAAAAAAACTAAACAGAATATTGAATATATGTCGCCAGCCGGTCCAATACGTTAAATAAACCTAAGACATGGGGGCCTAAATAAAGCTAAGACCATTTAGCAACAAACATCCAATATCAAGAGCTACAGGCAGCGCAGACAGTAGGGAGGGTTTTAAAAAGGCATATACAGGTGAATGGACCAAGGGTAGACAGAAACACATGCCCCAGAATAGAGAGGAAAACCCACCCTGTGGGGCTGACCAGGGTGGCCCTGGGAACTAAAAAGTAGTTAACCCCACCCAAGTCCCCCGGGGCAGACCCGGGTGGGGGTGAATAGTATTTGAGAAAAAAGATCTTTTGTCAAATTATGGCTATTTTTCACCTATTTCCTGAGCTCTTGTGACCCTTGATCTTTCCAAGGGATCAACCAAATTAGTATGCACAGAAAGGTCATACCTTCAGGTATCTTTGTACCAAGTTTGGGTTTGAAGTTGTGAATAGTATTTGATTTTTAAAAAATTATTTTATAAAAATATGGCTATTTTGGACCTATTTCTTCAGCTCTTGTGACCCTTGACCTTACCATCAGGCATCTTTGTACCAAGTTTTGGTTTGATGTTGTGAATAGTATTTGAGAAAAAATAAATTATGTCAAAAATGGCTATTTTTGATATATTTCCTGCTCCCCTGTGACCTTGACCTTTGTGAGGTAACTGAAATTGGTATGATTAGAAAGGTCTTGCCACAAAGTATCCTTGGGCCAAGTTTGGAGACTGTAGCATGAATAGTCTCCGAGAAAATGCCAACATTAAAGTTTACCACGCACGATGCCCGGCGAACGCCAGACGGACGACTACTGGCCCAGAACATAAACTCACTTTTGTTTCACACGTGAGCCAAAAAGTCAGTGAATGACTAGCATAGTATAATCCTTATAAACACATTTACAGTTGGGTAAAAGCTGTTCTATTCCACCTTTTGAATAGAGGAAAATAATTGGTACATGCAGTGCAATTTCATTTCCAGCTGCTCAAAGCAGTGTTAACAAAGCAAGAGCACGGTAGCCCACAACATTGAACTGTTGTAAGCACAGCATTATCTCAGCTGTATTATAACGTTCATAGTAATCACTAAAAGTAAAAGTAAAATGTAATTTGTACAGAATTGTCAACAAAGACGCACACTCAAGATGCCAGATACTCACTGAATGGTTAACAAAGTGGGACACATTGCCATAATAACCAGCATCTACTGTGAAAGGACAGTCCCCATCATTGTAGTCCAGGTCAAAGAGATACGTCCGCCCCTCAGCATCATAGACCTTTCCCCTCCGCTCGGCTTCCTCGTTGGTTATGACCTGCAACAGAAAAGTGTGAACATTATCATTATTCAGTCTTGGCAGCTACCATTAAACTAAGTAATCATGTGTTCCCGGAGCATTCACAACATTGCAAGAAATTGCAGAGAACATGCCAACGAAGAAAGAAATATGCTTAGAAAAGACAATTACAACACAATGTATTTAATTTATACCTCTGGTTAAAACCTTTTTCCAAACAAATAAGGCAAAGCCCTTATGGCTTACATGTAATGTATGACCATTGCACATGTTTGACCTTTATGACAATAAGTTCAGCACCAGCAAAATCCGTGTTTTCTCAAAATTTAAGTTTAAGCACTTTTTACACATCTACCAGCCCCCATGACCCTTGTCATGAGTCGACCAAATTAGTATGCATAAATGTCTTGCCATCAGCAAACTTTAGGACAAACTTGATTGAAAAGTTTGCAAAAACTTTGATAAAAACTACAATTCTAACTTTTTGGTATTTTGGTTTTTGGCATTTTTCTGACATTTACCGCCCTCTTGTTACCTTTGACCTATCTGAGGGGTCATCCAAATTAGTATGCACCAAGTTTGGGTCTGAAGTTGAAATTAGTATTCAAGAAGAAACATTTTTTGTCAAAGTATGGCTTTTAAAACCTATTTTTGGATCAGCCCATGAACCTTGACCTTTGTGATGGGTCAATTAATTTAGTATGCAT
This sequence comes from Semisulcospira habei, assembly GCA_036245525.1. Classification (NCBI taxonomy): domain Eukaryota; kingdom Metazoa; phylum Mollusca; class Gastropoda; family Semisulcospiridae; genus Semisulcospira; species Semisulcospira habei. The sequence continues at coordinate 222,718,921 of BTPG01000003.1, forward strand.
GTGACGGGCTTATCAATCATCCACTACCTTTGAGCCAAATCTTATTGAAAAGTTTACAAAAATGTTAACAAAAACTACAATTCTAACAAAAATTGGCATTTTTCACATTTGCCAACCCCTTGTCCTTTCGAAGGGTTCATCCAACATATATTAGGTAGTACCAGTATGCGTAGATCGGTCTTACCATCAGGTATCTTTGTACCAAGCTTGGGTTTGAAATTGTGAATAGTATTTGAGAAAAAAGATCTTTTGTTAAAATACAGCTATTTTTCAGCTATTTCCTGATCTTGTGTAACCCTTGACCTCTCCAAGGGATCAACCAACTTAGTATGCATAGAAAGGTCTTACCATCAGGTATCTTTCTGCCCAGTCCAAGTTTGAAGTTGTAAATAGTATTTGAGAACAAATCTTGTCAAAATATTGCTATTTTTTAACTACTTCCTCATCCCCTGTGACCTTGACCTTTGAGAGAGGTCACTCAAATTGGTATGTTTAGAAAGGTCTTGCCACACAAAGTATCCTTGGACCAAGTTTGAAGACTGTGGATTCAACAGTCTCCGAGAAAATGCCAATGTTAAATTTTACCACAGACAATGGTGGACAGACGACCACTGGCCCAGGACATAGACTCACTTTTGCTTTGCACGTGAGCCAAAACGGATACAAACAAGTACACAGTTTGCTATTTATCTCGGAGGTGTGAACTCAAAGTCAGTTATATCAATATTAATAAATTGTAACTGTCTTTTCTAAGGGTGTTACTTTCTTCGTTGGCATGTTCTCTACATTTACACACATGGCAGTCACCTTTTTCGTATGGATATTGCAAGAAACTGATGAGTATCAAGACCTGGTGTAACTGTAAATTAAATGAGTTATACTGGCTCCTAATGAGTGGTCACGGTCGGTATTTTGTTCCCTCGCGTGATCATGAAACACAGTGGCATTTAGCCGAAATAAAGAAGAGTCATGTCCAAAGGCGCAGCCGCTGAGTGTGCAGAAAGCAGAGTTTACGCATTACCTCAGTAAACTTCACCCCTCTCTAACTTCTTACTGAACTGATCCAGACAAATTATGTCAACTGCACACAACACAGGAAGTTCATATGAAGTAGTAATTACAAACAAAACCCAAGCAGAACTTGCTTATCAAGCTGTTTGCGCCTGAAGCAAATGTTGACTCGAGATTTACTTTTTCAGACTGCCCATTTGGGGCTGTCCTTTGACAAGCCATAACATTTTTGTACAAAGGAGTAATATCCTAAACTGCAGTGAAATGAAGAGGGAATATGCTGCAGATCGCCCCTTTATATGAAATGATGAAAATAAACGCTTTTCAGGGCTATCAAAATGGCCAGATTTTCCCTCCGAAATTTATTTTTTATTTAATGTCTTTTCACACATTGGTGATATTAGACAATTTCCCTCCAAAAGCAAGCTGCCAAAGCAGCATATTTATGCAGATAAAATTGGATGGTCAGGTGTGTGGGCTGCAAGCTTGATCTATAATTATTACACCTAGCATCCGATTCATATAGTAATATAATATACAACCCTACATTACGGCTCTCTGTATAAAAAGGTTCTCACTCTTCTATTGGGATGCAATTAATTTTCTTTAGAAAAGTGTGAACCAAATTGACAAGTATTTACCATGAAACCTCATTAAAAAGTATTCACTTATTTCTTATCTAAAATGCAATTTGGAATGTTTGAAGACAAATCAAATAATGTAAAAAAAAAAAAAAAACAGAAAAGTAAATAAGGGGGAAAAAAAGCTGACTTGTGCAGCCATACTATCGACATCAGTATAGACTGTCGTTTACACACGTCAGTAGAAATAACCACCATCCACCCAGCCATCTGCAAGAGGTACTGATTGTTATATCTTATTGCGTGGGTTCACGAGAATCGGAGCCTCCAACAGATGTGAAGTACGTCCTGTGTTTGAACCTCAAAATAAACTGCAATTTATCATTTCAGAAACAGCATCCGCCAACCTCGCCAAACAAGAGGCATAGATTCTGATGAGCCCTCGCAGCTGCCGGGACTGTTAGCCCATATCATACTGAGACTAAAAGCTTCAAATTTGTACACTGCCATTGCAAGCTACATTACACTTTACAGTACTTACAGATATGAGATAAGGATATAGACCAATGGCTTTAGTTCAAGGGTGGTGCCAGAATAGCTTGGCGCCCAGAGGTGCCAAGCTATTCTGGCACTACCCTTGAACTATTTTAGTCAAACTTATTTCACACACTGCTGTATTCCAAATGATATGGGTTAAGAATCTGTCTCCTGCTGAATCTGCCTGCTGCTCCATTTCTGCAGACCTAGGAAACAAAAATTACATAGTACACTGTGATTATTTCTAACTGGCTCATCAGCAGCTGATAAATTTCCAATACCAGTATTACTAGTACGCTGTGTTGTGCTGCTGGCAAGTATACTCATCAGCGGGCGGCAACAGGAATTCTGTGACTGAGCAGCAAATGGACACCATCCTCAGAATGTGTTAATGTCATTGACTGACGCACAACATTCAATGCTCAAAACCAGGCCAGCAAAGAAATGTTTACTTTCAACTAATGTCTGCAAGAGGCAGACAGACCACAGTGCCACAAAAACTAATGAAATCATAGCAAAAAAAAAGCCTGCCTGCATAAAGAAGATGGGATGAACCATAACCCACAAAGTCCCTTCTATTTGACAGCTGTCCTCGCTGTCAATGGTCTCTACCTTTTGTCTTTGACCTGATTCTGATGTAGAATTATCTCCTATTGAAAAAGTCTCGCAGATCTGCCAATGCGTCATTGCGTTCTATAAGGGGCGCAGGACATACACGTCACTGATTTGTCAAACGTCATGACGTACGTTTTCGTTTTTACGAAATTTTATATTTTACGTGATACGAGTTTCACTTTCGCTTGATAGGCTTGCGAAAATGCTGACAAAACTAGAACTTCATTGTACAATTTCAGTCTTGCTATAATTTGTGTGAAAGCAGTTGACTTTACCTAGCTACATGATATATACTAAGTACACGGGTCACCTGCATGCTCTTCTGAAAGCGCGTCTATGTGTGTGTGCGTGTTAGTGCATGCATGCTCGCGGGCTCCAAACATCTCCAAGAGGCATAGATCCTAATGTGCCTAAAGGGCGCATGAGGATCTATTCCTCCTGGAGATGTCAGCATGTTTGTGTGTGAGAGAGAGCCCCGCGCGTGAGAGAGAATGACGTCATATTTAGAGTATTATGTCAGTGTCTGCGTGGTGATGGAGTTGCCTCTTTTACGTCACTGCCACCGTCTGACTTTCTCTAGAAGTAAAGGTTTTATAGTGTTTTAATTCTTTTCTGAAAGGAAATAATTTTTACTAAAGAAGTTGAAAGGATACAAAGCTGGCTAACGAACTCATCTAATGTCTTTCTCCAAACTCGCTATATGCAAGGGTTCAAGTAAATATGACAAAAATTACGGACTCTAATCTGGGTAAACCGACTTCCTATAAACGGTTGTTTATGTCTTCAATGAGACATTCAATTACAATATGCTCGAAGGCTCTCTTAGCTACCCACTTAAGTATTTCGCCAAGTTTCAAGCTTGTGTGTACAGAAATAATATTAATATATAAATAATAATAATAATAATTAGTTCTTGTATAGCGCTGTTCTCCAGGAAAACACTGGACTCATTGCCCGTGCACAACAGCACACCCTCTCTCTAAGGCACATGCACAATTATACACTACAATAACTATATTTTGCCAAGTTTCAAGCTTGTGTGTACAGAAATATCGCAGATTCTCTTGTTTACATACATACGCACACACATACATACCGTGATACGGCGCTTTGCGCCAAATGTACGTTCAGCAGCGAGGTAAGCGTAACTAGACATGATGTAATTTTTATCTTGTTATTTCAATTGTTAGAGGTTTAGCCTGCCCGCCTTTGACATCATGGACATGCTATTAAATTCGCCCCACCGCGACCCGTCTTTAAAAGTCTCTTCTATAAATAGAAGGCACTAAAAAATGGACAACTACTTTCTCAGAATCTGAAATCAGGTGTACAGTCCAAAATTGTCACAAAAACAGTTACACGTTTTACAACTACTCTGTACACAAGATTTTTACCTCGCAAATTTGTTTTAAACAATTATTTGATGGTTCCACTAAAACAGTCAAAGGGCGAACAGAGAAAGAACCGCCAAATAATTAATTGTTTAAAACAAATCTGAATGGGTATGGCGAAAATCTACAAGTGTACAGAGGTTGTAAAACATGTAACTGAGTCAGTTTTGGACTGTACATGTGATTTCAGACTCTGTATGACTATAAGAATGTAGTTTGGCCCATTTTTCATGCCCGTTTGTGACTTCTCTAGCAATGTAGTAGTTATGCGGCTCAACTCAATCAAAATGCAGGACAACTTGACATGATATAGAGCATCAGGACTGAGGTGACATTTTTAGAAACGTAACAGTAAAGGTGGTCGTGATGCCAAACATTGAAACAGAAACCAGGTGGTGATTGAATACTTAATCACAGCCAGGGCCGGTATTCACGATTTCACTGCAGTTTACCAGCTGATAAAACGCTACCAAGCCGTTAGTCAACCGGCCTGTAAACACTTTTTGCCAGTAAAATGTTAACTGGTCAGTAGCTAGCAGGGTTGATAGTCATTACTTTTTTTCTTTAATGAAATAACTTTTCTTTAATTCTGGTAAAAGGTTAAAGAAATAAATTTTCTTTACTTTTTTTGAAAATTAAAGAAATAAATTTTCTTTAATTTTTCTTTTTAATGAAATAAATTTGCGTTAAATATTTATTGCTCAGCTCAGACAAAAAAAGTGGCACGCAGTTGAAAAGTGACACGCCACCAGATTTCCTTCTCTACCCACTATCTAAAACACTATCTGGCCAGATACATGCAGTAGTTATGAGAAGGGGGAAGAAAGAAACAAAAAAAAACTCGGAAAACTGCACAGCGCAAGAAAAGTCATGCGGCTAAAAATGGAACAATTCAGGCTTGTTTGATCTTATTTTGCGCTGCTGACAAATCCTCTCACCTGCAAGAGCCATAGATCCTCAAGAACCCCAGCAGTCTTGGGGGGGGGGGGGGGGATGGGGGGGGGTTGGTGGGTTAATGACGATCTATGCCTATTACTATTAAAAATGTATGCATGCACCCGTTCAGGTTTTCACCTGTGCTGTCCAATCGTTGCTGTAGGTTGTCCCAGGCGCCCACACGCAGGCGGAATACTAGGCCAAATGTGCTAAAAATTGCACAAATTTGATCATCACTTTCACTACATAAACATCATTTTTTGTTTCTGATTTTAATATGAAAATGAAGATAAAATATTTCTCTTTCAATCTATGTGTGTTTTATAGTTAAATAAGTTCGGAATTAGTTTTAATAAATTGTGGAAATGTATAGGGGTTTACTCCATTTTTGCCGTGGCGAGGCCTTCCGCGCAGCGCGCAGCTAAAGGCAGCGATTTACACACTCCGGTTTATCCCGCCGCGGATTTCCGAGACAAAGGACACACACTAAAAATAACCTCATGATGAAAGTAGAGTTCTTTGCCGATCTGCCGATATAATTTTCGTATCAATATTTGCTGAAATTCTGGTCAAAATCCGACAACGAAATCTTCAAGTGATCCTATCTGCCTTATTTTTCATCCGTTTTTGACCAGTAAACGCGGGTATTAAAGCTCAATTTACGCTCTTTCCAATGATACGAAAATCAGCACGATAGCTTTTCTGTAGGAATTTCGCCATGCGATCCAAGTGGGGCAACCCTACACCGCCTGCGGCGACTAGCTAGCGGCAAAGTAAACTCGCGAGCCTAGCGATGACTCGGACTCGGCAGATACAAATTTTGTCTCCTACGAATCTCTTCGACCATATATCTCGGTGAGTAATGCTTAAATTATATATATGTTTTGATTAGTAATGCGAGTTTTGTGATTTTTTAAAATTATCATTATGAATCTAGATGTGTGGAAACAACAGCCGACTCTATTGTTGCTCTAGCAAACCTACGTTAGGATAACGTGGTCAGCTGATCGATGTTTTCTGAAGTGGCTTTTCCGACAGTGTTAAATAATGCATATTTAATGGTTATTAGTGTTAACAAGAGTTTCAAAAGGCCATCATTTTTTTTGTAAGTCTAGATGGTACAGCTAAAGCACAAAATCTAAACAAAATATGAGGCAGGTGCGAGTGGCCGAAAACCGGAAGTGGCTTCTCGGAGACTTTTTTCTGATCAACGGCGATTCACTCTTTGCTAATTTGCTTTGCTATTTTTACGATGTTAGTGCTGACTGTGATATAACTGATCAGAATTGTATAGGATAACTTTGTAAAATGGTTTATATTTGGCATATTTACACAGTAACAGTGCTGTAGGTTACACGGCACAGTATACTGTTCAACTTTAAGAATTTAAGATGTAATTTAGTTAGACAAAGTCTGTTTATAAATCACTGTTAATAGTAGTGGCACTGACAGTAATGTCAATAAGAATAATTCATGTTTATATAAAGTTCACAACAAGTTCAGGCTGTGATCATGTGATAATATAAATAATGTTTTATTAATTAGACTATGAGTATGACTATGGAAGGCTGAAATTCTCAGGGTGCTTTTTTCTTTATTTTTCTTCTTCTTCTTCTTCCTCGAACACTCTTTACTTTCTTTAATTCCAGAGGATGAGACATATCATCTGCTGATGAAGCATGTTTCTGCAGAAGGTAGAGGCTGCCGGTGCAAGTTACCAAGCATGCAGTGCACCAACCGCCTCGTTTTGCAACTTGGTCTTCTTCGGGTCACCACTGGCAAGACTTGAGAGAGAATTTACAGTTTTGCACAGCAAGCACTAAACATGAAACTTGGTAAGGATCTTCCTACACTTAACCATGAAGAAATCAGTCTGCGGAAGAAGCTACACAGTGTCAGAGTGGCAAGCTTTTCTGTCATAATCATCATAAGAAAATTCCAGGAGACTCAAAAAAAGGAACGGATTCAGAAGTGCAGTTTTCTGTGATAACTTTTTTGCAATTTGCCAAACAGATTTTAGTTTTTCCTTTATGCTACTTCATTATTTTTATAAACATACGTTTTCTTTGTAATCAAAAGATTGTTATGTTAGGCAACTCGTCTGATCTGAATCAGGTTATGGCTAGGAATGCAAACAGAATTTCGTTTTGCATAGACATGAAACTTTTTTTTAGATGTGTGTGCTTTTGACTGTGAGCTAGTGACTGTTGCCTTGTCATAATTTAATATATTTGCATTTGAAATTTTCAGTTTCTGGTCTTGATTTTTTGTTTTGATGTGATGATTATATTACTAAATTCTATATCAGATTTTCATATTTCACTTTTTTCAGTGTGCTTTCAAAATGACACATTTCAGATATTGCAATTGCATTGTACAGTATTATTTTGTGCATTTTTTCACCGAGATCTTGAGTATTCATTTTACATGTGGGCATGAGATTCGCGCGAATCCACACGCAAGGTAATGATTTTGAAATTTAGCATAACCTTTTATTCATATTATTTCCTCATTTAAGATTGTTAAGATTTTATTATTCATCTAAATCATTATTTGCATGCAGTTTTGCACTAGCCAGATTCTGACCTTTATTTTGATATGTGAACCATATGTATATGTCATTGTTCTTGAGATCTGCAGATTTTACTGAAACATGCTTTCAGTTTTTGTATTTTTCTAATATCATTTTTTTAATATAAATTATTCAGCTAAACCATTACTTGCATTGCATTTTTAAGATTCTGGCCTTTCTTTTGATATGTGAACCATTTCTGTGTGTCCAATAGTTCTCGAGATATAAAGATTTGACTTGCACCTGACTGCACATGTTACACTCTGTTCATTTTAGTACTGTTGCAAACTGGCATGGTTTAGACACTTTGAACCTTTATAATAGACATATTATTAGCCTTGAGTATACCAAAACAAATAGGCATGCATAGTGCAGTATTTTATGTGATATGCTTGATTTCCAGGCTAATATTTACATTAGACGATGAATGGTGGAGACCCCAAAGTGGCCGTTCGCGCAGTTTAACAAGGAAAAATGTGACTCGCAAGAGCACATTCAGGTTCACGTTATTCATACATTATTGTGGAGAAGGAGGTTCAGTTAGAATTATATTCGTCTAAGTAGTAGTCTGCACTGTTTAAACACTGTAAGCAGTGTTGGCTGACAAAACTGTTATTGCTGAGGCATCAAACATGGACTTTCCTTACATTTGACCCGAAACGACAGAATGACACAATTTTCAAATCGCTATAACTCAGGAACCGTTTAAGATATCTCCACAAAATTTTGCATGCAAGCTCATCTTGATGTTTACTTTCAGAAAACTTTAAAAATTGTATTGTTTTTTTAATCTAAAAAAATTACTGGGACAACCTAGTTGCTGTACTATCTGCCTTCTCACTCCTGAAACGAAACCCACCCAACTGCAAGAGGCATAGATCCTCATGAGCCCCCGCAACTGCGGGGGCTCATGAGGATCTATGCCTCTTGCAAGGGATAATCTGCGCTCGTTTCGCTCAAGCAAAGTGGATCCCTTAAGCCTTAAGTTTTTCACCTGTCCAATCGTTGATGTACCATCCTGAAGGGAGGAAAGTCTCCAGGTGTAGACAACGTACCTGCTGAACTGTTGAAACATGGAGGAGAAGTAACAACGAAGGTCCTCACTACACTCTGTCAAAAGATCTGGGAGCAAAAGAAATGGCCAGTAGAATGGACACAGTCTCTAGTGATCCCGCTCCCCAAGAAAGGAAACCTGAAACAGTGCCAGAACTACAGAACTATCAGTCTGATAATCACCCTAGCAAAGTAATGCTTAGAATCATTCTCAACCGCCTCAAAACTTTCGCCGAGGAACTGCTGGCAGAAGAACAGGCTGGCTTCAGAGTTGGAAGAAGCACTGTAGAGCAGATTTTCAACTGCCGCGTCCTGATCGAGAAACATCTGCAGCATCAGCGCGAACTCTACCACAACTTCATTGATTTCAGGAAAGCATTTGATCGCGTCTGGCACGACGGACTCTGGCAAGTCATGAGATCGTTTAACATAGAGGAGATTGATTGTACATTGCTTAACGTCCCGACAGCAACAAGGCTTTCTCAGGACGTGCCTGCACTGCTTGTGAAAAAAAAACTAAACAGAAAATTGAATGTATGTCGCCAGCCGGTCAAATACGTTAAATAAACTTACAACATGGGGCCTAAATAAAGCTAAGACCATTTAGCAACACACATCCAATATCAAGAGCTACAGGCAGTGCAGACAGTAGGGAGAGTTTTAAAAAGGCAAATAAAGGTGAATGGACAAAGGGTAGACAGAAACACATGCCCCAGAATAGAGAGAAAAACCCACCCTGTGGGGCTGACCAGGGTGACCCTGGGAACTAAAAAATACCTAACCCCACCCAAGTCCCCCAGGGCAGACCCGGGTGGGGGTTAACATAGAGGAGGGACTGATCCAAATGATAGAAGCGCTTTACAAGAACGCCTGCAGCGCGGTTCTACTTAACAATCAGTCAGGCGAGTTCTTCAGGACGACGATCGGTGTCCGTCAAGGATGCCTGCACTCTCCTGTCCTTTTCAACATATTCCTGGAGAAGATCATGCAGGAAACCCTCCACGACCACCATACTTCAATCTCTATTGGTGGCAGATCCCTGTGCAATCTTCGATTCGCAGACGACATTGACCTCATGGCAGGCAGCAATAGTGAGCTCCAAAACCTGACAGACAAACTTTCAAGTAGCGCAGGGTCTTATGGCATGGAGATAAGTACGGATAAAAGCAAAGTGATGATCAACACCACAAGCGACAGCAGCAGCAACATTCACATGAACGGCCAGAAGCTAGAAGAGGTCAATAGCTTCAAGTACTTGGGAGCCACCCTGTCCAAAGACGGTAGTTGCATAGCAGAGATCCGTATCAGGATAGGTACAGCAACATCCGCAATGGCCAGGCTGGACAGGATATGGCGAAGTAACTCCATCAGCTTCACCATCAAGTACAGGCTTTACAAGTCCCTCGTAGTGTCTATTCTACTCTACGGCTGTGAGACTTGGACACTGCTTGCAGACTCAGAAAAGAAAATCCAGGCCTTTGAGAACAAGTGCCTGAGGAAGTTGCTCCGCATCTCGTACCGCGAGCACAAGACCAACGAATATGTATGGAGCATCGTCACTTCCCTGGTGGGCCCACATGAACCCCTTCTGGCAACCGTGAAACGGCGCAAGCTTGCTTGGTTTGGCCACGTGACCCGACACAACACCTTGTCCAAGACTATCCTCCAAGGCACTCTCGAAGGAAGTCGTCGGCGAGGTCGTCAGAGAAAGAGTTGGGTCGCAAACATAAAAGAATGGACCGAACTCGAGATGCCAGACTTGCTTGCCACCGCCCAAAATAGAACTCAGTGGAGAGCACTGTCTGTTGCTGCTGCCTTTCAGTCCCCCCAACGCCCAGTTCGGGCAAGGGACTGATGATGATGATGATGACCATCTGCTTTTTTACTCCTGAAACGAAAACCACCCAACTGAAAAAGGCATAGATCCTCATGAGCCCCTGCAACTGCGGGGGCTTGTGAGCATCTATGCCTCTTGCTGGGATAATCTACGCTTGTGATTTTCTCAAGCAAAGGGGATCCGTTAAGTTTTTCAACTGTCCAATCTTTGCTGTATGAGTGCCATCTGCCTTCTCACTCCTGAAACGAAAACCACCCAACTGAAAGAGGCATAGATCCTCATGAGCCCCCGCAACTGCAGGGGGCTCGTTAGGATCTATGCCTCTTCCTGGGATAATCTACGCTCGTGATCTTCTCAAGCAAAGGGGATCCGTCAAGTTTTTCACCCGGAGGCATAGCTCCTCCAAACTGCCTCAAACCAGCTGCAACTGGGTCAAACCGCCTTTGCGCATAGGCACCTGTTGTTCGTGGCGGATAAACGAACTGAAGTAGCAAAATTTTTAACGAAAGAAATCGATAATCGTTACTTTTATTTTTTAATTCGTTTAATTTTCTTTAACTTTTTAAAAACATTAACGCGTTACATTTTCTTAACCAAAAATTTAATTTGTTAAATCATTAAATCTTCCAACCCTGGTAGCGAGCTGACCTGTAAGAACTACCGGTCTGTCTAGTCTATATATATTTAACATTCGGCTATTTCTGCATGCCTGCCAGTTAATAGTATAATACAAAGGCCATTTAGCCTCAGAGCACGTTTTGTGCAAATATCTTTCCCTTACAATACGAAGAACAAATACATGTATCATTTAGTGGCACTTTTCAGTGATGGGTAACATTTAATTTATCTAAGTTAACTCAATTTGATGTTATCGCCAAAAAGCACCAGCTGCATGCATCCCTTTGATGATAAGAAAATTAAACAAGCTGAAACACTACCTTATATAATCCTCTGTAACTGCGGTAATGTGATAAATGATGGTCATCGCACAGTGTGAACATGTGCTCGATTAAAGGGCACAATTTTAGTGCAACACACAAGATGTCGGAACAAAACCAAAAACCTGGGCATGTCAAAATTAATGTACAAACCATGCAAAAATTACTTCCCTTACAAAGTTGATAAGGCATAACGTAAGTTACTGTGCATTATATATATATATATGTGTGTGTGCAAATTTTTCAAATGAACATTTATTTTAAATACAGTAAGTGAATTATCTAAAAGATTTTTTTTCTCTCTGTCATGATTAGCACGGATCAGTCACCTATCCCCCCCTCCCTGTTGTGTTTAAATCCATAGCTTGTGTAAAAGCTGTAATTGCCCCCAATAACCTGCCCGTTTGAGCCGTCCATTATCATTCAGGTTGCTGTGAACGTTAATGTTAGTCTCTATAATACAGTTGGTTGTACATTGCTTAACGTCCCGACAGCAACAAGACTTTCTCAGGACATGCCAGCACTGCTTGTGAAAAAAAAAACCCAACTAAGCAGAATATTGAATGGCGAAGAAGATGGGGATGGATTGGTCACAGTCTGAGAAAGCCAGCTTCCAGTATCACTAGGCAAGCATTGTCATGGAATCCCCAGGGAAAGAGGAAAAGAGGTAGGCCGAGAAACTCCCGGCGTCGAGACCTCCAAGCAGACATCAAGAGAATGGGAACCACCTGGAATAAAATCGAAGGAGAAGCACAGGACAGGAGTCGCTGGAGGTCTCTCATCGACGGCCTATACCCGGGTAGGGGTGACAGGCGTAAGAAGAAGAAGAATATTGAATGTATGTCACCAGTCGGTCTAATACGCTAAATAAACCTAAGACCATTTAGCAACACACATCCAATATCAAGAGCTACAGGCAGCGCAGACAGTGGGGAGAGTTTAAAAAAAGAAAAATACAAGTGAATGGACCAAGGGTAGACAGAAACACATGCCCCAGAATAGAGGGGGAAACCCACCCTGTGGGCTGACCAGGCTGACCCTGGGAACTAAAAAGTAGTTAACCCCACCCAAGTCCCCCAGGGCAGACCTGGGTGGGGGGGGGGGGGGGGGTCTATAATATATAGAATCAGAAATTTCTGTATACTCCTCGTGCAGTTGGACAGGGTTGCGCGAAAATGTTAGTGTTGAAGTTAAAAACAAATAAGTTGGCAGTGATACCCCTCCCTCCTTCCCCCTCAAAATACAAGAGATTTACATTTTCACGTCTGATGTGTACGAGGCCAGACGACTAGACTCACCCCCCCCCCCCCAACCCCCTCCTCATTTGTTTGAATTTGGACTGTGCTGTACCCCCCCCCCCCCCACCCCCACCAGCTCTGACTTCTGATATTTTTCCTTGTTTTTCCCCAAATATAAACATTGGAAACAAAGGGATAACAAAAAAGGCAAAGCCCTTATGGCTCACATGTATGACGATATACAGGTGTGACCTTTGTGACAAAAAGGGATAGCTTTTGCACCAGCAAAATCCATGTTTTCTCAAAATTTAATCAGTTTTCAACCCTCCCCCCACCCCCCCCCCCCACCCCCCTTGACCTTTGTGATGAGTCAACTAAATTAGGATACATAGGAAGTCTTATCATCATCAGCTACCTTTGTGCCAATTTTATTGAAAAGTTTGCAAAACTGTTGATAATAACTACAATTCTATCAAAAATTGTCATTTTACACACATTTGCCGATCTGTTGTGACCCATGACCATTCCGAGGGCTCATCCAAATTAGTATGCATAGATAAGTCTTACCATCAGGTATCTCTATTTCAAGTTTGGGTTTGCAGTTGTAAAAGCATTTTAGAAAAAAACATTTCTTGTCAAAATATGGCTGTTTTTTTTTTTTATTTAACTTATTTCCTGAGCTCTTGTGACCCTTGACCTTTTCGAGGGGTCATCCAAATTAGTATGCATAGATAGGTCTTACCATCAGGCATCTCTGTAACACGTTTGGGTTGAAGTTATGAATAGTATTTGAGGGAAAAAAAATCTTTTTACAAAATAAGGCTTTTGGGGACCTATTTCCTGAACTGTTGTGACCCTTGACCTTTCCGAAGGATCAACCAAATTAGTACGCATAGAAAGGTCTTCCTATCAGGTATCTTTGTACCAAGTTTGGGTTTTAAGTTGTGAATAGTATTTGAGACAAATAAATTATGTCAAAATATAGCTATTTTTGACCTATTCCCCGATACCCTTGACCTTTGTTAGAGGTCATTCAAATTGGTATGTTTAGAATGGTCTTGCCACAAAGTATCCTTGGGCCAAGTTTGAAGACTGTGGCTTGAATAGTCTCCGAGAAAATGCCAATGTTCAAGTTTACCACAGTCGATGCAGATGGAAGGAAGACCACTGGCCCAGAACATGAGTCACTTTTGCTTCGCATATGAGCCAAAAATATTTCCAAGAAACTTCACCAAAACAACTCTTTAAAAACAAGTGTCGTACCCTATGACACATATGCACTGAAATCATTTCTTGTTAGAGCATTCAACTCTCGTCCGAAAGGTTGTGCGTTCAAACCCAGCTAGGGTACAGACCTCTTTTTGGTGCCCCGTCTTTGAAGTTATCTTCATGATGGACAAAAGACATTAAGCCCTAAAAGTGTCAATGGACGCAGTTAATGTTTCTACAATCTTTCTTAATTCATCACCAGCTTTCCAAGTAACATTGTCACAAAGTGGACACCACACCATGAGGCATTAATTATCATGAGTCCCTCATAACTGTGGAGCACTCAAGAGGATCTGTCTCTCGCATTTAAATCGTGTTCACTTTTTCTCAGCAGTGAAAATGTTATAAACCTTTGGCTAATGTTATAAACACTTAAGTTCACCAAGGAGTGGATCAGTTACCTTCAGAGGAGGTGGGGAGGAGGGGGGGGGGGGGGGCTGAGTGCGGGAGAGGACTTCAACTTTGTCTTTAGGACCGTCATCATGAAACAGATGGTGCTAAGTGGTCAGACCTTACTCCCCATTCAGTTTATAACATTCATAACAACGTGTAAGTACGCGCCCTTCCCCTACCAATAGGTAAGCCTACTCGTGGTCCAAGAATGCCAAATTTGTAGACTTGCCGGCCAGTAGAGTTATCGGGCCGGTAAAATCGCTAACAGGGCGATAAAATCCTTACTGTGTCATTGTCAATACCAAGCCAGTAAGTAAACTACTGGCCAGTAAGCCTACCGGCAGTCTATGAATAGCAAGTTTGTAGACTTACCAAGCCAGTAGTGCCACTGGGTCAGTAAAAGCCCTATCATCTGGCCATGAATTCCGGCCCAGGTGTCTTAATTAATCTGTCCTTGAGGCAAACATGCAGTATGCCTGGAGGTAATTGCAATAGCTCTGTACGATTACCCGGAGAGCTTAGTTATTTCAAAGTCAAACACCACATTGGTTTGAGAACACATTGATAAATAAGTTTGTAGGACAAACATGTATTTATGGGACGGTGACGTCTTCTGGGATGCAAATAGCTATTTGGACTTACCAAATGCTAACATGTTTAAGTCCCTATACATTTCTGACATAGCTCTGTCACAGATCCAAAAATATAATGGCTACTCCTTCAGAATACGTCACCCTTTCAGAAAAATAAGAATGAGGTACAGACTTATTTTTTTCTAAGGCGGTGATGTGTTCTGCACTTCTGGGGCCAGCTGCACGAGTAAGCTTAGTCCTTCATCAATCACTTTAGCAGAGCACCTTGCTTAGTGACTAGTACAGGACTAAGCTCACTCATGCAACTGACTACTGAGACCCCACTACCCATTCGACCTGATATCTAGGACTTGGAAGCGGGATTTGTTTGACAGTTGTCATCTAAAAAATGCAACCCCCAGACCACGGACTTTAGATTCATTTGGGATAATGGAGTATCATAACATCTGCAGTTCACTCATTCTTTGAGTTGTGTGTGCATTCTGCTTTGTTTTTTTTTAAGGGGCATGGGATTGAGTGACTCACACACACACACACAAAAAATGAATTAAACAAAAACACAAACAGTACTTTACCTCACCAACATACTCCATCACAAACGACCCCTTCTTGATCTTCTGCAATGTCTTCACACCCCATCCTCTGCCATTTGATGTGCGGAAAATACACACTTTGAACTTGCGTCCCTGCTGCACTACCCGATTGGGACATTCTGGGCCACACTTACAACGCTTGTTGCACTCGTAAATGGGAGTACCCTGAGGCACCCGCAGCCGCTTCCACTTGAAGTACGCAAATTCCGACCCACAAGCTGCTGCACAGCAAGAGTTCTTGGAGTCAAAACAACTTTCACACTCACAGCCAATAATGGGGTCCTGTGGAATCTCTATCCCCTCACCGGCCTTGTAATCGTTAATGTACTCAAAGTTTTCTGCAGGTCCCTCCAGGTCCACCTCGTTCTCCACCAATATTGGGGCAGGGTCTGTGTTGATGGAGTTCAGCTTGCGCTCCCAGTCCTTGAGAGCAGCCTGGATCTCCGCCTTTTTCAGCTTGTACACCTTCTTCTTAGTGTTGGAGTAGTTGGGTGCAGTGGCTGCAAACTTGGGGCGCATGGTGCGATCGTGACTTGGCACCAGACCTTTGCGGACAAACTGTCTATTGACCCCTGTGTGAATGTTATGCATGGACAGCAACTGCAGAGGTGACATGGTGGTCGCTATGGGTGATCGCCAGAGTTTGTGGAAGATCTCATCCACTTTACGCCTCTTGCTGACCTGAGCACTTTCTGCCAGTTTTGGTACACTGCGTTTCACTGGCTGTTTTGCATTATAGGTTCTGAGGTATTCATCAATCAAAGATGGGCAGTTGAGGTTCTCAGATGGCTCCCAGCTGTTGTGAAACGAGCTCCATCCACTCCACTTGATCAAGTAGTACCTCTTGCCCTGAAAAAATACCATTTTTAAACAAAAAGTTTCTTTTCTTGCATACATGATTCACAAGCACACTATCCTTCCAAGGCTGAAACCGAGTACTTCATGGATAGCCATTTCTCTTATTTTTAAGTACTGTAATCTCTCTGTGGACTCGTTCACCCAATTTTATACAAATGATCTGTAAATTGACACACTGATCCCATAACCAGGAGTCAAAATAAGCTAATAATAGTAATATGTATGGAGGTTCGCTATCAGTTTGGGCACCTTAATATTGAGGCAAGGCAGAATGCTTCTTTGGTTATTGCTGTTCCTATAAAACTTAGGAACACTTTTGAAATGGGGCTGGTCAGAGAACGTTCCATAGCATGCACGTCATGGGTGGGGAAGATAAAAATGACGTAATGTCTAGCTGCGTGAGATGAACTTTTGACACAAAGCGTCGTGCACATTGCATGTGTGTGTGTGTATGTGACAGCAACTAGAGCCCGTGTTTACTGATGGACAAGCTAGAAACTTTAAGATACTGTCCCTAAAAGACATCTCTAAGTAAATTTTTTAATTAGAATACACATTGATGAGAAAATGGCCATTTCCTAGATACTGGTTGATCTGCATTTGAGCCTGTAATTTTTCTTATTCTTGCTAGATATTTTGCATCTAGCTAGATTAAAGGAAGATATTGCATGAGTTTGACTTGTAAGCCAGCATTGTACCTCTTAGGCTTTTTGCGTGAAAATTAATTTATTTTTGAAAAAAAAAAATCACGTTTTTGTGTAGATTATTTGGGATTACACATTCTTAAAACAATTAAATCTTTTTATGAAAAAAGCAATATTCTCATTAACAATAACACACACATGATTTTTCATAAACAGTATTTATATAAGCCTACAGTTTACAGTTTGTCCCAGCTTTCAAGAACAATTTAAAAAAAACAAAAAAAAATGTTGTTTTTTACCAACAAAATTTTTTTTCTCATTAACCCTTTTAGCGCCATGGGCGCATTCCCGACTTTTGGAAGTGTTACTTAACGACTATGTACCACTTGCAGGAGGTGTATTGACCATGATAACTCAAAGGTAGCACCAAATTAGCTTGGCACCTGTAGGCGCCAAGCTAATCTGCCACTCTTGAATTATGGTCAATCTCCTGCTGTAGGGTGTTGGCGCTAACCAGTAAAAGGGTTAAATACATCTGAATGATATTTTATAAACAGTATTTGTGTAAATCTGCTGTTTGTCCCATTTCTCAGGTATGATTAGGTCAAACTGTGATGTAAAAGTTCAAGGTGTGAAAATCAGCTAGAAAATTGCAAAGTTTGATCCTCTAATGCGTAAAATTGTAGTAAAACAAAGAGTGACTTGAAACACCAAATTTGTCACTGTGTACACGGCAGCGTGGGTCTAACAATGCCTTGACGTGACGCTTACAGGGACCTCATTTCGCTGCTTGTGCTATTATTCTTCTTCAGAATAGCTGCTACTACGCCAGCCCACAGAGCATACAAATGGCCGGAAACACCGTGTGTCTATCTTTATTTGTGTCTGCCAGTGTGTGTGGATCACAGGCTGGATTATGGTGGAGGGAGATGGATCAGAATGATCAGAAATTATGAACAACTTTGGGCTGGGCTTCTCATCTTGTTTCTTTTCTGATAAACGGTTTGTAGGAAAGTAAGCGTATACTCCTGACCTGTCATTGATCAGGAACTAGGGACTACACTGCCTACCATCATTAAATTGCGTGGATGTATGCATGTCATGGGCAAAAACACATACATAACAGAAACAACAAAAATGGCAAAGCTTTCAAGGCTCACATGCATGACCAATCTACATAATTAATGAACTTTGTGACCTTGACATTCCAACAGGTCACTGAAATAAGCAAGTGTTCAAACATAAGGAAAGAGTTGGCATTTGTACCCGCAAAATCCATGTTTTCCCAGAAATGTACACATTTTTCACTTTTGTCAACCTCCCATGACCCTTGCCCTTTTTGAGTACGGGTAGTGAACCAAACTAGTATGAATAGAAAGGTCTTATCCAGAACCTTTCTGCCAAATTTGGCTGAAAAGTTTTGCAAATATCCTGATGAAAACAAAAATTCTACCCAAAATATACATTTTCCACATCTTTTGCTCATCTCGTGACCTTTGACCTTTTCAAGACGTCATCCAAGTTAGCATGAATAAGGTCTTACAATCAGGTATCTCTGTATCAGGTTTGGGATGGAAGTTGTAAATAGTATTGAGGAGGGGAGGGGGGGGGGGGGAAATTTGCCATTTGTGACCTATTTCCTGATCTCCTGTGACCCTTGACCTTTCCGAGGGCTCATCCAAATTAGTATGCATAGGAAGTTCTTGATATCAGGTATCTCTGTACCAAGTTTGGGTTTGAATTTGTGAATAGTATTTGAGAAAAAACATCTTTTGTCAAAATAATGTTATTTTTCACCCATTTTCTGATCTCTTGTGACCCTTGACCATTCCAACGGGTCAACCAATTTAGTATGCATAGAAAACTCTTACCATCAGGTATCTTTTAGTCTAACAGATGCCCTTCAGACGACCAGCCGTTTACGATATAGTGGTTTTCTTCAGAGTAGCAAAGGTTCATATCAAAATGAAGTCTAGTATGAATAAAAGCAGTGAGCACTCATTAAGTCTCTTCTATTCCCCACACACACACAATACTAGATGATGTCCCAGACTGCTTATGTGGATTTTAAGGTTTCCAAATATGTCATAGATCTTCACAACATGACAAATCTTGACATGACCATATAACATACAACATGACAGAAGAAGTGAAAAGTTGTCTGATCTGAGAGAGAGGACACTGACTCAGACTGTTATGTTTAGAAAGGTCTCACTACAAACTATCCTTCTGCACCAGCAAAATTTAAGCATTTTTCACACATCTCTCAACCCACCATGACCCTAGACCTTTGCAATGAGTTGACTAAATTAGTATACATAGGAAGGTCTTATCATCAGCTACCTTTATTCCAAATTTAATTGAAAAGTTTGAATAAATGTTGATAATACATACAGTTCTATCAACAAGAATGGCAAAGCCATTATGGCTCACGTGTATGACCGATTTACATTGTGTGATCATTGTGACATGGGCCGGCTTCTGCAACAGCAAAAATCTATGTTTTCTGAAAATGTAAGCATTTTTCACACATCTGTCAACCCCCCCGTGACCCTTGACCTTTATGATGAGTTAACTAAATTAGTATGCATAGGAAGGTCTTATCATCAGCTATCTTTGCACCAAATTTGGTTGAAAAATTAGCAAAAATTTGGGAATACCTATAATTTTAGCCTCTTCAGTCTTGTGACCCTTGACCCAAAGGGTCATAGAAATTAGTATGCATAGATAGGTCTTACCATCAGGTGTCTCTGTACCAAATTTGGGTTTTAAGTTGTGAATAGTATTTGAGAAAAAACATCTTTTGTCAAAATAAATGGCTATTTTAGACCTATTTCCTGAGCTCTCGTGACCCTTGACCTTTCCAAGGGATCAACCAAATTAGTGTGCATAGAAAGGTCTTCCAATCAGGTATCTCTGTCGCAAGTTTGGGTTTAAAGTTGTGAATAGTATTTGAGCTAAAACATCTTTTGTCAAAATACGGTTATTTCAGACCTATTTCCTGAGCTCTTGTGACCCATGACTTTTTCGAGGGATCAACCAAATTACTAGTACGTATAGAAAGGTAACTTAAAACCCATGTCCAACAAGCCAGACATTATACCATACTTCCAGGTAGTGTCATATGCCTTCTCAAGATCGAAGAAAATTGCATAGACATGGTGCTTGTTGACAAAAGCATCTCAGATAAACGACCCAAAGCGGACTAGATGGTCAGTTGTACTACGGAAGCGCCAGAAACCACATTGGAGGTCTGTGATGAGACCCTGTGACTCAAGATGCCACACCACGTGGGCGTTGACCAGGCGTTCCATAGTTTTACATATATAGTCTAGCAGCTGCCCTTCATAGACGATCAGCTGTTTACGAGATAGTGATTTTCTAGAGAGTAACAAAGGTTTGGGTGTATATCAAAATAAAGTCTAGTATGAATAAAAACAGTGCGCACATTTTAAACCGCCAGGCGGAGGATGGAGACATTTTTCTGTAGCACATTGTTTCCAGTACGGCTGCAGACAAAACCAGGACTGTCGCAGCCATGTTCACTGGGGATCAGTAGTTTACTCGGGCCTCATTTGGTCCTGTATTTAGTGGTAGTATGCACTATATGTCACTTAAAAGGATTTCATTATTTTTTAAGTAAATTTTCACACTTAATTATATTAAGAGAATTGATTGTACATTGCTTAACGTCCCGACAGCAACAAGACTTTCTCAGGACGTGCCTGCATTGCTTGTGAAAAAAAAAAACTAAACAGATTAATGAATGTATGGTGACAGGTGAGTGTGAACTGAGTCCTCCCAGAGAGTCTAGACAGAGCTGTATCACTAAAGGAGTTAAACTTAAAGCCCTGCAAAAATCTAACAAATGAGTATCTGGTTATATTTCACAGGTCACGCTGCATGCCAAGTAAAATTGTGTACACATTTGCCTGCGAGGCACTCACATCCTCATCTGCATGGTCAAGGACAGCCTCCACCTCAAAATCTTCATCCTCCCACTTGATGAAGCCATCACTCACAACTGGAAACAAATTGAAAATAGCATTGTGTAATGGTATTCAAGCAGCATTACAGAAGACACAAAACGTACAACTACACTACAATTAAGCTCTGAGCATACAGAAATGTCTCAATCCAGTCTATTCTGTTCATTAATAATTTGAAAAAAATATTCTGCTTCATCTTCAAAATCAATACATATTTTTCTACTATTTCTATGGTACTATTGGTAGTTGGGACTTGATTGAACAGGGCGAGTATGGGTGCAGATCAGTTACCTCTGGTGGGGAAGCGGAGGGGGGGGGGGGGGGGGGGTCCAATTTTATAATTGGGACCTTCAAGTTTCTTCAACCTAAAGGTTGAGGGGTGGGGGGAGGGGAGGTGTTAGTGTATACAGTGATCATAACACAGACACATTTACAGGAGTGTGCATGGGTAGGGCTAGGAGAGGAAGAGGGTTCTAAGTTGACCAACCAACTTCAATGATCTGAAGGCTATCGTCAGGATAGGCGGTCTAGGGGTGGGGGGGTGATGGAGAGTTACGGCAGTGCAATTAATAAGGTACAGTTTGATACGATGAGGGAAGAGGCAGGGGGAAGGGAAGAGTGGGTGAGACACTAGATTTACTGGAGGAATGCGCCAACCCTGGTCCAGAGAGGACTCCAGGGCAGGTGCGGTAACAAACTCTTCTGGCAACACATTCCAGTCCGTGCTGGTGGATGGAAAAAATCTTAACTTCTGGTACTGGGTAGTCTGTTCTGACTGATGTTAAGAAACACTTCGCTGTTTTGAGGTCTTAACTAGTCTGTCTCTTGGGTTCCCAAACTACAAAAAAGGGTCTTTGATACAACATTCTTTCTAACGTATTTTTTGGCTTGAGGGGTATTTCCAGAACTCAGGAAGCCCCCTTGTGTCACAATAGATCTCATTGTAATTCCAGAACTCAGGAAACCCCCTTGTGTCACAATAGATCTCATTATAAGTCAGTTGTAACCTTCCAAAAATGACAGCAGTGTAAACATTATTCATGTGTGCAAGTGACAGTAGACTGCAGACACTAAACCAGCCTGTTGGGAAAGAGCAACCTTCCACAGCATTTTTCAGCTGGTCAGAGGGGCAATCAGACAATTTTTTTTTTTTTTTTGGGGGGGGGAGGGGGGGGGGAGTTTCGGAGGGGGATACAGCCACGGACAAGCTTTTAAAAGTTTCACAAATAGTAACCAAGACGTTTTTATGAATCACAAACATCTTATTTTGGCTTTCACGCTTTCTCCACGAACTCTTTTTTCACAAATCACGAGTATGAAAACTAACTAAACACGAAAACTGATAAAATGCAAATCAAGCATCAACATTTTATTTATAGGGCATACTCCCCTCCCACATGTACAAGTACTACAACCGAGGTGGCGGAACCTTCAGCAACATTTCCGACGCCAAAACCAACCATGTAATGATAAGATTTGTAACTCACATTTGCTGACTAACTTCTGAGCAGCCGACGGACCAAGCCGTTGCAGGGTTTCGTACACGAGAAATTTATTTGTCTCGTCAGAAAACCGCACTTCAGCTGCTTGGCAAGCACGCTGCAAGCCGGCAACATCCGATAGGCACTGCACCTGCACATCCTCCATAATGAGCTACTGCAAGTCTGTGAAGCTTGTAATTATCGTCCCACACCTGCCTCACACACGCAGGCAGCATCTGCTAAAGCCACAATTATATTCTGTATACCGACTATTTCGCGATTGTTTTTTAGCAAACCAATTTTGGAGGGCGAGCGTTTCAATCAAGCGACACAGCGATTGGACAATCCTAGACAAGGGAGATCACGCCGATGCCGGCGATTGTCGATTCACTACAAAACACTGGAGATCCTTTTGCCAAAGCCTAAACATAATCATAGTTTGATAGAATGATCGTATGACACTGAACACGCAACTGTTTTTTCTCTTCCCGTCTTTCTGTACGGTAAAAAGGGTGGCCCTAATTCCATTTTGCGGTCGCAAAGTGGAAATGCACTTGCAGGTTAAAAGTAACAAGCCGTAACTGATCTAACTGCTGCCGTACCGCCTGAGCCGGCTAGTGTCCCCGATACAATACCTATCACCTTGAACTGGGTCAGGGATGTTCCATGCATGTCTGTGTTAAAATATAAATGATTAAAGCTAACTGTATGATCTAGCGTCTGCAAATATATGGCTCGAAAATTCACTTTCTGATGCCTCATTCTGTAGTTATGACCTAAATAAATTAACGACATATAATACAGGCCGGCGGCCGCACTATATAAAACTATGTAACTTATGCCCCTGGTGTAATTATGTTTGTGAACATTTTGTAAATATATATCTTATATGGATTTTCTGCTGTTGTTGTTTGTGTGACTTTCTTTTTCCATTTACACAGACCACGTTATATTCCAGTACACTGTTTTTGACAATGTGTGCTTTTATTTTTGGTTTGTTGTTAATCGACAAGCACTCTCGGTTTCCCGCATAAACTCCGCTGTTCAAACAAATGGTCAGCTTCTGCGGCGGAGAAACTGATTCCCGCTCTTTTGCTACAAAGGGTATCAGAGGAAAATCAGTCTAGTCTCCCTTTTCCATTCAATGATTGGCCCATGGACCAGCAGAGGGCAGCCAACTATCTTAGCAGCCAGCAGAGAGCAGCCAACAATCTTAGCAGCCAAAGTATGATATACCGATCATGACAAAATACCATATAAAACAGATATGAATGTGTTCCGGATGCATTTCTATATTCATAAATTTTGCCATAAGACAGTATTGTCTGAAGCCCATTACACTGACTGAAAAACAGCTTGGAGTCCAATCCGTACGCCATTTTTGGTCTCTAAATCTATGACGGACGGCATAGTGCCACATAAAACAGTTATATATGTGTTTAGAAAGCATTTCCATATTTATAAATGATAGGCATTAGAGGGCACAAAGCATAGTTTTGCCATAAGACAGTATTGTCTGAAGCCCCCCTACACTGTCGGAGAAGCAGCTTTGAGGCCTGTCCATACGCCATTTTTGGTCTCTAAATATATGATGGACGGCATAGCGCCATATTAAACCGATACAAATGTGTTACGGATGCAATTCTACATTCATAAATGATAGGCATTAAAGGGCACAACGCATAGTTTTGCCATAAGACAGTATTGTTTGAAGCCCCCCTACACTGTCCGAGAAGCAGACTGGAGGCCTGTCCATACGCCATTTTTGGTCTCTAAATCTATGACGGACGGCATAGCGCCATATTAAACCGATACAAATGTGTTCCGGATGCATTTCTATATTCATAAATGATAGGCATTAGAGGGCACAACGCATAGTTTTGCCATAAGACAGTATTGTCTGAAGCCCCCCTACACTGTCTGAGAAGCAGCTTGGAGTCCAGTCCGTACGCCATTTTGGTCTCTAAATCTATGACGGACGGCATAGGGCCACATAAAACAGTTATATATGTGTTTAGAAAGCATTTCCATATTTATAAATGATAGGCATTAGAGGGCACAAAGCATAGTTTTGCCATAAGACAGTATTGTCTGAAGCCCCCCTACACTGTCGGAGAAGCAGCTTGGAGGCCTGTCCATACGCCATTTTTGGTCTCTAAATATATGATGGACGGCATAGCGCCATATTAAACCGTAAGAAATGTGTTACGGATGCATTTCTATATTAATAAATGATAGGCATTAGAGGGCACAACGCATAGTTTTGCCATAAGACAGTATTGTCTGAAGCCCCCCTGCAATGTCCGAGAAGCAGTTTGGAGGCCTGTCCGTACTCCATTTTTGGTCTCTGGTAGAATTGCATCCGTAACACATTTGTATCGGTTTAATATGGCGCTATGCCGTCCATCATATATTTAGAGACCAAAAAATGGCGTTTGGACAGGCCTCCAAGCTGCTTCTCCGACAGTGTAGGGGGGCTTCAGACAATACAGTCTTATGGCAAAACTATGCTTTGTGCCCTCTAATGCCTAGCATTTATAAATATGGAAATGCTTTCTAAACACATATATAACTGTTTTATGTGGCCCTATACCGTCCGTCATAGATTTAGAGACCAAAATGACGTACGGACTGGACTCGAAGCTGCTTCTCAGACAGTGTAGGGGGGCTTCAGACAATACTGTCTTATGGCAAAACTATGCGTTGTGCCCTCTAATGCCTATCATTTATGAATATGGAAATGCATCCGGAACACATTTGTATCGGTTTAATATGGCGCTATGCCGTCCGTCATAGATTTAGAGACCAAAATGGCGTACGAACTGGACTCCAAGCTGCTTCTCAGACAGTGTAGGGGGGCTTCAGACAATACTGTGTTATGGCAAAACTATGCGTTGTGCCTTCTAATGCCTATCATTTATGATTGTAGAATTACGTCCGTAACACATTTGTATCGGTTTAATATGGCGCTATGCCGTCCATCTTATATTTAGAGACCAAAAATGGAGTACGGACAGGCCTCCAAGCTGCTTCTCGGACAGTGCAAGGGGGCTTCAGACAGTACTGTCTTATGGCAAAACTATGCGTTGTGCCCTCTAATGCCTATCATTTATGAATATAGAAATGCATCCGTAACACATTTCTTACGGTTTAATATGGCGCTATGCCGTCCATCACATATTTAGAGACCAAAAATGGCGTATGGACAGGCCTCCAAGCTGCTTCTCCGACAGAGTAGGGGGGTTTCAGTCAATACTGTCTTATGGCAAAACTATGCTTTGTGCCCTCTAATGCCTATCATTTATAAATATGGAAATGCTTTCTAAACACATACATAACTGTTTTATGTGGCCCTATGCCGTCCGTCATAGATTTAGATACCAAAATGGCGTATGGACTGGACTCCAAGCTGCATCTCAGACAGTATAGGGGGGCTTCAGACAATACTGTCTTATGGCAAAACTATGCGTTGTGCCCTCTAATGTCTATCATTTATGAATGTAGAATTGCATCCGTAACACATTTGTATCGGTTTAATATGGCGCTATGCCGTCCATCATATATTTAGAGACCATAAATGGCGTATGGACTCTCCTCCAAGCTGCTTCTCCGACAGTGTAGGGGGGCTTCAGACAATACTGTCTTATGACAAAACTATGCTTTGTGCCCTCTAATGCCTATCATTTATAAATATGGAAATGCTTTCTAAACACATATATAGCTGTTTTATGTGGCCCTATGCCGTCCGTCATAGATTGAGAGACCAAAATGGCGTACGGACTGGACTCAAAGCTGCTTCTCAGACAGTGTAGGGGGGCTTCAGACAATACTGTCTTATGTCAAAACTATGCGTTGTGCCCTGAAATGCCTATCATTTATGAATATAGAAATGCATCCGGAACACATTTGTATCGGTTTAATATGGCGCTATGCCGTCCGTCATAGATTTAGAGACCAAAATGGCGTACAAACTGGTCTCCAAGCTGCTTCTCAGACAGTGTCAGGGGGCTTCAGACAATACTGTCTTTTGGCAAAACGATGTCTTGTGCCCTCTAATGCCTATCATTTATGAATATAGAAATGCATCCGTAACACATTTCTTACGGTTTAATATGGCGCTATGCCGTCCATCATATATTTAGAGACCAAAAATGGCGTACTGACAAGCCTCCAAGCTGCTTCTCCGACAGTGTTCGGGGGTTTCAGACAATACTGTCTTATGGCAAAACTATGCCGTGTGCCCTCTAATGTCTATCATTTATGAATATGGAAATGCATCCGGAACACATTTGTATCGGTTTAATATGGCGCTATGCCGTCCGTCATAGATTTAGAGACCAAAATGGCGTACAAACTGGCCTCCAAGCTGCTTCTCAGACAGTGTAGGGGGGCTTCAGACAATACTGTCTTATGGCAAGACGATGTCTTGTGCCCTCTAATGCCTATCATTTATGAATATAGAAATGCATCCGGAACACATTCATAACTGTTTTAAATGGCCTTAAAGGGGCTTTTATTATTCATATTTTGTTGGGCCGGAAGTAGAGTCAGTCTCAGCGTAGGGGTGCTTCTTTCAGCCTGTCCGCCCCACTGAATCTGAATATTGAGAGTGCATGTGACGAGCTGTTAGCGCGGTTTTGGCATAAGCTGGGAGCCATACTACTATTTAACGCTTCCGGTTTCAGTGGCTGCTAAGAGCTGGCTGTTGTCTTCAGGGCCATGATTGGCCCGAATGCCAGAGGGTTTTGTTGGCTCCGAACCTCGGCCGCGTCGACCCAACCTCGGCCAGAGTGATATACAATACTCAAATAACTTTTCAGCTTGAATTACAAGTTCTCAGAACTATGGGTATAATAACGGTTATATCAGTGATTAGCCATCCCATTGGACTACAGTTTTGTTGGGTCCCAACGTTTTCCCGTGCTATAATTTTAGCTATACAACAAAACTACTTCACTTGCCCTAGTTGTGCCGCGAGAACTGAATACGAAGAATATCTTACAGGCAAAGTTTGATATAAACTGTGATACACGATATTTGACGAAAACTGTCAAGCAGGGAAAACAGAATGGCTAAAAACTGAGGGTCCTTCACGGCTGAAGAAACTGCTTGGGATGATGGAACCAGGCCATGACTGTGGCCGAGAGAATTCCATCAGGTCCCAAAGTGTATTTTTACAAACTGTTCAGTCACTACTGATTTTTTCGTGTCAGTGATTATCGCCAGTTATTGTGATTATATTTCACACGTTCACGGCTATACATCCAGTCACGTCAACGTTAGTCACTGCCGTGGCGGCCGGCCGGGCCCTCCGGTAGACCCCCCCCCCCCCTCTCCCTTTCCCCCACTCCCCCCCCCCCCCACCCGGGGAGTTGGGGGGGGGGGGGGGGGAGATCGGAGACTGTTTTTTTCTGAAAGTTTATCCGAGACCCACATAACTTCCCAGGAGTGCTTGCCGGCCAAAATGAACTGACGCCGTATCGTCAGTACCAGCCGTGTATGGCCTAACGGCCCACCACACAAAGCCGGGATCCTATAATAGTAACCGTTTTGGGGGTAGGGGTACTTGACACACAGTAAAGCGCTGTGATAACTACTGACAAGAAAATACTTCTTAATTAGTATCAGCGTGTTCGTCCTTTATCGGGCATTCAGAAAATAATAAACTTTATCATAAAGTTCCTTTTCAGTCAAATGATATGTAATGACTGACGTCACAGCATTCCATATTTGGACCCTATGAAAATGCTGACACCATTTTTTAGGTGCACTTCTTCATTGATTAGTGGACTTAAACGCACACAAAAGACGCTTTGTTTGCTAAAACACTTACAATAATATATGTGCACTTCAATTTATGCAGTTTGTAAAATCTGGTGACCTCATATAATAGACCGCCGTGAGCTTAAAAATACCTGCTGTATATCATGAATTTTCGATTACGTTTCCAGAATACGAATTCTTATACTCGCTAAGGTTTGCGTAATATTACTTACTTTGAAGTGTGGTGGAAATTAGTTTATGTTAAGAGTGTGAGCACTACGTCTGTACTGGGTGTCAATAAAAACGGGGCATGCGGTGGCCGGTGAGACCGGCTTGAACAGAAGGGTCGGGGGGGGGGGGGGGGGGGGGGGGGGTGGTCGGCAGGGTTCTGAGCTGAAAACATAAGGGCGCAATACACACACTGACACACATCACAGTATGTTTCTTATTAATTTAATACTGATGGCTACACTTATGTCTGACGACTGTTGTCAACTGATACCGACTGCTCAAATTAGATCTGGACTGATACAATTTAAATATAAGCGGTCGGGGGTGGCCGGAAGGGGGGGGGGGTGAACTGCACTAAACATCTATCTTCCACTCGTCAGTGACAAACAAAGAAAGAGGGGATTCTAATAAAAAATACCACCGAGTTCCAATGCAATACCAGTTCTAATGTTGGGGTCATTTTGTTGATCAGTGTTAGTCCATAAGCTAGCAAGATCTACCGTGCACCCCCCCCCCCCCCCCCAGTACTCAATAAAATGGGTTTCAAAGTGTTCTTTAGTATGTCCTGAGATGTTTAAGCCATGTCAACCGGAAATCCTTAGGAACACACCAGAGATATAGCCGATGGCGCAAGGGTACCCCCTGTAACGAAGGTGTTTTAGTGTTTTACTGAATTTTATTGTTACATATATAAACGTTTATGGAATGAGTGTGTGCGTGGACTTTCTGCCAATCTGTATAGAGGTGGGTGTTCTATCTCTGTTTACTACACTCTTTCATCCACCACACACGCGCTTACAAACAAGGACAAAGGCCACACAGTTATTTCTCTTTGCCCTCTTTAACTATTTCTCATACACTCATAACATACATTAAACCACACAATTCACATCATATAAACCAATCTACACAAATAACTAACAAGTGGCATATAGGTTATTCACAACTTCGGCGCTCACACATTCACTCGCTACCATAGAGGTCGTTGTCTCTCTCGAGAGACGTCACTCGACTCCTCTTTATACTAGTGTCGACACAGTCAATGATGTCACATCGATGACTTGGCGGAGATTCCCAAACTGAATATTACTAGACAATGACTACTCACAGATTTAGAACATTCCTAGGCGTGAAATTATCAACGGCGCTAGGCAACAATAGCTACACTGACGGAACACCGCATGTGGTCCTGTAGCACGAATCTGTGGCTTACTTCGCTACCGTTGCTGCTCGTAGCACCAGTGATGGTAGGACGAAGGAGAGATGAAGGCTTGATGTCCGCACCCGGTCACGTACGTGATGCTCTCAGGACAGCTTCATCGGCCCTACACCAGGGGTTTCCGCTCCGTACCGGCCCCGCTGTACACAACATTTACACACTCATAAATGTTCGCTCTTATACCTAAAAAGTCTGCATGTGTCTTCGACACATTATTCTTCAGAGCGCTCTAGATCATTTCCTCTGAAAAATGTCTTCTTTATGCCACCATACTACAGTCACTATTGTCACAATTCTTATAACAATTACTATAGCCACTTGAACACAGTGCACACATTTTGCATACCTACACACAATGGATTATGAGCCAAATATTACAATCACAGCTCACCTTCAATTCGTAACATATTACTGCACATTCATTCATCATTAGGTATACCTGATTACATACTGAATTACATTCCTATTTCCGTCCCACATTTTCACATATAAATGAATACAACATAACATCCTAGTTATAAACTATATCACCAACAATTACATGACCAAACAAGTATTGACACGAGTCATCGCACTTCCAACATGCGCTCCTCTGCACTCTAATCATAATAATTCATAAAAAGCAATACTTTCCCTTTTCATCTGACTAGCCTGACAGGTCATTATAAATACCGGTAATAAAAGAATAAATACCTGTATTCAATATACAGCTATCGAATTCTCTAGCCAGAATTCTTCCTCAGAGCCCCAACGAAAACGACCGCTCGGCTCGACTGGTATAGCATCTCTAACTGGAAATTATTCCCGATACCACACTGTCACTCCCACACGTGACACGTGAACATCGCTCACCGCTACCTTACCGCACGTGAACATTGCCTATCTGTACATTACCGCTCGTGAACATTCGGTCCAACCGCTAATGACGTCACACCATCGTCCGACCGAAACATACACTAAAGGCATTCATTACACCCCCATTCATGCTCTTCGCAGGTGTTAAAATGAGGTTGAGAAACATTTTCCTCTAAATAAATCAGAATTCATTCCAGAAGCCCAAATCAGGCAATATTATGCTAAGGCACAACTTCTGCATCCTCTGCAAAAAACAGAATGAAAAAATATTAAATCTCTGGCTCACAGTGAAGGTATTTGTGCACCCAGCAAACGGCCATTTCCATGAAATCGCAAAAAAAGACAAAAATAATGTGTCAGATGCCTTCAGACATTTTCTATAGCGCTGGCAGTCCATTTTCAGGCTTACATCATTAAAACAGGATGTCACAATTATTATAAACTTGACTAGGTGATGCTGTGATTACTGTGAGTGCCACAGTGGTTGATTTTGTATCCCTACCCCCAAGTTGTAAAAATACACAAAATTAATTAGAAAAAAATTACTAAAGTTGTTCCATTTCATTTTGACCTCTCTTTACCTATTACGTTTCAATAATGAAAGCATAACGTGCAAGAAAATAAGGAAAGTCGGCATCCTTTACGGTACATTCGTGGTGAATGATAGGTTTTTCCCATTTAAAATTGCCGAATTGGGAAACGTACGTTGTTTCTGGTGCCCTCAGAAATTTTGTATACAACTGATAGGTCTTTTTTATGTTCTATTGGTTAGGATAGAGTACCACAGTTACTCCCAACTTGATTTTGTGATGCTGTGATGCATTTAGGGGCCACAGTGGCTGAACCTGCTGCCCTACCCCCATTTTACCAGTATGCAAAGTAACGCAAAATAATCATAAAACTTGCTTACGTCATACTCCTCTGTTTAAATATTTTCTGTTGGCAGTTTTTTTTTAAAGTATGCATATTGAGCATAAAAAGTTGTGATCATTTCATTAATTTCAATGTGACCCATCAATTTAATTGTAACTATTTTTAACTGGCTGGTCTTTTTTGGTGATATTTTACCTAGCGTAAGGCGAGTCTAGTAAGGTCTCCCCTTTTCCTTTCATTTATGTTCGTCTAGAAATGTGTAAAGCCATATGAATATGCGTAATAAAGTTTCATGGTTCCTAATAACCAAAACAATGTTATAAAAATACTTAGTTTCCACATGTCCACCACAAAATCTCCACTTCCACCTTCTGCAACGTTCAATTTTTTGATGGCCGTCTTTAAATCTTATATTTTATTGACTTTTCTAATGCTTTTAATACTGTTGAACCACTAATGCTTTTGCAGCGTATGATGGACTTTAATGTGAACACAAACATTATTCTGTGGGTGCGAGACTTTTTGAAGGACAGGCCACAACGTGTAAATGTACACGGCAGTCTGTCTGACCAAGTGGTGCTAAATTCAGGCTGCCCTCAAGGTTGTGTCCTCTCTCCGACATTGTTTTCTATATACACAGACCATATGCGTTGTCACACTGCCACTTCTCGTCTCTTAAAGTTCTCAGACGACATGGCCCTTGTACGCCTACTCCAAAAAGAAGACAGTTTGGCCGAGTACTTTGCACAGATAGCAGTATTAGAGTCATGGTGCAAAGATAGTTTTCTGGAAATGAATGTACAGAAAACCAAGGAACTCGTCATTGATGACAGGAAAGTTGATGATATTTTTGTACCTGTCTCAATTAATAATCAACCTGTAGAGGTGGTCACTGAATTTAAGTACCTTGGCACAGTCGTGGATAGTGGGCTGTCCTTCACTGGAAACACTGATCTGATTGTGAAAAAAGCAAACCAGCGTCTGTACCTTCTTAGGAAACTGAGAAGTTTTGATGTCAGTTCCAGGGTTTTAGAATCCGTTTATAGAAGCCTGATCGAAAGCATACTGACGTTTAACATCACTGCTTGGTATGGCAATCTCAGTATGAAAAACAGGGGCAGACTGTCACGTATCGTCAGAACAGCTGAGAAGATCATTGGCCTAGGACAGTACCCAGTAGATGATCTGTACCATAGAGCTGTCCGAAGGATAACTGCTAGGCATTGTCAATGATCCTAGTCACCCACTCTCTGATCAGTTTCAAATGCTACCATCAGGCAGACGTTTCAACATGCCACTTGCCACAAGGAATGTTTTTAATAAGTCTTTTATTCCAACTGCTGTCTCGATTTTGAACTCTGGTTTATAACGCCGCGATAAGTATGATCTACTTAACATTACCTCCCATCTTGTGACAGATTGCTTGTGATAGATTGCTGCAATGATAATTTTTCATGATATGCTTTTGCAGCGTTTGTTAATGTCTTATATTGTTGTTTCATGACGAGCCGAAAGGCAAATTTCTGTCGTGCCTGGACTCGAACAGACAATAAAGTTGTATTGTATTGTATTGTATTGTATTGTATTGTATTGTATTGTATTGTTCTGGCTGACAATAAGTGAGCTGTCAAGAGCTAGGCAGCATGTTTTCAGAGTTTGGTGTACAGGGGCGTGTCTTCTGGTCAGAACTGCCAGCAGACCGCTTCTCTGTATGGACATGTTTGGAGAATGTGCTATGGAGACTGATTTTCTACGCCAAATTAGCATAGAGCTGTTTCCGCATGACCTAGTCTCACAAGGTGAGTCCAGCAGGGTCCTTACGGTCTGTGAACATTTGTGAAAGTTGTTAAAAAATGACAAGGCTTTTTCAGGGCCCTGGAAAGTCTGTCAATTTCAGTCCTTTTCCTTAAAGTTTGTGAAAGTTTGTAAAAAATGATGTGCTGGCAAACTTTTGTCTACTTCTTTTTTTTTTTTTTTTCTCCCCCAATTTGTGACTATTCCATTGCGAACGATCATGCTGACGCTTGTTGCAAGTGATCTATATTACCTCTGATCATAAAGTGACTGCATGGCCTTCACTGCCTAACATTCTGACTGGTTGTTTACGCTTCTACCGAGCTCCGCCATTCGCTAAGCGTTCTTTTATTTTGGTATCTCTTCATGCATTAGGCACGAAAGCTTCAAATAATTGCTGATACAGAGTGATCTAATTAAAGTGTGTAAACCTTCAGGCTTCAGTTTGGGTTTGTGAAACGTTTATGAAAAGTTTGTGAACTTCGTTCCTGCTTTTCTGTACGGACCCAGTCCAGAGTAATCAGTGCGTAGATGAAAGATGGTGGCCTGGCTCTCCCTGTTCAGCTTGTTGATATCATCTGCCCACGGGCTACAGCCGCCATTCTGCTGTTGCCAATCACTTTGTTGTTGTAGTGTCTTGGTTTCTTTACAAGAGGTTGTGATCTTGAGGTAGTCTGGTGCCTGCTTTGGCCAGGCTGTCAGCCTCTCCATTCCCAGCTAGTCCAGAATGCACTGCAGCACTATTTTGTGGACAGGGCATCCAGTCTATCTTGAAGCTTCCTGGTGAGATCAGTGGATCAAGCTGCTGCCTTTCCCTAGCTAGTACTCTGCTGCTGCGTTGAGCACCTGCGGCAGATCTGTACGATAGTTGGAGCTGCTGCCGCCAGCTGGTAACGAGAGGGAGGTCGTAGTGTGGTCTGCACAACAGATGTACACGCCACTTCCTTCATTCCGCACGGCATCTTGTGCGGCATCACAGCTGCTGTGAGGGTAGCGCTTGTGCATTACCTCCAGCAAGATGGTTTTGTGCAGTTCCGCGACCTTTGGCAAAGAGTCCTGGAACATTGTTTATGTTGTCTTGAAGGCTCTTTCGAGATGTCCAGGTATCTGAAGGGAGCTGTTCACACATCTTTGGGCTTGGTTCCAGGATGTCAGTTTTAGCCCTTTGCAGGACCTTCAGTTGGCGGTTCAGGCGTGGGCGTTTCTGACGGTTCTTGGTCTGCTCCTGTAGTCTCCCATGCTGTCAGTGTTTAGTAAGTCTCTTCATCGTGTGTGCTGTTCTGCGTTCCAGTGGCTCCAATGTCCTCCATTTACTAAATTGGGGTGCTCCAGATGGCTCTAAGAATGTCACTGCATCATGAGAATGACCCATGCTCTGCATCTTGTCAAACCTGTCTTTTTGGGTTTTGCAGGCAGTGTTTCATGTTGTCGATGTATCTTGGTACCGCACTACTGGTCTGACCGAGCAGGTGTTTACTTGTGCCAGGATGCTGTAATTTGCACCAATGTGGTCCCCACCAGTTTCTTCATCAGAGACTTTTTTTTTCTTTTTTGCAGCTCTACCTTCCATGGCTTCGATGTGAGGCATCCACTTGAATCCAGTAATTTATTTGTTGCCAGTAAAATTGGCCTGTCTGTCTTTGGTGCTGGAAGATCTCCAGTTTTGAGGTGACCTCTTCCGTCTGATTGAAAGAGATGGTCTAGCTCAGTTTGAGTGGCCTCTTTCAGTCCAGCTGCTGACTCTATTAGCAGCATCCTGGATTCTGCAGGATGCTATTTCTTTACGTTCTGCTGCGCTTCACACTGCAAAGTCATCCGCATGGAGGATGTTCAAGACGAACCTTGGTACTGTTGTCATCATCATCATCATCATCAGTCCCTTGCCCGAACTGGGCGTTGGGGGGACTGAAAGGCAGCAGCAACAGACAGTGCTCTCCACTGAGTTCTATTTTGGGCGGTGGCAAGCAAGTCTGGCATCTCGAGTTCGGTCCATTCTTTTATGTTTGCGACCCAACTCTTTCTCTGACGACCTCGCCGACGACTTCCTTCGAGAGTGCCTTGGAGGATAGTCTTGGACAAGGTGTTGTGTCGGGTCACGTGGCCAAACCAAGCAAGCTTGCGCCGTTTCACGGTTGCCAGAAGGGGTTCATGTGGGCCCACCAGTGACGATGCTCCGTACATATTCGTTGGTCTTGTGCTCGCGGTACGAGATGCGGAGCAACTTCCTCAGGCACTTGTTCTCAAAGGCCTGGATTTTCTTTTCTGAGTCTGCAAGAAGTGTCCAAGTCTCACAGCCGTAGAGTAGAATAGACACTACGAGGGACTTGTAAAGCCTGTACTTGATGGTGAAGCTGATGGAGTTACTTCGCCATATCCTGTCCAGCCTGGCCATTGCGGATGTTGCTGTACCTATCCTGATACGGATCTCTGCTATGCAACTACCGTCTTTGGTACTGTTGTACTGATGTCATTAATGTAGACCAGAAACAGCATCAGACACAACATCTCCCTGAGGTACACCTTCCCCGAGTTTGACAAGACTGCTGAATGTGCAGACGGTAGAAGCTTCAGCGGCAGCCCCTGTTAAGCATGCCTTAAATAAAAAGAATTACAATTAAATTGATGGGTCACATTGAAATTTATGAAATGATCACAAATGTTTATGCTCAATATGCATATTTTGTTAAGAAAACTGGCAACAAAAATATTTAAACAGAGGAGCAGTTGTTATGATCATTTTTCGTTCCTTTACTTACTACTTACGCCTGTCACCCCTACCCGGGTATAGGCCGTCGACGAGAGACCTCCAGCAACTCCTGTCCTGTGCTTCTCCTTCGATTCTACTCCAGGTGGTTCCCAGTCTCTTGATGTCTGCTTGGAGGTCTCGACGCCAGGAGTTTCTCGGCCTACCTCTTTTCCTCTTTCCCTGGGGGTTCCATGACAATGCCTGCCTAGTGATACTGGAAGCTGGCTTTCTCAGACTGTGACCGATCCATCCCCATCTTCTTTGCCCAATTTCATTCTCTGCTGTTATCTGCTCTGTTCTCTCCCAGAGTCTGACGTTGCTGATCTTCTCTGGCCAGTGGATTTTCAAAATTCTTCTAAGGCAACTGTTCATGAAGGTCTGTACTCTGTTGACAGTGGTTTTCGTTCCTTTGCATACAGGTAAATGGGGGTAGGGCAGCAGATTCAGACACTGTGGCCCCTAAATGCATCACAGCATCATAAAATCAGGTTGGGAGTAACTGTGGTACTCTATCCGGGCTAACCAATAGAACCTAAAAAAGACCTGTGTGTGTGTGTGTGTGTGTGTGCATGTGCGTGAGCTGCAGTAGGCACGAGTGAATGCGAATGTATGCAGTGACGTGTATGTATATAGACGTAAGTTTTGTGCTACGTGTTTTGTGCATGTGTATTTGCGTCATTATGTGTGTGTGTGTGGGTTTTTTTTTTTTTTTTTTTTTTTTTTTTTTTTTTTTTTTTTTTTTTTACGTCATTCTAAATTCTCTCTATACAGGATGACGTCTTTTCTTTCTGGTGTTCTTTTCTGTTCTACGTTTGTTTCCATGTCACCTGAGGAAGGATCTTTGATCCGAAACGTCGTTATTTGTTTCTATTTTAAAGGGTTTTCTACCACTATCTTCTGTTTTTCTTTTCTAAAAAAGACCTATCAGTTGTATACAAAATTTCTGAGGGCATCAGAAACAACGTACGTTTCCCAATTCGACAATTTTAAATGGGAAAAATTGATTGTTTGATTGATTGTACATTGCTTAACGTCCCGACAGCAACAAGGCTTTCTCAGGACGTGCCTGCACTGCTTGTTAAATGGGAAAAAGCTATCATTGCCGACTTTCCTTATTTTCTTGCACTTTATGCTCACATTATTGAAATTTAATAGGTAAAGAGATGTCAAAATTAAATAGAATAACTGAAGTAATTTTTTCTAATTAATTTTATGTATTTTTACAACTTGGGGGTAGGGATACAAAATCAACCACTGTGGCACTTACAGTGATCACAGCATCACCTAGTCAAGTTTATAATAATTGTGACATCCTGTTTTAATGATGTAAGCCTGAAAATGGACTGTCAGTGCTATAGAAAATGTCTTTAGGCATCTGACACATTATTTTTGTCTTTTTCGCGCCTGAGTTCGCGGAAATGGTCGTTTACTGGGTGCACAAATACCTTCACTGTGAGCCAGAGATTCAATATTTTTTCATTCTGCAGAGGATGCAGAAGGTGTGCCTTAACATAATATTGCCTGATTTGGGCTTCTGGAATTAATTCTGATTTATCAGTTTAGAGGAAAATGTTTCTCAACCTCACTTTAGCACCCTTGCGCCATCGGCTATATCTCTGGTGTGTTCCTAAGGATTTTCGGGGAACATGACTTAAACATCTCAGGACATACTAAGAAACACTTTGAAACCCATCTTATTGAGTACTGGGGGGGGGGGGGGGGGGGGCGGGGGTGCACGGTAGTCGTGCTACCTTATGGACTATGTGTCAGTGTGTGTGTGTGTGTGCGTGTGCGTACCGTGTGTGTGTGTGTGTGTGTGTGTCCCTGCGCGTGTCATATGTCGGTGTGTTGATTTGTTCAACAATGTGTGGTTGAAGCCGTAAGGGTTTCATTGCGAATAGAATATGGACACGTGAAACTTAAACAGCAGTTTAGGGATGTGTCATGTCTGTTACGAGTCATGAGGGGCAGGCAACACATAAAATGACCACCTTGCCTTTATGTATCCGGAAGTTTACTTCTAGACTATGTCAGTAGTGAATTGAGGTATCTATGCCCCTAATAAAAGTATACTTTTTAATTTTTTATAATTTTTTTTTTATTGCAGATATAACTGACGGTGTTTAGCATCCTGTTAGAAGGCACACTCGAGAGATAGACACAAACAGAACCACTACCCGCACACTGTGTGTGCGTGTGTGTGCCTGCGCGCGCGCGCGCGCGTGTGTGTGTGTGACAGCGACTAGACCCCGCATTTGTGGACAGACAAGCTTGAAACTTTAGGATATTTTCCCCTACGTGAATTCTCCCCGGAAGCATTTTTATTTTTTTAATTTTTTTATATTTTTTATTAGTTTACACGTTGACAAGAAGGTGGCCGGCGTTTCACAAAAACCGGTTGATCCGCATCTCAGTCCGTATTTTTTGTTATTCTTACTAAACACTTTGCATACAGCTAGATTAAAGGGAGATATTGAATGAGTTCGTAATCCAGCGTTGTACCTCTTCAACTTTTTGAATAATACTTAATTCATTTTTTGCAAGTTTTGGAGCCACTATAGACTCCCATCAGTCAAACGGTCATCTCTGGAAGAAGCTGTGTGGATGAAAACAGCCAGCACAGGAAAAGGCTGCTTGCCCAATCATTCGTATGAGTGACGTGAAACATCAAATTCGTCACCGAGTTTACGGCGCCGTGGCGGCGGCCGGGACTGGCGATGCCATTACGTGAAGTTTATAGTGACGTCAATTCAGTTTCTGTTTCGAATATCCTACCGTTTCAAGCTGGTCTTTCCACAAATGCGGGCGACTCTAGTTGCTGTCACACACACACACACACATACACCGTACACGCACGCGGCACACACACACACACACATCATACGTCGTTTGGCGCCAAATGTACGTTCTCTAGGTTTGCGTGCCTAGATGTGACGTCATTTTTACTGTTACTTCCTTCAGTTACCACTGGGCCTTCTGGATACCCTGAAGTAGCGACTGATCTCTATACTTGTTTATTTTGAAGCCGAAGCCGGGTATTCACCCCGTGTGTTGTAACTGTATTTTCTAAGCGTATTCACCCCGTGTGTTGTAACTGTATTTTCTAAGCGCGTTTTTTTTTTTTCGGTTGGATTCTTCTCTGCATTTTACACGCTTGGCAGTCACCTTTCTTTGGTCTAGATTTTGTTACTTCTTTGCCAGAATTCGGGGCCCGCCCGCACAGCACTTCTGTACGACATCGTGTGCATTGTACGGGACACTCTCCGACAACTGAAGCCCCCGTTTCAAAAGTCTACCGGTGTACTAAGTTTTCAATACGGTAGACGACAAAAAGAACTTGTCGCAGTGACGACGTGGAACACTGATGTCACGTCATAGTAATTATATTTTTGCGTCATGTTTTATTTGTCATTCAAGACAGTCTGTTGTTTGTCTTATTAGCAGAACTGTAAAATGAAAGTGTATAAATTTGGCAGTCAAACACATTCTGTGTGTGAACTGCAAATCTTACCAATAACTTGAGTGACTTTAGGTTGTTTTGTTTCTTTAATGTCGGTGACCTTGTTTCTCAGCTGAGGACAATGGAGGTGTATTATGTGTCGTCGTTATATTTGATAATTGCGACCGTGACGTGCAAGCCTGGAATTGGAAAAAGCGCATCACTCGGGCCCCATTCTCATCAAGTCCACCAACAGGTACTGCAGACGTGAAACCGAGGGTACTCAGCGTAGGAAGATTTCCAGGGGAGTTTGATCCAAAAATCCGCAGTAGACGGAGAATGATACGTCTGGGTGTGTGTGTGAGTGGTGGAGGGGGGGGGGGGGGCGGGCTCTTCAGGTAGGCATACGGGTAACCTGAAAATTGCAAACAGTGACAACTCATGTACTAGAAGCCGCCTCCAGAATTTTCTGGTAGCACCACTAGTACAGTGCGGATTGCATCCCTACTAAAGCTTTATGAGGTGTTGCAGTGGAAGAAGACAGACTAATTTTGAAAAGGCAACACCTAGGCATTTTGTGGTGTAATTATTCTTTACTTTGAAACAAAGGCGTCGCCGAAAGCCAAAGGTGCACTCAATCAGATTAGCTCCAAGGGATGTAAGTTTTCATTTAAATTCTGAGAATGCTCTTGCTGTGTTAATGCCATGGAATTCCAGGCTGGTAAACTTGCATTGTGTCATCAGGACATCAGCTGCCCTTTTTGTGACTGCATCACTCACTAGATTTAGAAAGAAAGGGTAGTGGGAGAAGGAATGACAGACCTATCTTTTTGAGCCTAGCTTCCACTGAACACCTGCTGCATATAGCAATAGGGACTAACCCCCAGGGGCCCCGCAACCCGCTGGAGAATATCCGCGCTGTACTAGTGGTGCTA
Organism: Semisulcospira habei; assembly: GCA_036245525.1. NCBI lineage: Eukaryota > Metazoa > Mollusca > Gastropoda > Semisulcospiridae > Semisulcospira > Semisulcospira habei. The sequence continues at coordinate 222,759,305 of BTPG01000003.1, forward strand.
CCAGAAAATTCTGGAGGCGGCTTCCGAAGTAGTACATGAGTTGTCACTGTTTGCAATTTTCAGGTTACGCCGTCCTGTGGACACAATGCAAGCTTACCAGGTTGGAATTCCATGGCATTAGCACAGCATTCTCAGCAATTATATATATATATATATATATATATATATATATATATATATATATATATATATATATATATATATATATATATATATATATAAAGACAGAAAATGTAGCGACAAGCGGCACCACCAACCAGACCAACGGCACAGCTGTGACCTCTCGTGTCCTCTCAGCTGATGTCCACACCAACGTCCGGTGCAACAGAACGCTGAGAAAGCCGCGCCGGCGCCGGCGGTACGATTATGAAGACGTGCAGGAGTGGGATGACGACGACAGCAGTCTCAACTATGAGGTACATATATTTCAGTTTTAACCAATTCATTGCCAGCAGCCATGAGCTGTGAAACCATGCGGCCGGCTTAGAAACACGTAAATAAACGAAGGCAGCAAAAACATCGCCGCAATGGTTTTGCTGCGGCCGAGTCTTTGTGCGCTCGAGTCATGTGGCTGCAGAGTGTTCATAGGCGTAGGAACCAAAGGGAGGAATGGTGGTGTTTGGGGGGGGGGGGGTGCACCACAATGAAAAATGTAGGGGGGTGGGGGGGAGGGTAGTGGTGTAGCAACCAGAGAAGGTGGGGGGCGCTGGCATCCACCTTTATGAAAGTGGAGAGGGGTGGGGGCAGAATACCTCCCCCACCCCCCCTCTGGTTCCTATGCCTATGAACACTCTGCAGCCACACGAGCTCACAAAGACTCGACCGCAGCAAGAACATCGCCGCAAGTTTTTGCTGCCTTCATTTATATCTGTGTTCTCATGGCCACCCCAATGAAAATGTAGGGGGGTGGGGGGCGGAATACCCCCCCCCCCCTCCTTCCCGCTATATTATTGGAGATGATAAAATTTTTGAAGAAAGAAAAAAGTTGTGGAGGAAGAAAACGTATAAAATTGTATTTTTTAATTTATCGTTCGGAGAAAAAAATTCTTTTTTTTTTCTGGAGAAATGTTATGCTTGACTTTTGGACTTGATTATCATCATGTCTTTATCTTCCATGTTATTTGAATTTCCGAAAGTTGAACTTTCGTTAGGTAGTGCTGCCCCCACGTCAGGCATGCTTGAACCCCGCACCACCACCCCCTTTCCCCAAATCAAAAGTATCATTTTACGCCACTGATTACTACATGATGTGAATTTCTGTCTTGCTGGATCAATTAATTCTCTCACCCCCTTTTGGAGGAGCTCAGCTTACTTGCAGCTGATTGGGCCACCCCTCCACAACTAGCTGCAGACTGGAGTGCGTCATATTAATTTTCCTTCCGATGCGGGGACCCCTAAAGGCACATCTCCGTGATTGTAGCTTCGTGACAGCAGCACGAAAGCAGTAACGACAGTGACACAAATCAAGAACAAGCCCCATGTAGCGGACCAATGGCGATTCCGCAGTAAAGGAAGCTTGTTTTTCAGTATGGGACACAGTTTTAGCAAATTTAAAAAAATAAATATGGGCACTATTCCACCTGTTGCACCACAATGTGAAAACACACGAAACATTTTTCTGCGTGCCATGAAGCTAACTTTGTTTTGGTCATCTATGGCAGGCCGTTCCATTTGTAACTGATTAATTCATCCGAGGACACAATATTTACTTCTATGACTAATTTATCCTAGGACTAAATAATTATTTTTAGGACTAATTTCAACCAGATATCATGGACTCATTTCATGCGACATGACGCACAGTGATTGGTGGAAAATATGTACATTCATTGGACGATTTCACCCGAGGCATCATGGCTGTTTGGTTGGATTAGTAATTTGTCCTAGGATTAAATTGAATTTATCCTAGGATAAATTATTTAGTCCTAGCATTAAATATTTTGTCATAGGATGATGTGAAAAAATTTTTCCTGTACGTGGCAACATGTATTTGGAAGAATAAAGTTTCTTGACTTGACTTCAATCAGTTATAAGTGTAACGGCCTGCCGCAGTCATGTCGCTACTGCACCACTGTTGCGTAGATGTAGGGACTGAAACACAGCTCATTATCCCACGACTGCATTTCACAAAATTTAAAGTGTCACCTAATGACAATGTACTGGCCAGTTGCATATGTATTAACCATAATTGAAGAGTAGAGCCAGATTAACTTGGCGCCAAGCTAATCTGGCACTACTCTTGATCTGGTCGGTCCTCCATCTCCTGCTGTAGTGTTAGGGACTAAATGAGTTAAGGAATACTCTATGAAAATAATAACTTTGGGCGTTGTTTTCCGATCTCCAGCACGCAGCTACTGGTACTTTAAATAGTTCTTTAGGCTGCTTGAGGACGTTAAAATGAACATCAATCTCTCTCCTTCAGATGGAGGAGGTGGAGGAACCAAACCTCTTGCTGAAGATCGCCCGCAACTGGCGCCAGGCTGGAGTGCGTTTGGTGTTCCTGGGTGCCTTCCTTATAATGTTCCTGATGATCTGCTGCGGCCTCCTGCGTGTGGCCTGCAAGTACTGGTGCAAGTCGCTGTGCGACAGCTGCTCTTGCTGCTGTTCTCCAGGGATCAAGCAGTGCTGCCAGTACTTCTACAGCGACCCAAGTAAGACCACACTTAATGTGGTGTTAATTCATAAACTTGTGTGCATACGTTTGTGTGTGTATGTGTGTGTGCATACACCCGTGTTAGTGTGGATGTGTTTCTGCATACATTTATGTGGGAATGTGTTTTTATGCGTAAAGTGTATACATTATGTGTACAAACGTCTGGATGTATGCGTGTGTTTGTGTGCGAGAATAAATTTGTGCGAGATGTATACATGTGTTTCTACAGCGACCCCAGCAAGGCCATGGAGCCCTTTCTGTGTGCATGTGCATTGATGACTTGTCATAACATCAATATATATGTTTTTATCATAGTATGTGAAAAATGGGACACCTATTCACTTGGCAAAAAGGCTATTTCGCGAGTCAGGAAAGGTAAAAAAGATGGCGCCACAATGACGTCACCATTTTAAGACATTAAACCATTGTAATGATAGGTAAAAATATCATTTCCAAAGATATCAGTCATTTAGTTCTGCATGCTTTTTTACGAGAACTGGATCGTTAGCACCAACCCTACCCCCCAAAAAGCAAATTATAGGGCCCAAAGATGGAAAATATGACCACAGTACATGTCCTCCTATATTCAATACGCTATTTTGGGGGGGCAAACACATAGGTGATAAGCTTCCGAAAAAAGGGATCTTCAATCCCGGGGGGGTAGGGGTGGGGGGTGGGGGTTCACTTCCTACTTGACAGCCTATCATGTTTTGATTATTTAAGAAAAAAAAAATGCTTCGCATTAACTCTTGGGGTCACTATGAAATTTGGTCGACTTTCACTGACTGACGTCATTTCAGTGTCGTTGAGTAAGCTGAGAACGGTTATTTCGAAGCGAACATAGTAGGCTAGACAATCTATGGCTTTTGATAGCCAGGTTGTTCAATCCCTCTAATTTGTTGAGGGGGGGGGGGGGGGGCTGTGTTTTAAGTAACGATGTGTCATATTGGCCGTCTCAGTGGCACCGCTGCACTGTGACAAACAAATTAGTATTCATAGAAAGGTATTATCATTGGGTATCTTTATACCAAGTTTGGGTTTGAAGTTGTGAATAGTATTCACTTGAGAAAAAAAAATTTTTGGGTCAAAATATGGCATTTTTTTTACCTATTTCTTGATTCCCTGTGAGCTTGACCTTTAAGGGAGGTCACTCAAATGGTATTTTAGAAAGGTCTTGCCACAAAGTATGCCTAGGCCAAGTTTGAAGACTGGCTTGAATAGTCTCTGAGAAAATGCCAACATTAAAGTACCAGCTCATCAGAGATCTGTCAGAGAGACAATCATGCAAACTAACCCGCAGAGCCAATCACACAGAAAACCTCTGATCCACAGAATAAGATCAGCGCAGACATCGAGATCAATTAGTTTCTGTAACATTACATGGAACTGAATGGTGGAAAGGGCAGCAGACAGATCCATGAAGAGTACTCGCACAGTAGTGCTCTATCAATCTAAATGACTGGCTATCATATTCACAAGTCAGAGTTGCATCATCTACCCCTCTATACGCCATGTAGGCAAACTGCAGCGTATCTAAAATAGCAGACACAGACGTGATCAGCTGATTACAGGCAAACCTTTCAAAACATTTGGCCAACAACATTTGTTCTTACTCAGGAAACTTAATAGTTTTGACATCAGTCAGCATGTTTTAGTTCTCGCCTATAGAAGTCTTGTTGAGAGCATTCTCTCCTTCAACATTTCTACCTGGTATGGTAACCTCACAGTAAACCAGAAAACAAAGTTAAGTTGTGTTGTCAACATGGTCAGCAAAGTGATCGGTCTGAAGCAGAAACAGCTGTCTGCGGTGTACGAGTCAGTCCTGTTAAACCCCTCCACCCCCTTCACGTTTGCTTTGAGAAACCACTATCAGGGAGGAGGCTTAAGGTTCCATTTTTGTTGGCCTGGAAAAATGTCTACAAGAGATCTTTCATCCTTTCTGCTGTTGCTGTGTTGAATGCTGTTTATGATTATGAAGTTGTGTTGCGCGTTTTTATGGGCGTTTACCTTATGCTGACAGTGCTGCGCCTTACTTATCTTTTAATTTTAATTATTATTTTTTCTTCAGAGATGACAGAACAGAGATAGATAATGTGGGTCTCCCACCCCACCCTCCCCCAATCAATTGATTTATTCTAATTAGCACGGTAATTAGACAACCCACGTCAGCACTTACCACCAATACCTTTATTACCTAGCCATTTTAGTTCCACTCCAGAAATCATTCAAGCTACGTTTTTTGATCAGCTACCAACCCGCGAGTATTAAGGCAGATACCCCACCCAACCTAAATTATTAATGCTGTCATTGGCTTCTTTAAACAAAGGCTAATTAATCAATCAATGCTGCCACAGTGAGATTATTAGAGTTAGAATGTGGTAAGATCATATGCGACACACGCGGCATACATTGTACAGACACACGTAACATGTGGCGTACAGACATACGCGACTTATGCGACACACACACAGCAAGAGAAAACAAAAGCTAATTAAACTACCAACGATTACAACACAGTCAGTATAAAGTACTGAATACCTAGTCAAGCCGTCACGCGTCACTGGTTTTATAGCGCACACGGCCCAGCCATGCACTCAGTGTACCTAAAGCGGAACAGTCAGCCAGCTAATTTTGGCTCAGCATAGGTGAAAAATTTTGTAACGCTGTGTTCGCACAGTGAAGAACATTCTCGATTCCTAAACTGTCCCCCTACAACTGAAACTGTCCCCAACAACTGAAAGTGTCCCCATCAAAACAAGGGGGACAGTTTTAGAGCCTAGAATCTTCCAAAGCACGTGTTTGCTGATGTAATCGCCCACAAATAGCGTATGTATGTCGTAGTTGGCTACACGTCAGCGTTTGCTGATTCACATCTTGTAACCTGTTCCCACGAAATTTGTTGGAACAGGTCACCTATAGAGGTATAAAGTCGACTCACAGTCTAGAAAGTCCCGAATGACGTGTTTTCTTATGCAATCGTTTGCAATACCGCAGGCATAAAAGTAAACCCACAACCAATAATCATTTCTTTTCCGATTATTTCGGTGCCAATAGGACAGTAAGCAGCAGGGCCAAACGATAACCAGGCATAAATGGCGAGCAACCAAAACGAATCTGTTGAGGAAATGGAGATTAGTGAAAGCTCAAAACGAACTTACACTCAAGCTTTTTTAGACAAGCTGACAAAAGACGAGACTCTTGCTAAAAGTCGCCTACGCAAAGACTTAGCAAGAGCGAAAAATAGAAAGGAAACATGTTTTCAAAACATGAAAAAGACAAAAAAGAGAATTAAACTTATGGTTGAAAAGCTACGAGAGCAACAATCATCTTTTGACGATGCTGTTGCTGACATACAAAGGCTAAAAGGTCTCCTTAAAGAAGAAAAAAGTGGCTAAATGTGGCAGTGTTTTTTTCTACACGTCTTTGGCATACCTCGCGAGGGGGAGCCATAAATACCTTCTAGGTATTCTGATGAGACCTAACAGGTTGAAATGGCTCACAGGTTAGTACTCTATTTTTCATAGTTTGAGATCTTTCTTTCTCATATGGTGTGAAATCTGTGACACTAACCTTTGAAAGCTCTGACATTTCCAAATCAACTCCAGCTTTATCCAGGGCGTTTTGAAAGCATTTGTGTACCCAGGTAAGGGAACAGTGTAATTTAGTGTAACACATGACCGCTTTTTAATACCAGGAAGGTGTTCGCTTTCAATAGGCCTGTAGTGAAATAAACACCATTACAAGATTCAAGGAGGGACAGGAATATCAGAGATAGGCAGAAGGGGACTTCTAAAGCACTTCATTTTTTTTTTTTTATACTGAGTTCACGCCTAAAACATGTTTTTAAATTAACAAAACCATACCTCAACTTAAATCATAATGTATTTTGAGAAAAAAAATTATAGCTTTATTTTAAAAACAATTCACCCATGCGCTGGGAAAAAAAAGTAAATTACAAGTACATGATAAGGTAACCTATAAGTTACTTTCAACTGACACATAACTTATAGGTTACCTTATCATGTACTTGCAAGTTAGTTGTCACAAATTCTTATAAGTGACTTAAAATAAGAACTTATAAGAACCTAAACATAAGCACTTGTAAGTTCTTAACCCTAGTCAACAACTTACTCGGTCAGAATTTCCAAGTTACAAGGACAACAAGAAAACTTTTTTTTCTCAGTAGTACTCTGGTGGTGGGGCTGATGGCGTCAAATGAGCAGGCATAAAAGGCATGACATCTCTTTGTGAAGAGTATTTCAGAATTAATGAATGATTACCAAAACTGATCTTTACTTGCTTGTAAGTTCTCGAACTTTTTTCATAGTTTCTTCTACGCCTATCTTTTTTCCTTGTTCTAAAAAAGATTTCTTTAGCTCTTCAACATTTACAGCCTGACTACGCATCTTATTCTGTATTTCAGACTTTTGTTGTTTATAGTTGGCCAAATCATCCTGGACTCTTTTAAATTCGTTATCGTCAATTTCATTATCTTCCAAAGATTTACTAATAATAAGTTTCATACTCGTCAGCTTAGCTGCTGCGAGCGTACTTAATGCTTCATGCTTCTGCAACTTAGTATAAAATTTTTTGTTAAGGGCTTCCATACCAAAGCATGCCAGGCTTGTGGCAAGGCCAACAGCTTCAACAGCAATTCCTACGACACTTCCCACCCCCGTTGCAAACAGAGTTATACCTCCTACAGATAATCCGGCCGAAACCACCCCCATGGCCATTGATGTGTTGTGTACAGAATTGAAAACCGTATTGTAACGGCGTTTACACCTCGAGTATTTTGCTTGTTCTTCTTCCAAATACTTCAACGCTTCTGTAATATTCATTAAACGGAATGAATCTGCCTTTAATGTTTTATCACGCTCAATAGGCTCAAGCTGCTCAGGTGGTATTTGTGGATACAAGTTCACCATTTTTTCTGACAAATATTTTTTTAATCAGCAATTACATTTTGCAACTCTTCAAAAGTATACAATTTGTTAGCATAATAAAATGCAACAAGATCAATGTGTTCAAGGTTTATGTAAGTTAGACGAACAAAAGTTGCTTTGTCGACCACCACCTTGACAGCTGGAACACTGCTCGAAACATTAATAACATCATTATTTTTTGTAATAGCAATAAAGACCTTTGATGATTCTGTTACTGTTTCATTCCATGTAAGTTTAATTCCTTGTGCTATATTTGCCTCTTTTGCAGAAGCAACAGATTTCATGATAATTTCAAATACTATTGTCACTTCTCTAGCCACGACTAAGCTTGCTGGCATAAACACAACAGAAGTATCTGATCTACCCTTTCTAGTTGTAAGAAGATATCTCCGTATCTCATAATTTTCAACTTTCAGTTTTTCTCTGCTATTGTTGTCTGGGGCAAAACTTGGAACAAGGCTTACAATAAGCGGCCCAGAATTAACAACCTTCCTAAACACTAAGGCGCCTTCATCATCAGTGTATACATAAGGACTAATAAATTCAATCTTTATGTCCCAGTCAATTGTGGGTGGTGGTGCCGGTACAGGTGAAACAACCCACTTACTACCCACATGTATTAAGTTGTAAGGCGCATTATTTACAGGTGGAGTAGGTACAGTAACATCACGAAGCTGACCAAGTTTAGGAATCTGTTTTTCACCGTCTTTTATGTCAACAATTACTTTCCTCTTGTACATGCCATTTGAATCAAGTTCAAAACCATATATTTCTCCAACATCCCCCTCCTTCTCAAAATCCTGTACATCAGCCAAATCTTTCAACTCTGTTACTGGACATGCAACTGGTATGATTGTTCGCTTTGGACCAAGACCACTCATTTTTATAAACAAAAATAAAATTATTTAACTTCTAACACTACACTAAAATCATGCATAAGAACTAGTTTGTCATCCTGATTAGTTACAGACAAACACAGTGATTCAAAGAAACTAGAACCTAATTTTTTAAACTGCAAATTAGGAAATCTAACAACTACACTTTCACAATATGGGGTAGTTCCAGTCGGCAAGCATCTTAACAAAGTTGAAGGCTTTCCATTGTGTACATTTTCAGTAGTTGATTGATTGATTGTACATTGCTTAACGTCCCGACAGCAACAAGGCTTTCTCAGGACGTGCCTGCACTGCTTGTGAAAAAAAAAACAACTAAACAGAACATTGAATGTATGTCGCCAGCCGGTCAAATACGTTAAATAAACCTAAAACATGGGGGCCTAAATAAAGCTAAGACCATTAACAACACACATCCAATATCAAGAGCTACAGGCAGTGCAGACAGTAGGGAGAGTTTTAAAAAGGCAAATACAGGTGAATGGATCTCTGGTAGACAGAAACACATGCCCCAGAATAGAGAGGAAAACTCACCCTGTGGGTTTGATTGATTGATTGATTGATTGTACATTGCTTAACGTCCCGACAGCAACAAGGCTTTCTCAGGACGTGCCTGCACTGCTTGTGAAAAAAAATAAACAGAACATTGAATGTATGTTGCCAGCCGGTCCAATACATTAAATAAACCTAACACATGGGGCCTAAATAAAGCTAAGACCATTTAGCAACACACATCCAATATCAAGAGCTACAGGCAGTGCAGACAGTAGGGAGAGTTTTAAAAAGACAAATACAGGTGAATGGACAAAGGGTAGACAGAAATACATGCCCCAGAATAGAGAGAAAAACCCACCCTGTGGGGCTGACCAGGGTGACCCTGGAAACAAAAAAATACCTAACCCCACCCAAGTCCCCCAGGGCAGACCCGGGTGGGGGCACCCTGTGGGGCTGACCAGGGTGACCCTGGGAACTAAAAAGTACCTAACCCCACCCAAGTCCCCCAGGGCAGACCCGGGTGGGGGATTTTCAGTAGTGTTCAGTTCTTTTAAATAAACATTTAGCACTGTGTGTACTGACAAATGAACAGGATATCTGCCAGTTATTCTTGGTTTTTTTTGGTGATAGTAGACGTTCGACTGATTGTGACCAATCTTCATCTAGATGTGTTATTTTTTTACCTAAAAATCCAAGTAATAATAAAAGACTAATTGATAAAGAAAACTGACCACTTTTTGGAAATTCAATTGTAACAAGTAAATTAGCTGGGTTTAAAGTTGCTTTAATTTTAAATTCATTTTGATTGATTGATTGATTGTACATTGCTTAACGTCCCGACAGCAACAAGGCTTTCTCAGGACGTGCCTGCACTGCTTGTGAAAAAATAAACAGAACATTGAATGTATGTCGCCAGCCGGTCAAATACGTTAAATAAACCTAACACATGGGGCCTAAATAAAGCTAAGACCATTTAGCAACACACATCCAATATCAAGAGCTACAGGCAGTGCAGACAGTAGGGAGAGTTTTAAAAAGGCAAATACAGGTGAATGGACAAAGGGTAGACAGAAACACATGCCCCAGAATAGAGAGAAAAACCCACCCTGTGGGGCTGACCAGGGTGACCCTGGGAACTAAAAAATACCTAACCCCACCCAAGTCCCCCAGGGCAGACCCGGGTGGGGTACCATTCAGCTAAAGTACAAAAGTCATAATACCCAGCTCGTAAAGTATCACCCTTCTCAATACCATCAAGAGTTCCACTTACAGAATAATTTTCATCATCCGTTACATTAAACCACTTTACTGTATAAAACATTTCATGGATAGCCACAGCCTTGTTACCATCTCGATTATCGATTCCATTAGTTAGCCACACTGGTTTGCTCGTGTCAAGATTTGTTAAGGTTATAAACATTTTTATTATCACATAAAAAAAAAAGCACAATGGAATTTAAATCACCAACAATTGCCATTGTAAACGCGTTTCAATTTAACGTGGATGCCAAGTATAATGTTGCACCAACTTATGACCAGAAAATAATTCAACTAAATCAGCTTGATATAGCTTTGTCTGAAGGAGATTTATTTCAAGTGAAAGTGCCAAATCCTTATGAGCATTACCTAAACCCTCCAATTACAGATGACTCTACTGCAAGAAAGTGGTCTTCAAGCCCACTACAGATGTTTCAAAACCAACTTAACTTTGCTATACTATGCTCAACTACAGGCTGTGGCGTTTCTTTTACAGACCATTTGAATCACCCAAACAAACTGATTAAGTCTGTCTATCGTTTCCACACGTATTACCAGCTTAGAAGAATACTGTCAGAACTGCATACCCCACTGCCCACTGAATCCAGTTTTAATCAGTTTAACAATCCCATGGATTTGAAAGCATTTGAACGGATCTGTAATGAATTTAACATCAGTACAAAGTATGACTTTACACAAAAACTTGATGATCACAAAGGCATGGGAACATTGTATTATGCTATGAGTCACAGACAATACCCTCAAGATTATTACCCTGGTTACACTTCATTCTCATCAAAATCTGAAGTGTGGTTAGGCTCAATTTAACAGAAACAGTCTAATGCCTGGACCACATTTGTCTTAGATAAGAGTGACGGATTTACTCAAGCAGGAGTCGAACGCATAAATGAGTCTATCAGAACATATGTGTGGTGTATTCTAGGAGCACAAGCTCAAACAAAATCAAACATTTTGAATGGAAGTGGAAAGTTCGATTCACAAAAACAGTTTCTCGCTAATCTTGAAGATTCAGTAAATTCATCAGTTGATCTCCCATCTAGCATACAACGTTACCAAGACGTTCTCAGATATGCTAGATCAAAAGTTGACTTTGTAGTTGGTATTGGGTTATACATGTTGCCATCAGACCTTCAACTTCAAATGGGGACAATAACAAATTATAATAATGAAATAGTTGTTGCAGGTGTTGGTCAGAAATTAGGACTCAATCAATCTGTAAACTTGGGGGCCACAACCACACATGTACAGTCATTAAAACCATTACAGACAGTAACACCCCTGGCCACGGCACCAGTAACATCATCACCTGTACAGACAGTAACAGCTCCAGCTTTGACACCGGTACCCATAACGATAACACCAACACCAATCCTTGACACACATGAGTCAGAGAGAACAGCATTGGTAATAGGTCTCACTGGATTAGGGGTATTACTTCTTTACCTGTTTCATTAAATAACCCACCATCAACCCTCCTACTGTAACCAAAAAGACCCACACATGCTCTGCCATAAACCCTACTGCCTTCGCTGCAGTACTAATCAACCAACTGACAACCGTGCCTATAATGCCAGGAAGTACCCAACGGAGAAAGAAACACGCTTAGAAAAGACGGGTACAACACAATTTATTAATATTTCGGGTAAATACCCTTTGTCAAAATAGACAAACAAACAAACATAGAGATTAGCCGCTACTTATCTTCAATGGCAGAAGGAATGTGGCAACTCAATGCCAGGCAACTTTATTAATATTTCGGGTAAATACCCTTTGATTGATTGCAGATAGAAAGATCAGGAAGGTTAGAAGTGATTAGTATTGGGAGACAAAAACTGAAAACACAAGTCAACAGGATTAGAGAAACTATTCAAAAAATACTTCACGAAGACACTACTCTGGCTGAGAGACTTTAAATGTGTGGGTCTTTTTGGTTACAGTAGGAGGGTTGATGGTGGGTTATTTAATGAAACAGGTAAAGAAGTAATACCCCTAATCCAGTGATTTAATCAACTCAATCAAATTTATTAATATTTCGGGTAAATACCCTTTGTCAAAATAGACAAACAAACAAACATAGAGATTAGCCGCTACTTATCTTCAATGGCAGAAGGAATGTGGCAACTATAATGCCAGGCAACGCGTCTACTGCTTTCAGAGCCAATTTCTTAAGCAAGTCTGATATGTGAGACAGTTGTTTCTTTACCCACGACTGTAAGTCTTTTGGATCTGTGGGGACTGGGGTTGGTGGACCAGGGGTTGGTGGTGCTGGAGGTGGAGAACCACCCCCGGAGACAGCCAACACAACTGTACTGATAATAAACCCCAGAGCTGTAATTAAACTGGCAATTGTGATACCCTGTTCTCTGAAAAGTGTTTTAAGTCTCTCAGCCAGAGTAGTGTCTTCGTGAAGTATTTTTTGAATAGTTTCTCTAATCCTGTTGACTTGTGTTTTCAGTTTTTGTCTCCCAATACTAATCACTTCTAACCTTCCTGATCTTTCTATCTGCAAATCATTTAATCTGTGTTGAATTCTTTCTTTCATTTCTGTGTCAAGATTCTCATTGCCTGCTGTAGCCAGTTTCTCTTTTTCACGTTCTATGTGTTTATCAAGCTCTCCTAGTTTGGCTAAATTATTTACCATCTCACCTCTTATTGTCTGCAGTGATTTATCCAAACCCATAATCTCCCTCATTGACAAAGGTGGATCATCTATTGTTTTCGTAACATCATTTATTTGTCCTTCAGTAAATGAAGTTTCTTGTATCACTGTGTTTGCTATTTCTGGTAGGCTTGTTATTGGTGCCATTTCAATCTCTTGCCCCGTTGGCAACTTTGTTTGCGTGTCGTGAAGCACACTAACAAGTCTTGGGGGAACAGGAGACCCTCCAATACCAAGGTATCTTGCCAACCCAGAGTTACCACCGACTTCACCTTTAATTGTACTTAAAGCTCTAAACTTAGAAGGATTATTTTTATGTGTTAGATTTATTTTCCCTCTGTCTGTATTTACAAATAAGTGTCCTTTATCATATTCAAACTGATTAGGATCTATTACATCTGGGTGGACACCAACACTGTCATAAAATGAGTTTACTTTGTCTTTTAATAGTTCGTGATACATACTAGAACTAGTTACCATTCCAGTCATATCTGTTGCACCAGTATCATAGTCATTCATGTCATCCATTTCAAAATCTTCATGATTAAATCCTCCCGCTGCCATTGTTTTATTAATTTATTATTTTTTATTGTGCATAATAAAAATGACACAGTCTTACGGATCAAAGTTAGACCCATACAGAAAACTATGTGAGCCCCTGGGTGTTAAGGGCATTCGACAAACAATAGTCATCACAAACAATCCAAGTACCATAGACCAGAACCAAACACTTACAGTCAAGTTTCCAAACCTAGGACCCAGTGACGTTATTGTTCCTGGCACTGCACGCCTTGCTTTTAATATTGAACTATCATCAGACGCAGACGTGAACAGAACACTAGTTAACAATCTTGGCAGAGCAATTGTTAGAACTATTAAAGTAAAACTTGAAGGACAGGAAGTGTTTAGTCTTGATGACTCAGATGTATTCTACTGTTACAAAGACCTTTGGCTAACAAGAGAAGAACGAGAAGACCGTATTTACCAAGGCATACAGCCAGATAATGTTGGTAAACTTCGAATCGACGCCGGAGATAAAGTAACTAATACAGCCATGGATGTTATAATGGCCGAAACATATGGATCCAGATTCTACATTCCACTTGAGTTTGAAATCCTAACAGCTCATCTGCCTTATTATCAAGGAGCACTGAATGACCGTCTGAGTTTTGAACTAACCTTCAATGACTACTCCAAAGTTATTAAATCATCTGATCTTAGTGCAACATACAAGATCTCTAACATTTCCTTGGAATATGAAATTGTCACACACACTGAACTAGCCAGACTCATACAAAATCAGTATCAGTCAAGACTACCAATTTATTATGACAGGGTGATTAGACATAGTTTAATACCCAAAGACAAAAGCGACCCAATGTGGAACATAAACTTAAACACGCCTGCTAGGTCACTGAAAGGTATTTTTATGTTGTTTATTGAACCAGCGGCTCCATACAAACGGGATTCAGAAAAATTCTACAATCCTAAGATTACACATTTGTCCTGTACAATCGAAGGCCGTCCTAATCAAGTGTACGCATCTGGAATGTTACCATACCAGCACTACGATGAGATCACAAAGTATTTTGCAGGAGGAAGGATTAGAGATAAACCAGCAAACATTGCGTGCAAAGATCTACATCTGTATGACGTTAGGATTGGTCAATACCTGACAAACAAGTATGCACTGTGGTTAGACCTGCGTAGTACAGATGATGACTATCTTCATGGGTCAGGACGAACTGTTGAGAATGGTAGTGATGGGATTACAATTCAGATACAAAAGAAGGTTGAAACTGCTGCAGCCATAAATATATATTTGTACCTGATATATGACGCACAACTCAATATTGCAGAAAGCAGACTGAGTGGACACATATATTAAAATTATATTGTGTATTAAAATGAACCGGGGCTTAATGACACTCGATCCACACTGTGGCTTATTTGTTGGTGCCACAGGGTGTGGGAAAACTGAATTTGTACTTAACCTCTTACAAACAAGATACATCCACCACTTTGAAAACATTGTAATATTTTGTCCAACAATCAAACACAACAAAGCTTATCACAACCGTTTATTCATTTGGACTGACAGCAACATATACTTAGTCGACCCTGAGAAAAAACTGAATGACTACCTACAATATTTTTTACAAGCAATTTGAAGGACAGCCAACGTTGTTTATTGTTGATGACTGTTCTGCAGAGAAAGACATTGTCAAGAAGAGAAACACTTTAGCAGAACTTGCCTT
This sequence comes from Semisulcospira habei, assembly GCA_036245525.1. Lineage (NCBI taxonomy): Eukaryota > Metazoa > Mollusca > Gastropoda > Semisulcospiridae > Semisulcospira > Semisulcospira habei. Next base: position 222,774,487 of record BTPG01000003.1, read on the forward strand.
CAGTGGCAGACATGCAAACATAAGTGTATGGATTCTCACTCAGAAATATAATGCTGTACTGAAAGATTTTCGAGAACAGTTAAAGTTTATATGTTTGTTTTACTGTAAGGATCGTGACAGCTTTGAAGACTGTCTCAGAGAAAACGATGTCATCCCAAATAAGCATGAACGAGACAATGTGAAAAACAAACTGAAATTGACTAAGCATCTAAAGCTTATCTTAAAGACAGATCAGCCCACAGGGTATGGGTTAGTAAATTAATTTATACTTTTAGTTTGTCTATAAAAATGACAGACGGACAAAAGGAGCAAAATTGGCCTATTGGTGAAATCATAGATATTACATATTGCTTTAAAGATGTTAAATATGTAAGCCAGCTTTATAATAAAGAGTCACCAGATAATTTTTTTATGTTACCAGCAACACTGTATATGACTGGTAATATAACTTTAAGTGTTGATAATCCATTTATAAAAAAAATAACTGTTGATATTAAGACACAGTCATTTACTGTTAATGAATATTTAAGTGGTTGGTTTGCTAAATTGTGTAGTGATTTAGCAAAAGAACTATATAAAATAAATTTATATTTTAACGTTGTTACATTTAATAAAATGGTATTGCACATACAAAACCAATAATGATGATTGAGTCAGTGTGTAAACAAATCTGTTTTGTAGGAGTTACAGTCAATAAAGTGCCATTTTCATTATATAATTTTCTATTTATTTTTTTGTCGGACAAATAAAAAAGATGGACAACCATCAAAGATTAAGAAACGTGTTTCACACAACTGACTTACCTATATCTAATATTTACAATGTCTATGAATCAATAGAAAGATCTTTTTTAGTCATACAAAATAACCTTCTTTCTGATAGTGTAAAGATTCAGATTGTTGCAAAAATAGAATTTGCCAGAGATGTTGGTGAAGTTATTGTAACGTATATCTCGACAAGGCAGCACACAGTTAATTCGAGAAGAGAACTAGAGAAAGTGTTTAGAGAAAGATTGTTACCAGACTTCCATGAAGCAATTGACAGAGCAGAAATGCAAGGGTCTGGCTGGCATGAAGGCCTTGTACATGAACTACAACTGAAGCAGTCAAGATATCATCCTATACTAGGTAAATCATGGATACCACTTCCAACTGAGGTTGCAAACAAAAAGGCTGTAGTCAATATTCAAAACAATGATAATTTATGTTTTATGTGGTGTGTGCTTGCTAAACTTCATTTTGTAAAAGCAAAACCTGATCGTGTATCTAACTATACCAAATTTGTAAACGAACTCAACTTCAGTGGCATTGAGTTCCCTGTTAAAATAGGATATAGACTTGTTTGAAAAACTAAATCCTGGTATATCTGTGAATGTTTGTGTGGGAAAATGAATCTGAGAATAAGTTACAGCTAATTAGAGTATCTCCAATTGCCCCAACCTATGGGCAGCCAGAAGATAAACATGTTGACATGTTATTAATCGGCCCTGCCGGTGATGACAATAACTTTCACTACACAATTATCAGAAATATGTCACGTCTAATTCATGGGCATACAACAAAACACAAGGGCAAACAGGAAGTGTGCAAGAGATGTTTACAAAGATTTTCCTCCATAAAATTAGCAGACAAACATGTTTTACATTGTAGGTCAGCTGATGACATACAAACTGTACTTAAGTATCCAGATCCTGGTAGTCAAGTGTATTTTAAGAACTATGGGAATCAGCAAAAGCTGCCGTTTGTAGTGTATGCAGATTTTGAATCACTCGTTGTTCCATATGAGGGTCCAGTTCCAGAGTCATTACCAAAGACTATAAAATTGAGTGACCAAGTGGTGTGTTCTTTTGGATACATTTTTGTTAGGTCAGACGGTCTTCATTCAGAACCTGTTATCTACAGGGGTGAAAATGCAGCATGCCTGTTTTTAACAGAAATGAGACAACTGTATAGTCAGGTAGTACAATATCTCACAACATGTCAGATGCCTTTGGTGATGACAGAAGAAGACAAACTAAAATTTGATACAGCAGAGACGTGTTGGATTTGTGAACAGCCTCTGGGAGGTGATAAAGTTCGTGACCACGATCACATAACTGGGCGTTACAGAGGTGCTGCACATAACAATTGTAACTTATTATTAAAAACAGATCCTAAGACATATAAGTTACCAATCTTTTTTCACAATCTGAAGGGATATGATTCACACATCATCATGCAGGCTGTTGATGAGTCTTACAGAAAAATTAGTTGCATTACCCAGACAACTGAGAAGTACTTGACTTTTAGATTGGACAAATTAGCATTTTATGACTCCATGCAACATTTGTCTTTAGGTCTTGCTAGTCTGGCAGAAGGACTGAGTGAGTATCCAATAACAAGTAAATATTTTGAGCCGGACTTGATTAAAAAAGGTGTTTATCCATATGAGTACATCAGTGACTGGGTAGTTTTTGAGGAAAGGAGACTGCCTCCAAAAGAAAAATTTTATTCTACACTAACTGGTAAAGGTATTTCTGACTCTGAATACCAGCATGCACTTGATGCGTGGGATAAATTAGGGTGTCAGACAATTGGTGATTACCACGATCAGTACTTGAAAGCTGACGTTTGCTTGCTAGCAGATGTATTTGAAAGTTATCGTGAAAAGGGTTTGTTGCACTACAGTCTTGACCCTGCTTGTTACATCACTAGTCCTGGCATGACGTGGGATGCATTTTTGAAATCCAGTAAGATATTTATAGACCTGTTGTATGATCGTACGATGGGTGAAATGGTGGAACGTGGATTGAGGGGTGGCATTAGTATTGCAGCAAATAATTATGCCAAGGCAAATAATAAATATCTTGACGACTTTGACCCTCAATGTCAAGGTCATTTATTACGTACGTGGACGCTAACAATTTGTACGGATTCGCGATGTGTGAATTATTACCATTAAAAAACTTTTGTTTGTATGATTTGTCACAGTATGGCATAAAAAAATTAACAAAATATATTATGGATCGAGGTCAAAATGATGAAAAGGGTTGGATCTTTGAAGTAGACCTTGAGTACCCGCACCACCTACATGATTACCATAATGATTATCCATTAGCAGTTGAAAAAATGAGTATGACGGGAAAAAAAGAAGACACCAAACTTGTGCCAAATCTAAATGACAAATTTAATTACGTTTGTCACTATCGATTGTTACAGTTTTACATCAGACATGGGTTAGTACTAAAGAAAGTTCACAGAGGAATTCAATTTGAACAAAGTGCTTTCATGAAAGATTACATAATGAAGAATACAACATTGCGTGCGAGAGAAGGTAACACTGCATTTGACAAAGACTTCTTTAAGCTTATGAACAATGCCTGTTTTGGCAAGACAATGGAAAATCCTCATCACCGCAAAGATGTGAGACTGGTCACAACTGAATCAGGTGCAATTAAACTTACAGGCAAGCCACAGTACACAGGGTACAAAGAATTTCATTCATCATTGTATGCAGTGTCACTCAAAAAAAAGATTGTTAAACTGGACAAGCCAGTATTTATAGGTATGGCTATTCTGGAGTTGTCAAAACTGTTGATGCTTGAATTTTATTATGATTACTTCAAACCAAAGTATCCTGACTGCCGTCTGTTATACACTGACACTGACTCTATGATCATTGATGTGTGTACTGAAGACTTTTATGAAGACATGAAAACAGAGTTACACATGTATGACACGTCTGACTACCCTAAAGACCATCCACTGTTTAGCACACAAAACAAGAAAGTGCCTGGTAAGTTTAAGGATGAACTAAATGGTGTGCCTATAGTTGAGTACGTTGGACTGAGATCAAAAATGTATTCTATACTGCACCAGAAGGGTAGTCAGTCAAAAGCCAAAGGTATCAAGAAAACAGCGATAAAAAATAAAGACATTCGTCATGAACATTACAAGCAAGTGTTAGATGGTGCATTAATGCCTGATTATCCAAACAAGTCACTGAGATCAAACAAACATAATCTTGAAATGATCCAAACACATAAGAAGTCTCTGGCAGTTGGAGACACAAAACGAGTGTTTCATAGTAAGGAAAAAGCTTATGCACCTGGTCATTACAGACTCAAGTTATCTGAAGAAATAGCTGACGAACTGGTTGATGAATTAATTGATGAGTTAGTTACTGAAATGAGTAACGGTGTCTGGGGGAATAATCTGTAATTCTTCTCTGACAAATGCCCTCTTTGGTGCAGGCTCATACAGATAATATATTGTTGCATTAGCTGAAGGAACTATTTTTTTTATATTATGAACATATGTAGACCAAATTGGATCAGTTGCCCTACGTCTAACGTCATTTTCAGCCTCACCAGGTTGATACAAATATCTCACCTGTTTTGTAAATAAGTTAGTGTCTGGAGGTGTTATTGCTTTTATTTCTGACGGTATTGTTTTCAATTTAATAGAATCAACAGGTTTAGGGTGACCATCATTATTCATTGCTTTTATTACAGAAGGTAATCTTTTAACCCACTCAGTGTTACGTGCGTCATGCATGAGTTCCTTAGAATACTGATAGCTAAAAAGTCTCTCCGATAATTGCTTGTTAAAGTTTTCAACAATTGCCTGTGATCTATGCAAGCCTGGAATACCGCGTCTAACCAGTACGCCATGCTTTGCAAATAATTGATTAACTGCACCTTTAAATTCTGATCCGTCATCGACCTGCACAAGTCTGGGGTATTTCAGGGGGCCTCTTTTGTAGATACTTGATAATGCAGTGGCCACTGTTACAGCTTTTTTGTCAGTTATGGGTTCTGCATCCTTATACCTTGAAGCTATGTCAACAACAGTTAATGCATACTTGTATCGTTTCTTTCTTATTGTGTCATGCGGAAGAAACAGGAGGTCCATTTGGTGTGTGTCATTAGGTTTTATTGATTGATTGTACATTGCTTAACGTCCCGACAGCAACAAGGCTTTCTCAGGACGTGCCTGCACTGCTTGTGAAAAAAAAACAACTATACAGAACATTGAATGTATGTCGCCAGCCGGTCAAATACATTAAATAAACCTAACACATGGGGCCTAAATAAAGCTAAGACCATTTAGCAACACACATCCAATATCAAGAGCTACAGGCAGTGCAGACAGTAGGGAGAGTTTTAAAAAGGCAAATACAGGTGAATGGACAAAGGGTAGACAGAAACGCATGCCCCAGAATAGAGAGAAAAACCCACCCTGTGGGGCTGACCAGGGTGACCCTGGGAACTAAAAAATACCTAACCCCACCCAAGTCCCCCAGGGCAGACCCGGGTAGGGTGTGTCATTAGGTGATGTGTTTTCAAAATGAGGCCTTGTTATTTTTCTTGGAGCAGGAAGATATATTTGCCAAATTGCCTGTTTTTTAAGCCACTGTTTTATTTGGTTAACATCTCCACCCACAGCAGCATGTAATTTTTTTATTGCAGTATTTCCTTTCCAGTAGCCAATTGGGGAGTAATATATTTTTGATAGTTTAGCGTCTGCCATTTTTTTTAGCAATATAAACTCCTGTAAAATATACTAATGTCATTCCTACTAGAACAAATATTATTTCTCCATTTCTTTGTTCTGAGCTTGGTTGGTAATAGTCGCTAAGTTTTGGTTGAGGAATAGATATGTCTTCACCAGTTACAAGATAGTATTCTTTGATCGCGTCATCAACATTTGAAAATGTATGCTGTGCATGACCCTCAAGTTTTAGTTTTTCATTAATAAAATCCAGTTTTTCTATTCTTTGCTTCTCATAATCTTGTTGAGCTTGAGCTAGTTTTTCAGATGCCTCATTGTGGCGCTTCATTTCTTCTGCTGATTCTTCTTTACTCACTTTTGAAAAGAAATAGTTTGACCCACTAAAAGCTAATGCATTTATAACTGCACCGCCAATCATAACAGCTATAGTTGCCATATTTTTTATTTACTTAGAAATATTTTCTGGAATAATTCCTTGCTTGACTAGAAAATCTTTTGTTGCAATCGATGCTGTTATAACAACTACTAGCTTAGCACTGTCTTCGAAGTCTAATTTACTAAGGTCTGCTGATTTCATTTTGAGTAGACTTTTTCCCAGCATAGAATATGCTACTGCTAGTCCACTTATTACAGCGGAGTGATAGACAAGGTTCATTAAGTTCTTTGTGTCGCTCATTTTCTTATGCTACAAAAATTAAAATAATAATAAATTTATTACTGCATGTAAAATGGGTCCAAAGGTTTTGAAACTGCTGGTAATGTGGAGACTTCTTCTTTTGTTTTTGGAGTGTTTGATTTTTTGGACACTGTTCGAGTGTTTGGTTTGTATTTTTTATATAATTGGTAACCTACGTAACCAAATCCGACAACAAATCCAGCAACTATATAATTTGTTGTTGTTTTAGTTGTTTTTTTATCACTTTGTGGGGTATGTGTTGGTTCTAATGGTAGTGTCACTGATGATGTTACGTCAGTCTTTTCTGTTAATGCTTGAAGCTGTAATTTCTTTTGTCTGTTATATTCAGCTAATCTTTTCCCAGCCTCTATTCGACCTGGACTTTTAGTCTTAGTCACTGTTTGAACCTGTGTCAAGACATGGCTCTGTTGTGGAGTCGTTTCGTCCATTTTCTTCTAATTTAAAATTTATTTTAGAAAAATCAATATGACTACTAGTAACAAGTAAGGTTACAGCAGGTGCAAGGTAATTCCCAAACTTGTAAAACATAAGGCATGCTAATTTACCTATTGAACTTGAAACTATGGATCCCACCCGGGTCTGCCCTGGGGGACTTGGGTGGGGTTAGGTATTTTTTAGTTCCCAGGGTCACCCTGGTCAGCCCCACAGGGTGGGTTTTTCTCTCTATTCTGGGGCATGTGTTTCTGTCTACCCTTTGTCCATTCACCTGTATTTGCCTTTTTAAAACTCTCCCTACTGTCTGCACTGCCTGTAGCTCTTGATATTGGATGTGTGTTGCTAAATGGTCTTAGCTTTATTTAGGCCCATGTGTTAGGTTTATTTAACGTATTTGACCGGCTGGCGACATACATTCAATGTTCTGTTTCTTTTTTATTTTTTCACAAGCAGTGCAGGCACGTCCTGAGAAAGCCTTGTTGCTGTCGGGACGTTAAGCAATGTACAATCAATCAATTGAAACTATGGGGTTGCTTTCTAGATCATGTGAAAGGCTGTCACTATCAACAGGTAGGAAGTGACTTACAGCTTTTGTGTATAGGCAGACAAGAGATCGACTCAAATCACGTGTCATTAGTGAAGCAATGTGATTTTCATATTTAGAATGTAGTTTAATTAGCTCATCAGCAGTAAGGGATTCTATGTCTTCTGTCATGTATTGTTTACCGAGAAATGTTGATTGATTGATTGTACATTGCTTAACGTCCCGACAGCAACAAGGCTTTCTCAGGACGTGCCTGCACTGCTTGTGAAAAAAACCCAACAGAACATTGAATGTATGTCGCCAGCCGGTCAAATACGTTAAATAAACCTAACACATGGGGCCTAAATAAAGCTAAGACCATTTAGCAACACACATCCAATATCAAGAGCTACAGGCAGTGCAGACAGTAGGGAGAGTTTTTAAAAGGCAAATACAGGTGAATGGACAAAGGGTAGACAGAAACACATGCCCCAGAATAGAGAGAAAAACCCACCCTGTGGGGCTGACCAGGGTGACCCTGAGAATTAAAAAATACCTAACCCCACCCAAGTCCCCCAGGGCAGACCCGGGTGGGGTTGTTTACCGAGAAAAGCTTTTGATTTTCCAGAAACAACAACAGAGATAAGCCTTTGTTTTTTAGAGTCTAAGTCTTTGTTCTCTACAGCACAGATATCACTTAGAAGTAGCAATTCGTCTTGATTCATTTTATAATGTAATATAATAATTTTGCTTAAAAAAGTCAATGACAGCATTAATAATTTAGGTTGGGTGGGGTATCTGCCTTAATACTCGCGGGTTGGTAGCTGATCAAAAAACGTAGCTTGAATGATTTCTGGAGTGGAACTAAAATGGTTAGGTAATAAAGGTATTGGGTGTCTTTGTTGACGTGGGCTTGCTTAATTACCGTGTTAATTAGAATAAATCAATTGTTTGGGGGAGGGGTGGGGTGGGAGACCCACATTATCTATCTCTCAGAACGCATGAAACCTAAAGACAATTTTCTGTTCTATTTTTAAAACAGACAATAAAGTTTTCTTGATTCTTGGAATACCTGTAACGGCCAGTAATACATTACACACAACATCTGCTCACACAAGCAGTCTCTCAGGATATGTAAGATGACGTTATGACTATCAAACAACCGCTATTGATCATGGATGAGGTCAAATAAAGGTTAAAGGCAATACATACTGTACTGAAAAATGTAACATAGGAATACTCTTGTAAACTATAGAAGCCAGAGATTTAAACTTAACGCAAGAATAGTTTGAGGTAAGACTTTAAAAATTATATCATTTTGGATTACCTTTCGTAAAGGTCAAGGACACAAAGACAAAAACAAAAAAACATCATTCACCAGTTTTCTAGTTTGTTCAAAATCAAATGCTATTAGTTTTATACATTTAGAGGGCAAAGATTTAGAGGGCAAACATGGATCACAGGTTGTTTCGGAGAAGGCATTCCTGTGCATGCTTGGTTTGTGGACTAGCCTGATAGGTCAAGGGAACAAGAGGTCAACACATAAATAATCCCTGCTTTCTGAAAAACTCTAGTGATCTCAGGTATTTTAGCCAATGTTTTAATCAAATTTACTTACAAATAGTTTAAAATATGTCCATGCATACTACTTTGGTTGATTTCTCTGAAAGGTCATATAGATTGATTGATTGTACATTGCTTAACGTCCCGACAGCAACAAGGCTTTCTCAGGACGTGCCTGCACTGCTTGTGAAAAAAAACTAAACAGAAAATTGAATGTATGTCGCCAGCCGGTCAAATACGTTAAATAAACCTACAACATGGGGCCTAAATAAAGCTAAGACCATTTAGCAACACACATCCAATAGCAAGAGCTACAGGCAGTGCAGACAGTAGGGAGAGTTTTAAAAAGGCAAATACAGGTGAATGGACAAAGGGTAGACGGAAACACATGCCCCAGAATAGAGAGAAAAACCCACCCTGTGGGGCCGACCAGGGTGACCCTGGGAACTAAAAAATACCTAACCCCACCCAAGTGAAAGGTCATATAGAATCAAAATATCTAAGTTTATACAATATATATTTCCAGATATCATTGCTAGGCAATATCAATGAAACACATCCAGTGACTCTGCTCAAACACATCTTTAAATTGTTCCCTGTAAGTGCCATGATAAAGTTTTGCTAATTCATACCACTAAGGCCAAGGTCACATCGGCCATACTTGGTTTTGATCTGTTTCTGCAAAGTCTCTGATTCTATTCAACCGTTCTGGTTTAAATTTGGTGAAATGATAGATGTTAAACACAGAAATGTAAAAGTGCAAGAAATGCATTGGTCTGAGTATAGTCAAGGTTGTGGTGGCCATCTTTGTTTTCAATTCATGTATTCTTGTTAGGGCAATATCTTTAGAACCATTGGACTGATATGACTCAAACCAAAAGATGATAGTTTTTTAAAAACGAAGTGTACTTAACAAAATCAAGCCGCTGCAGTCAAGATCAAGGTTATAGCGGCAATGTTTGTTTTTTGTCTTTTCAAGCAAGATCTTTGAAAAAGTTTGATTAATTTATTCCAGACTTGAGACACTGTTATAATGGAAATTGTTTTGTGCATGAGCGACACCATTTCCGTGAAGGTCAAGGCTGTGGCAATCATATTCGTTTCACATTGTGTATTCTTCTCAGGACCATATATATGTACAGTGGAGTCCGCTTAACACGAATTTCTGGGGACACGGAAAATCACTTCGTGTTAAACGTATTTCGTGTTAACCAATATGGCCTCAAAATTGATCACGGCCCTCAAGGAGACCTGTGTAAGACGTGTGCGTGAACGAGTACGAGGTTAAAAGTGCACATTATCGTACTTTATGTGCATACCTTCAGCTCGCTAGGAAAACAAAAGGAAACGTGTACAGCTCGCGTATTTAATGTAAAATCCATCAGGTAACATCTATAGTAAGTTACAATCCATCAGGTAAAAGTATAATCCCGCATCGGTAAAATTGTTGTGTTGGTACACGAATGATACAACATGAATATGGTTCAGAAATGCTAGCCAATGAAAAGACGGATTACAAAAGCCGAAGGCTATTCAGCCAATCACAGACTAGAGTTTGCTCTGATCTGTCATTTGTACCACCACAGCGCGAGAGCGACATGTGAATTGGTTTTCGGTGAATGGAATCTGTGTTCGTGTTAAACAGGTGAATAATAGTGAAATTGCTCTGGTTGGGAACCGAAACTAGCTTCGTGTAAAGCGAAATTTCGTGTTAAGCATTTCGTGTTATCAGTGAAATTTTAATACAGAATAATGATTGATTGTACATTGCTTAACGTCCCGACAGCAACAAGGCTTTCTCAGGACGTGCCTGCATTGCTTGTGAAAAAAAATAAACAGAAAATTGAATGTATGTCGCCAGCCGGTCAAATACATTAAATAAACCTAACACATGGGGCCTAAATAAAGCTAAGACCATTTAGCAACACACATCCAATATCAAGAGCTACAGGCAGTGCAGACAGTAGGGAGAGTTTTTAAAAGGCAAATACAGGTGAATGGACCTCGGGTAGACAGAAACACATGCCCCAGAATAGAGAGAAAACCCCACCCTGTGGGGCTGACCAGGGTGACCCTGGGAACTAAAAAATACCTAACCCCACCCAAGTCCCCCAGGGCAGACCCGGGTGGGGACTTAATACAGAATAAGAAGGCCGTCGGCCGGGAATGCAAAAACGGTTCGTGTTAACCGGAATTTCGTGTAAAGCGAGTTCGTGTTAACTGGACTCCACTGTAACCGTTAACTGGCTTTGACTGAAACATGAGCTAATGATAGTACTTGTTACTGAAATGATGGTCCTTGGTAACTTGTAGTGTTATGATAAACAGTTAGGTTACTGACTGCAAGGTCAAGGCTGTAGTCATATTTGTTTAAGATCCATGTAATACATGTAATTATATCCAAAAGCGTTTGACTGCTTTGCTTCAGATTTGGCATGGCAATAATTGTTATAGGTTTAAGGTGTTTAGTGCAAAAAATGTATCATTATGATGTATAGGGTCACGATCGTTGCAGCCATTTTGTATTGCACTTATTCCATTCCCTGGCTGTTGTTTTTGTTTTATCATGATTTAACATATTCTTTAAAACTGTCGCATTCTTTGCGTAGCCAGCTCTCACTTTATACGCTGTTAGTATGAATGTCTGTACAGTTTTTCCCCTCATGGCCACAGCTCTCTTCTGGCTGTCAGCAGAAAGATGTGAGGGAGTGTGTTGGCATGAAAAAGCAGCTAGACCAGACACAAACGTATTGTCATACTCTTATTGTGTCGTTGCTCTTTGTCAAAGAAAACATATGTAACATGTAACACATATCACCATCATCAATCAAATTTGGATTTAAAACCGACTTAAACCTTCTTTTAAAACTGTAATAAACAAAATGACAATAAAATTGTCTTTGTTTTGGCCTTGACCTCGAAGCAGAAGGAGTAACATTTGTTGAAACTTTGTAGTAATAATGAGTCAATTCATGCACAATCTTAAATAAAGCGAATTAATGTGATAAAGAATCATTAAGAGAATCAATGGGAAACATAGAATGGAGATGACCTTGACATCAATGCCGAGGACTTTATAATATTATTGCAAACTTGTTCTTGTTCCAGAATATGAATTCATAGTGTTTGTTTTAAATCGGTCAAATAGTTTTGAGGAAATTGCCGGAAAATACAGCCAATGTTGGAACCACTGCAACCTTGACCTTGAAGTAAAAAACACTGGTATGACTTATTATATTCTTTCTTTGACAACAGTAATCAATTGAACCACCAGGAAGCAGGTTTGAAGAGTAGTTCAGAGAAAATGTTGTTGAAGCCGATTTAGTCCATATATTTAATAGATACAGGTGGCAACCTTGACCTTCATGTTAGACATGCTGCTCTTAAATATTACAGTCCGTCTGCAACAACATCATTTGGTTCTGGACATTAAAAAACACTAGTTGGCATGGAAACTGCATTTAAAAGCGTTAAGCCGTGTTTTTGTTTCTAAGTTCCATTGTAACATAAATATCTCAGTTATTTTTCATAAATCCGACGATTCAGACCATCCCTTGTAAAGAGTAAGCAACAATATTGGATTAAATGACTCCGTTACAGGAAGTGTAACTGAATTAGCAACACATCAGTTGGCAACGCTCAGGACCGAACTGTATGGTTTATACAAAACTCAGCTAGCCTAGAGAACGGTTTGGATCTTTCATGATCACAACTTCCATATTATTTACATCTTTCTAGCAACCGTATCAAGCAAAATCACAGTCTGTACAAATTAACTTGTTCATCTTTTAAGCAGCTGTGTTTCTGCCAAGTAATGCAAATATACTGCTATCAATGAAGGGTCTGTGTTTGACAAGCACGACTAAAGCAATTAAAAAATTTATTGCATAAACAAACAGCAATGATGTCTTCTTTGTCAACGGTAAGTGCCCACCAGTAATTTTGATTTTGTTTTCTTTTAAATGAGGGACGACCTGAAATCCATGGTAAAGATTGCAAAATGTTATTTAATCCAGACCAAAAAGGTGACTGCCAAGCGTGTGAAATGCAAAGAAGTACCCAACGGAGAAAGAAACACGCTTAGAAAAAACGGTACAACACAATTTATTTATTATATTTATTTATGTTATTTGTATCATAAAAGAAGAAAGGCAAAGCCATTATGGCTCACGTGTATGACTGATTTACATGGGTGACCTTCGTGACAAGGGCTGGCTTCTGCAGCAGCAAAATCCATGTTTTCTGAAAATGTAAGCATTTTTTACACACCTGTCAATCCCCCCTGACCCTTGAGCTTTACACACATTTGCCAGCCTCTTGTGACCCTTGACCTTTCCACGGGTCATCCAAATTAGTATGCAAAGATAGGTCTTACCATCAGGTATCTCTGTACCAAATTTGGGTTTGAAGTTGTGAATAGTATTTGAGAAAAAACATCTTTTGTCAAAATATGGCTATTTTGGACCTATTTCCTGAGCTCTTGTTACCCTTGACCTTTCCGAGGGGTCAACCAAATTAGTGTGCATAGAAAGGTCTTAACATCAGGTATCTCTGTACCAAGTTTGGATTTAAAGTTTTGAACAGTATTTGAGAAAAAACATCTTTTGTCAAAATATGGCTATTTCAGACCTATTTCCTGAGCCCTTGACCTTTCTGAGGGGTCATCCAAATTAGTATGCATAGATAGGTCTTACCATCAGGTATCTCTGTAGCAAGTTTGGGTTTGAAGTTGTGAACAGTATTTGAGAAAAAACAGCTTTTGTCAAAATATGGTTATTTTTCACATATTTTCTGAGCTCGTGACCCTTGACCTTTCCGAGGGATCAACCACATTAGTATGTATAGAAAGGTCTTATCATCAGGTACCTTTGTACCAAGTTTGGGTTTGAAGTTGTGAATAGTATTCGAGAAAAAATAAATTATGTCAAAATATAGCCAATTTTGACATTATTATTTCCTGATCCCCTGTGACCTTGACCTTTGTGAGAGGTCACTCAAATTGGTATGTTTAGAAAGGTCTTGCCACAAAGTATCCTTGGGCCAAGTTTGAAGACTGTGGCTTGAATAGTCTCCGAGAAAATGCCAATGTTAAAGTTTACCACGGACACTGGACAGCGACCACTGGCCCAAAACATACTCACTTTTGCTTTGCACGCAAGCCAAAAATAGGATATGGTAATGGTTATTTTCAGTATTGGTTACCATGGTTGCATTAAGCAAAATCTCGATGCCCCAGGTGTGGAATTTTCTTCTACCACAATTTTCTCCTGCTGTGCCAGATTTCAGAGCAATTGGCTGTAACGCACGCAGACTTGCCCACAGTCGTACGCACAGACTCTCACGCAACAGACGCATACACCGCCACTGACTCAGACGGGCGCATTCATGCGGTAAAACACAACACACGGGCTCCCTTTCTAAAGTAACCTTTATACACTATAAATGAAAAAGAACGACTTAAATGACTATCAACTATGTACACTGTTCTATTATCACACACACACGTATCACAATATCTTTGCCAGGCTAGGTCTTAGTCTCACATTGCCTCCAACCTGTTTGATGTTGTTGCCTGGTTACGTTGGTCCTTCTCACGTCTAGGCGTGAAAGTCCTTCGTCGTACGCTTATTGCCGTCCTGTCTCTCTCGGCACGGACGTCCTTGTTCTCGTACGGTACTCAGTTCTCGCTTGGACTTGGGTGTCTTGGTTCCCAGTCAGACTCACTCTCAGAAGAGCTGGAGGGATGACCTCACGTAGGTCCCACCTGCGACTCGACGTCTCGGCGTCCGTCTTTCCACTCTTGTTACAAGAACTCTGAATAGACAACAAAAGTCCCAACGTAACACTTGCTAAACACACAACATATTGGATCAATGAGAAACGTCACGTAACCTGGCTGATACAAATAACTCACACGTTCATTCACACACACGCACGTGCTTCATAAACTATTTTCGTATCACCCCCATATCTCTGTCACTATCTTGAAACATATAGCCTAACTGACACTCTTGCTATACCTTACTCTATACCTTGGAAAAGACTATGCTTACCCAACCACGTACTATCTTCATAGCGGCTTAGACATACACACTTCATATTCCTTTAGTCATCTAACTCGGTAAACAACTGTATACAAAAACACCAGTTACTTTGCCGAATTCTAAACATACTATAACTAAACCAAACCGGAACACCGCTATACAACCACATTAATCTTACCACATATACTGTCTTTAACTAAATATCAATACTACGTTTATAGAAACATACCTGAAATCTAGGCTTCAGAGTCTTGGAATGCGGGCTAGGTAACTCAAACACAACCGTTCCATAGGACAAAACAGCCCGCACTCCCGATCTAGACCCCTGACAGTCACAGCTTCCGCCTAGAACTCACTAAACAGAACTCACTAAAAATCCCGTGCTAACCATGTCTTACAGATTTCCCGTGGAGCCTAATGCCACACGGACTATTGGCACCAACAAACCGTTAACAGAAACCGTACCGTACTAATCCTACTGTGCGAGCACTATGCACAAGCATAGAGCTTCATCACATGGCTCATAATGCATAATTCTGCGATAAGCCATGCGACTATCGCTCTTTGACACTAAATTAACAATTTCATAAACACTGGGCTCAAGAGGATGTATGTCTCTTGCAGATGAATCGCGTTTGGATTTTCTTGGCAGTGAAAAGGTTCAAGTGGAATGCTATCAGGCACTACCTTATATGTTTTATCCTCTTTCAACATCTGCTATAAAATAGTAGTTTGCAAATGGGTTGCTGACATTTTTCTTTTGGGCTGAAAGAGGCAACAATGTGTTCACTTTGTTGTTCTAAATTCTCTGTGTGCAGTGTATGAGAAAGTGAAGGAACTAGGGGACGTATTCGGCATTAAGATCAGCTACGCCATGTACGAGAAAATCAAGGACCACTACATTGACGACAGCCAACTGCAGGAGATGACCAACCCTCTTGGGTTCTAGCAGTTTAGATGTTAACAATCACTTGCTATTACCAGCTGGATCACCTTCTCTGCCAATGGTCATGAATTACGTCCCTGTAAGTTGGAATAATTACATAATCAATGACTGACCCACCAAGGAACAAGGATAGAATCTGTCTGTGGAAATTGGAATTATCAACAAATCAACGACTGATCTAAGAAACAAGGATAAAAGCTGTCTGTGGAATTTTCATAAAGTCAACAACTGATCAGTCAACGGAACAAGAATACTGTAGAGACTGTCAGTGAAGTTAGAATTAATACCAAAAAAATCAACAACTGATCTGTCTAAGAAAAAAGGATTGAAATGGTCAGTGGAAGTCTAATCTGTCCAAGGAACAAGAACAGAAAATGTGGAAGATGGAATTGTCACAAAAATCAACGATATACATCCAAGGAACATGGGATAGAACCTATCCCTGAAAATTGGAAGTATTATAAAATCAGCACTCATCTGCCCTAGGAACAATGATATAAAGCAAGAAGTAAGATCTTTATGAGCCCCCCACCGCCCCCCCCCCCCCCACTTCCCTCCCCCCTTGAATATTTTTGTCTATCAACTACTGTCTGCAAATATTAGTGCATCATATCATGTTCAAGGGAAGACAAATTGTATGCACTTGTATTAATACCATGTAGGCGATGGACGGGCAGTGATTTTGTTCATAGTGACACAGCAAGCTCTCCACTAGACAGGATCAGAGCTGGCTTTTTGCTGACAAGTCATTTGTGTACTCACACAAAACAGTGCACAAGGCAGTCCAGAATCTCAAACACCTCATTTTACTGGAACTGCAGAAGTCTGCATTCTTAGTGACTCCATAACTTTCATGAGCATCATTAAATATGTCAGCTTATATTACGAAGACTAAATAGTTAAACGCACATACAGCAACTACATGCATGCACACGTCTGAACCTAAAAAAATCATTACCTCTACTGCAAGTGAAAGGCACATAACATGATGAAGGAACACTGTAAGCTGTGTGCAGTAATAACCCTCTTAACCCCACGGCCACATTTCCAAACTTTTGGAGGCGTTGTCCAACGACTATGTACCAGTTGTAGGAGATGGACTGATCATGATAATTCAAGGGCAGTGCCAGATGAGCTTGGCGCCTTTAGGCACTACCCTTGAATTATCATGATCAATCCATCTCCTACTGCAGGGTCGCAGGGCTAAATGGGTTAACCCATTGTGCCCTAATGTCGACTTATTTTGGAGTTGTTGTCTGAAGACCACATTACAATACAGGAGACTGGTCGACCATGATAGTTCAAGGGTGGTGCCAGAACAGCTTGGCGCCCATAGGTACCAAACTATTTTGGCACCACCCTTGAACTGTCATGATCAATTAAATATCTTGCAATGATATATCTGGGCTGAATGAGTTAAAAATTGGTATTTTTTCAGGTGGGCCCAGCTGTATGGTTGAAAATCAGTGTAAAGCTGTAAGGGGTCCAAAATCTGTGACTTGTATTAGCAGATAATTTTGACCAGTGAGCCATTTGGCTCTGGAAGTGGAAGGCTTAAGGGCTGACTCATGACACACAGTACATCAGCAATACAGGAGTTACTCCTAAACTAGATTTAGATCAAAGACAGTAGGAGTAAGCATTGCCCCTTGACTACAAGATTGTCCAAGCAGTATTATGTATACACGGACTGTTTAGCTTGATGCCTTGTATCCATGAACACCGCAGCATGTGTCCTCATAACAGTTGTACAGTTATGGCAAAGTGAGTACCCCCAAACTGAAGATCTAAACGAAGCCATCGCCTACTAGCAAGAGCAAATATTCTAATGAGCCCCTGTGACTCATGAGAATATATGGCTCTTGCAGATGAAACTATCTAGCTGAATCCGGTGTATGTTTGAAGTCCATACATTTCTGACCTAATTTTGATTAGGGATCCCCCGGTAGCTTCACCGTATTTCTAAGATTGGAGGCTAGTTATCAACTGGTCTGAATTGATGATTCTGCAGAGGCAATGTTGACGCTCTCGTGACGGCCTGACTCTGAATCATGGCAGCTGATGTGGAGATCCCCTTCTCTGTGGAAGATAATATAATCAAAATCAGGTTAACCTGATACCGTAATGCGGGTATTAAGACTACATTACGGGCCAGGAGATAGACTGACCACGACAGTTCCAAGAGTGGTGCCAGAATAGCTTAGCTCTCAAAGATGTCAAGCAATTCTGACAACACCCTTGAATTATTATGTTTAACCCAGCTACTACTGTAGTGCATCAGGGAAGAATGGGTTTTACTGCAAGTTAACCCATATCATACTGAGGCTAAAAGCTTCAAATGTGAACATTGCCATATGCAAGCTACATTATAACAGATAAAGATAAAGATATAGTACTTACAGATAAAGATACAGACCAATGGCTTTAGTTCAAAGGTGGTGCCAGAATAGCTTGGGGCCTAGAAGCGCCAAGCTATTCTGGCACTACCCTTGCACTATTTTAGTCAAACATTTTTCACACTGGTGTATTCCGAATGATATGGGTTAACTGATGTTATAGAAGCCCTGATGCCATACAGCAGGAGATGGTTCGACCATGATTATTCAAAGGTAGTGCCAGCTCAGCTGCCAAGCTAATCTGGCACTACCCTTGAATAATCATTGCTGATCTATCTCCTGCAGCTGGCACATACATAATCATAAGGTGACACCTCCAAAAGTTTGGCCTTGGGCCAGATGTGGCCTTGGGGTTAAATGGGTTAATATCCACGACAACTTTGACAGAGGTACCAAGAAAGGGGCTTCATTACTGTTTGCTCATTGTTTCTGAAGTTTGGAAGGATTTACATTTCAATGTAAATGCTGGCTTTGCTGCCTTTCAACTGCCATGTATTTGAACGTAAAAGAAATTCTCTGGCATTCTGCAAGGTTCTGTTGCACAACATACACCACTGAACAGGAATAGGCTGACCTACCTTTTCAGGTGGAAGTGAGTTTTTATTGTTGATCGTGGTGACAGGTCACGCATCACAATCTAAAAGAAACATGAAATGTTATTTTCCAAAGAAAAATCAGATCATATCACTGTGACTAGAACAATGAATGTTTAATGCAACCTGACAGATAACTGCAGCAGTCGTGCATCTACAATACACTGGGCACTTCAAGTGGAATATGTATACATGTAGTTACAAAACCAGGCAAAAGGACTGCAAACAACCACTATAGAGGCTCTGTGGGATATTTTATCTTCAACTCTCTTCAACGTTTTGAATAATAATTAATTCATTTAGCAAGTTTTGATGCCACGTTATACTCCCATCACTCAGCCCTGGAAGAGGCTGTATGGAAGACACCATTGCATGCCTTTCGGATGAGCGACGTGAAACATCAAATTCGTCAATGTGTACACGGCATCGTGGGACTAGCGATGCCATGACATGAAGCTTATAGTGACGTCATTGTGCTACTCATGCTATTCTTTTTCTTCAGAATTCCTGTCGCTACACCAGCCCACAGAGCGCACTTAAAATAGTTCCTAGTGTACCGTGTATTATGTCATTATGATATTATCACCCCCATTTATGCTTATGCATTACTTTATAATTTACAGTTGCAGGTGCAGGTAAATTTGAGATGTATGCAGCACCTTGCCTCATTAATGACACTGTTTTGCACTGTACTCTTCCAAGCTGCTTCCCTTTCGCAAATTGTTAGGGTGATTGTACAAATCAGGACATAATCCCCCATGACCAGTTACTCACTATTATGCTTCATTTTTTCAGACTCCAAAGAGTGCTGAGGCTGACAAAAACTCAAAGAGCAGAATTTGATACGTTTGGGACTAGATGCCACGACAGTACTTAGAACTGCCAGAGTGTCTCTCCAGTGGCTGTTGTAGCCTCTCTGCTTAAAAATTACTTGCTTGGTATTGCTACAAGCTGCAGAATGATGAAACATTGTGTCTCCAGATATTACAGGTTTCGCTTATATCACATAAAGAGTTATCAACCATATAATACAAAACATTTAAATGACTGATAAGGATTTGACTGATGGTGTAAAATATACTACCAAAAGTGTATGGCTTTATCTTGAAATACTACTGCTCTGTACCTAACTGTATTGTAGGGGAAGGTTAGACACACACATAATTAAAGTTAGGGTAGCACTATACTTGTTCACAAAATGGCATTGTGTCATCACTAGAATGCTGTGAAATTCATGCACGGTTTGAAAATCACTTTTTAACCTGTTGCAGAGGAGGGGACGTGATTTACAGTGGCTGTTGAGATCACTGGAAGATTACAAAGTAAAGTAGGTAAAAGCACTGTCAGGGGAGAGAAGTGTGCATGATCGACCAGTGATCATAGATCTACTTTGGTCAAAGCATTAAAAAAAAAGATAGGAAAGAGGGGGTGAGCTAAGAAAGTGACTGGAAGCAATGCATATGGAAGCCCCCCTCTCCCCACCCCACCCCGCCCCCAAGGGGGAGGAGGGGCGTATCACATATCCCACTGTCCCAGCCGCTCGGTGCATGGAAATTTAAATGTAGGTCCCCCAAGGGGTGTCCAGATATTTAGCCGGTGTGGACAGCCGTTTCGGTCTTGGCGACCTCGTCAGCACACCATTCGGCATACTGGTGGAAGGCAGGAACTTTTGCCTACCTGCAAAGACAGCCACATTTTACTGTGGTGTCTGTAGGGGCATACATTCCATGCCTCCACCTAGAGCTAAATTTCCATGTACCCTAAGAGAGAACCTACTAAAAGGGGGGGGGGGGGGAAGGATTGATTGATTGATTGTACATTGCTTAACGTCCCGACAGCAACAAGGCTTTCTCAGGACGTGCCTGCACTGCTTGTGAAAAAAAAACCCCAAAAAAACAGAACATTGAATATATGTCGCCAGCCGGTCAAATACGTTAAATAAACCTAACACATGGGGCCTAAATAAAGCTAAGACCATTTAGCAACACACATCCAATATTAAGAGCTACAGGCAGTGCAGACAGTAGGGAGAGTTTTAAAAAGGCAAATACAGGTGAACAGACAAAGGGTAGACAGAAACACATGCCCCAGAATAGAGAGAAAAACCCACCCTGTGGGGCTGACCAGGGTGACCCTGGGAACTAAAAAATACCTAACCCCACCCAAGTCCCCCAGGGCAGGGGTAAGGGGGGGGAAGGGGTTGCAGTCGATATTGTAGTAATAAATGAAAAGAAAAGGGGAGACTGCCAGTGCTAATACTTTAGGAAGATTACAAAGTAGGTAAAAGCACTGTCAGGGGAGAGAAGTGTGCATGATGGACCAGTGATCATAGATCTACTTTGGTCAAAGCACACAAAAAAAAAAAAGATAGGAAAGAGGGGGTGCGCTAAGAAAGTGACTGGAAGCAATGCATATGGAAGCCCCCCCCCCCCTCCTAAAGGGGCTGTATCACATATCCTACTGTTCCAGCCACTCAGTGCATGAAAAATTTAAATCTAGGTCCCCCAAGGGGGGTCCGAATATTTAGCCAGTGTGGACAGCTGTTTCAGTCTTGGCGACCTCGTCAGCACACCTTTCGGCATACTGGTGGAAGGCAGGAACTT
Source organism: Semisulcospira habei (assembly GCA_036245525.1). Classification (NCBI taxonomy): domain Eukaryota; kingdom Metazoa; phylum Mollusca; class Gastropoda; family Semisulcospiridae; genus Semisulcospira; species Semisulcospira habei. The sequence goes on from BTPG01000003.1 coordinate 222,795,779, forward strand.
TTGCCTACCGATCATGCACACTTCTCTCCCCTGACAGTGCTTTTACCTACTTTACTTTGTAATCTTCCTAAAATATTAGCACTGGCAGTCTCCCCTTTTCTTTTCATTTATTACTACAATATCGACTGCAACCCCTTCCCCCCTTTTAGTAGGTTCTCTCTTAGGGTGCATGAAAATTTAGCTCTAGGTGGAGGCATGGAATGTATGCCCCTGCAGACACCACAGTAAAATGTGGCTGTCTTTGCAGGTAGGCAAATGTTCCTGCCTTCCACCTGTATGCTGACTGTGTGTGTGTGGACTCAAACATGTGTGTTCTCATGGATGTTTGTGTACTCGTGCAGGCGGTGTGTGTACAAGGTTGGTTGCATATATGTGTGTGTGCTCGTGTATTTGTATGTGCTTATGCATGCTCGCGCGCTTGTGTGCGTACTACATATAAAGGTACATGCATTTCGTCATTTACAGATTGAAATCTGTGAAGTGTGTGTGTACTCATACATGTATGTGTGTGTACTCATGCATCTGGTGTGTGTGCAAGGTTGTTTGCATATGTGTGCGGGCTCATGTATTTGTATGTGCTTATGCATGCTCGCGCGCTTGCGTGTGTGTGTTGAGCACTACAGATAAAGGTATGTGCATATCGTCATTTACAGAGTGAAATCTGTGAAGTGCTGCCCACGATTCACATGCACGTAAGTTGTGCTTTTGCACCACAGTGCCATGGTTACAAACACACACATCATTTAGGGTATACCCGATAACCTATCCCCCCCCCCTCTCTCTCTGCAGACTGACAAACCAGACATGCATACTACTACTCTAGTATCTTTGGGGTTCGTTCGGGTTCATTTGGGTAAAAAGACGGACCGACAACCGAGACAGCAATGGCCGCGTAAGAGTTTGAGCGGCACATCGCTTGCTTTGCAAAACGAACCAGTTCGCGAGTATTCTGACAAACCATACATTTGCACAGCTCCGAAACACCATTATTTGACTTCTAAGGGTGTTTTATGCGTATAAATTGTGCATACTCTGTAAACGATTTTTTCAATGATTTTTTAGCCCAGATAGTAACTTAGGGGCTTTAAGGTTCACAATCCAGATTAAATGTAAGTAAAGGTTTAGCTTCTAAACTTCTGATGTTTTCAAAAAATGTATGCATTTTTCACACTTTTGTCAATCTCCCATGAACCTTGACCTGAAGCAGTTAACCAAAATAGTATGCACAGAAAAGTCTTATCAGCTACTTTTCTGCCAAATATGGTTAAAATGTTTTGCAAAAAAGTGCTGATAAAAGCCAAAATTCTACTTTATCACATCATTTGCCAATCTCTTGTGACCCGTGATCTGTTCTAGGGTTTATCCAAATTGGCAGGCATACAAAGGTCTCACCATAAGGTATCTCTGGACCAAGTTTGAGTTTAAAGTTGTAAATAGTATTGTCAAAAAAATAGCTATTTGTGATCTATTTCCTGAGCTCTTGTGACCCTTGACCTTTCTGAGGGGTCACCCAAATTAGTATGCATAGGAAAGTCTTACCATCAGGTATCTCTGTAGCATGTTTGGGTCTAAAGTTATGAATAGTATTTTGGAAAAAAAACATCTTTTGTCAAAATATGGCTTTTTTAAAAAACCTATTTCCTGATCTCTTGTGACCCATGACCTTTTCCGAAGGGCCATCCAAATAAGTATGCATAGAAAGGTCTTACCATCAGGTATATTTGTACCAAGTTTGGGTTTGAAGTTGTGAATGGTATTTGTGGAAAAATACACATTTTGTCAAAATATGGCTATTTTCTTAAAACCTATTTAATGATCCACTGTGACCCTGACCTTTGAGAGGTCAATGAAATTGGTATTTTTAGAAAGGTCTTGCCACAAAATATCCTTAGGCCAAGTCTGAAGACTGTCACTTGAATAGTCTCTGAGACAATGCCAAAGTTAAAGTTTACCACTGATGGCGGTGGACAAAGGACGGACACTGGATGACAGATGGATGACCAATGGCTGAGAACACATAGACTAACAGACTCACTTTTGCTTCGAATGTGAGCTAAAAAAATATGCTTCCTTACCTTGGCAAGTTTCTGTGTTGTAGCCAACCCCTCGCCTGAAGTGGTTTCAAAGACTTCCATGACAAATGAGGTCTGCCCCTCTGCTAGGGTGGCCATGTGTAGTTGTCGCGATGGGATGAGGGTACCAGCTGGCATGACAACCTCTTGTCTGTCACCATCACCACTGTCATCCCCTCTCACCTTTGGAAAACATTTAATGCTTTGGCTGTTGGAAGCGCTTCCTGTTGCAATGATTCTTGCAGGAATCGTCACCACAACAAGAATGGCAAAGCTCTTAACCCATTTCATCCTGAGGCTCATTTTGTAAAATTTGCTTATTGTCCTATGAAGGCTGCATTTCTGATTAGGAGATAGATCAACTGTTTTAGTTCAAGGGTGGTGCCAGCATAGCTTGGCGTCTCAGGCAATTTATTTCAATCAATGGGTGTATCAGGATGAAAAGAGTTAAGGCTTCCGTGCATGACCGATCAAAATGCTTAATCTAACCTTTGTGACTTTGACCTTTCCGACTTCACTTTTGTCAACCTCCCATGACCCTTCACCTTTGTGAGTAGTTAACCAAATTAGTATGCATGGAAAGGTCTTATCATTAACTGCCTTTCTGCTACATTTGGTTGACAAGTTTGCAAAATTCCTGAAAGCTTCTGCACCAGCAAAATCCCGGTTTTCTCAAACTTTAATCAGTTTTCACACATCTGTCAAACACCTGTGACCCTTGACCTTTATGATGAGTAGACTAAATTAGTATACATAAGAATGTCTTATCATCATCAGCTACCTTTGTGCCAAATTTGATTTAAAAGTTTGCGAAGCTGTTGATAATACAGGTAACTACAATTCTTGGAAAAATGAATTTTTCCTCGAAAATGTATTTTTTCGAAAAATACTTACCGATGACATGACTATATGGAAGTGTCTACTACTTACTCAATTTTAGCCTAAGAACCTGTTGTGCTATGACTCAACCCGGGAGGCACTCGGGGAACCCCTAGAGGAGCCGAGAGTTGTCTCCCGTTACTGCCCATCCGGTTCTGAGTCACGAGGTGACCAACCAGTCGGAATACTTAGTTCACCAGCGGCAAGCGGGGCAGGTGGGAGGGTCATCCGAGTCATGTCATCGGTAAGTATTTTTCGAAAAAATACATTTTAGAGGAAAAATTCATTTGTTTCCTCAAAATACATTACCAATGACATGACTATATGGAAGAATTGCGATAAGAAGAAGGGTGCCGCGCGCAAACACCGCCATAGACGGGTTAAGTTAGAGCCATCCTCCCCGCCGCAAACTCCCAACAATTTTAGCTAAGTGTGTACCTACGGCGCCACTGGCGCCGGGAGGGAGTGTTGCGCTGCAGTGATGTGTCCCACCTGTGCGAGATTGTCTCGCTGGCCTGCCCGATCCCGGAGGTATAAGCGGCCAAAGGCCGATCCTGCCTGCCAGCCCACAGCCACCCCGATGTCCTTGACAGCACCGCTCCGGTCGAAAGCGACGCTCGTGGCCGTGGCTCGTACCTCATGTGTGCCTATCTTAAGCCTCTTTGCTCCCTCCGGTGAGGGGTCCCGTTAGGTGGACCGTAAGACCCAGCGTAGCCAGGAAGATAACGTCTGGGCTGTACCAAGTACTGCCGGGGTTCAACGGCAGAAAGAGGCGTCAGCATCCCCTCCAGACAGCTTTGGGTCAGCGTCCGCAAACGCGTAGGGTGCGCACGGGAACTTGTTGCCTGCTCTCCCGCGGCCAGAAGGTGAACACCTGTGGCGCGGCCAGAGGAGACCTAGTCTGGGGAGGTAGGCAGGGTCCGTGAGTAGCTGCACGGAACCATGCGTTCTGAACTGCAGGCAGGCAGGGCGCGCTGACAGCACGTGTAGCTTGCTTACTCGGGCCGCCGTGGCAAGGGCCAACAGGAAGCATGTCTTACGAGTCACCACCACGAAGCGGGCCAAGGGAAGCGGTTCGCGTCTGGCAGTGTGAAGCCATGTCAGTCCCCCGGCAAGGTCCAAGCGAGGAATGAGCGAGCGGGGCACTGTACGCTGCAGGCCGAAGTGAGTCCTAAGGGCTGCAATGTCTTTGCCGGCGCCGGGGTCCGGGCGGCCAAGCTGCCGGTAGGTGTCAGCAAACAAGGACAGGTACCCCCTGATGGAGATAGGGGCTAACCCTTGGTCTCCGAAGAGCCAGAGGAAGAAGTCCGTGAGCTGGGGATTCGTCAGTTCGGTGGGGAGAGGCGCTGGTCAACGCACCAGGAGCACAGTACTTGCCATCTTCCCTCGTAGACGCGTCTGGTCGAGGGTCTGAGGGCTGTAGCGAACGCCTCCACTGCTGCACTTGAGAAGCCTCTGGCGGCAAGGGCTTGCCGCACAAACTCCAGGCGTGAAGGAGGAGACGTTCCGGGCACGGGTGGAACAGCAGCTGGGGGGGCTGCTGAGCAACGTGCTCAGCGTGGGGGTAGCAGCAGGGGGTGGGGGGACGAAGAGGGAAAGCTGGTGAATCCACCTCGTGGCGAAAAGGTTGATCTTAGGCATCTCCCCGTGAGCGCAGATCATCTGAACGATGTCCCTGTGTAGCATCCATTCCGTGCGTAGCAGCGGCCACGCCGGGAGAGAGCGTTGGCCAAGATGGTCAGGAGGCAGGGGATGTGTTGAGCTCGGGGGGAAGCTGAGGTCATCGCAGCAGCGCATCAGACGGTAGTGGAGCATGCACCGGTCGGGTGAGCGCGTACAGCCCTGCTTCCGAATGTAGGAACCACCGTCGCGTTGTCCGAGAGGACGCGCCGCTCCTGGCGCCGGAGGTGTGCTTCCCACACGATAAGGAAATGCCAGGCGGCTTGCAGCTCCAACCAGTTGACGTGTCTGTCCGCCAGCTCTGGAGGCCAGGGCCGGGCGTCGTGAAGAACCACGGTAGCAGGAGATCAACCCGGAGAGACTAGCATCGATGCAAGGGAAGCTGAGGGGTAAGAGAGGCAAGGGGGAATCCTGAAGAGGGCCACGAAGAGTCCGTCCAAGGCCGCAGAAGGGGACGAAGCATCCGAGTCACGGACACCGGGACAGCCAAGTCTCTGGAGGAAGGACGCGCTGCTGTAGCGGGAGGGCGTGAAGACGATCAAGTGGGAGTAGATCTGCCGCTTCGCTTTGCGTAAGGGCGGTCCCCGTCCATCCACCCGGCGATCTGCTGCGGTTCACCCGTACAGTCGCGTCAGTGTCCTCGTCAGACTGCGCGCCTCCGCATCATTCACCGTGTGTTGAGATGTGATCGTCTCGGTGTCCATGGGACGCCGCCTGCATCCATCGGTCACCATCGAGTGGTCCCGCCGCTAAAGTCGAAGCTGCGTCTCCACATAAGCGCCGTCCCTGTCAACGACTCAACGATCTGGTGGGGTTCGCCGGCGGCTGCGTCGGTGTCCCCGTGAAGGCGTCTATGTCCAAGGTTGTCCGAGAGCCCGGTGCTGACGTCATACTGCGCCTGCAGTTGCGCGATCCCTGCCAGGTTGGTCCCATGGTCTGATGCTCCTAGCTGGAGTCCCCGAAGCCCGGTGTCTAGACGAGGTCCATGCTGCACCATGCTTGAACTTGTCCGCCGGCCGGCAAAGAGGAGAGGGAAGATGAGACATCAACACGAGAACGGTAACTGCTGTGCGCCGTCCCGCTGTCGTCGAACCTGCATCTCCCGAGTAAAGCGACGGCTGCCCAACGGGTCCGAAGAACTGCTGCACCTAGCTGGAAACTCTGAAGTCTGTTGCCGCGGCGAAGTCCGTTGGCACGAGACGCTTGGACTAGTCCTCCGATCCGACGGTGAAGAGCGAGGAGACGAGACGTCAACACGATCACGGTCCCTGCCATGTGTAGACTCCACATGCTGTGACCGTTCCTACGATTGCGAAGCTCGAACCCTTGCTAAGTCTGTGCTTCAGGGTTCCGCCGACTAATAGACTTCTCCATCGATGGCTCCTCAAACTGACCCTCTCCCGAAGGAGGCTATCGTCACCAGTGCAACGCCTGTGGTGCCCCTCTCTATCTCTGGACCCCGAAAAACTTACCATGTGGCTTATCATGTTGGCGTCGTGAAATCCTATCCCCGCTTCTGCTGCCTGGGTCTTGTTATTGCCAGGAGGGCTCCCGTGCGACCCAACGCAATCCCTGCAGGGGGGCCGAGCTCTCCGAGGCCTTACTAACATAGGATGGCGAACCCCTGCCCGGCCTAATTCCTTCTGACAACTTACTTACTTACTTACGCCTGTCACCCCTACCCGGGTATAGGCCGTCGACGAGAGACCTCCAGCAACTCCTGTCCTGTGCTTCTCCTTCGATTCTACTCCAGGTGGTCCCCAGTCTCTTGATGTCTGCTTGGAGGTCTCGACGCCAGGAGTTTCTCGGCCTACCTCTTTTCCTCTTCCCTGGGGGTTCCATGACAATGCCTGCCTAGTGATACTGGAAGCTGGCTTTCTCAGACTGTGACCGATCCATCCCCATCTTCTTCACCCAATTTCATTCTCTGCTGTTATCTGCTCTGTTCTCTCCCAGAGTCTGACGTTGCTGATCTTCTCTGGCCAGTGGATTTTCAAAATTCATGAAGGTCTGTACTCTGTTGACTGTGGTTTTTGTCAATCTCCATGTCTCTGCTCCATATAGGAGAACTGCTTTTACATTGGAGTTGAAAATCCGGACTTTGGTGTGCTGTGACAGCTCTCTGGAACTCCACACTTTTTTCAACTGGAGAAAGGCTGCTCTGGCTTTACCGATTCGTGCTCTGACATCTGCATCAGTGCCGCCTTTTTTGTCTATGATGCTCCCGAGATAGGTGAAGGACTCCACCTCCTCCAACGGGGTGCCAGCAAGCAAGACTGGTTCTTCCCTGGTTGCGTTCAGCCTCATTGTCTGTTTTCTGTTTGTGAATGGTGAGGCCCACTTGGGACGAGATGTCAGCAAGCCTCGTGGTCTTGTCCTGCATTTGTTGATGAGTGTGGGACAGTAATGCCAAGTCGTCTGCAAAATCGAGGTCGTCAAGCTGTGTCCACAGTGTCCACTGTATTCCACTTCGTCTGTGCTCTGTGGTTATCTTCATGACCCAGTCTATGGCCAGTAGGAAGAGGAACGGAGACAGCAGACACCCCTGCCTGACACCAGTTCTGACCTGGAGCTCTCTGGTAAACTGCCCTTAGTGGATCACGCGACATGTCATGCCATCATAGCTGCTCTTGATCAGGCGGACGAGCTTTGTGGGTACACCGTAGTGTCGTAGGAGTTTCCACAGAGTCTCTCGGTCCACGCTGTCAAATGCTTTCTCATAATCCACAAAGTTGACGTACAGCGGGGAGCTCCACTCCAGAGACTGTTCCACGATGATGCGGAGAGTGGCGATCTGGTCTGTACATGATCGGTTCTTCCTGAATCCTGCTTGCTGGTCTCTCAGCTGGGGGTCAACGGAGCTCTTCATTCTCTCTAGGATGATCCTGTTGAAGACCTTTCCTGGTACTGACAGCAAGGTGATTCCTCTGTAGTTGTCCTTCTGACAAGCAAAGGGTAATCTTGAGCTCTTGGTGCTGTGTGGGATGGCGAATCCCGTCAGCTACTCTTGGGCTCAATCATCCGTGCAGGACGAGGCAGCTCTGCACGAAGCACCGGTGGGGGCAGCAGGACCATCTTGTTTCTTTGAGAGCTCCTCCTCAAGCAACGAAGGCGCCAGGCGACGCGGCGGGCGAGGTGAGCAGAATCAAGATGAATGTGGAGACGGCCGCAGGACCGAAGCACGAGACTTGGTCGAGGGCTGCGTCCACTGGAGTGACGCGCACTGCGGTGCATCCTGAGCTTGTCCAGGGGTGAGCGCGAGCGTCTGGAGCTGCTGGAGGAGTGGGAGGGCTCCGAACTGCCCGAAGTCCTCGGACGAGCGGATACTGGTCTCTGTGAGCCGGGCTCAGTGAGGTGGGCTCTCTGCCCGCTAACGACTCCCCGTAAGAGTCAGCGAGCTTTCGAGTAGAGATAACAAGGACTGACAGTGGACACAGGACGGCGTGTGGCGCGTCCCAGGAGGCTGGGCTCAGAGAGGCGGGCGCTCTGCCAGCTATATGGCTCCCCGTAAGAACCAGCGGGCTTTGTCCGGGTGGGCTCCCTCCGGGGAGCAGTCGCGTTGAATGCAGTCCTGCTAGGAGCGCTGGGCTCCCGTGTCTGGCACGGCGTGCATCCCCAAGGGTGGTGTGGTCGCGCTCTTCTCTCTTGGCACTGGTCTCTGCGAGCCAGGCTCAGTGAGGCGGGCTCTCTGCCGGCTAACAACTCCCCGTAAGCGTTAGCGAGCGTACCAAGTAGCGACGAGTAGGACTGACAGTGGACAGCGCAATGTGGTCCTTCCTGCGCTCGGCAACGGGTGCGTGCGAGCGTCTGGAGAAGCGGGAGGGCTCTGAACTGCCCGAAGTCATCGGACGCATGGATATTGGTCTCTGAGAGCCGGGCTCAGTTAGGCGGGCTCTCTGCCGGCTAAACGACTCCCTGTAAGAGTCAGCGAGCTTTCCGATAGAGACGAGCGAGGACTGACAGTGGACACGGGATGGCACGTGGCACATCCCAAGAGGCTGGGCTCGGTAAGGCGGGCGCTCTGCCGGCTATATGGTTCCCTGTAAGAACCAGCAGGCTTTGTCCGGGCGGTGTCCCTCCGGGGAGGGGTCGCGTTGAGAGCAGTCCTGCTAGGAGCGCTGGGCTCACGTGTCCGGCGTAGCGTCCGTTCCACAAGGTCGGTGCGGTCACCGCTCCGGGCACAGAGCGGGTGGCGCCTGGACGGGAGAAGGATCACTCACCGGCACCGGGTGCTCGTGCCTGTAAGGCTCCATAACTGCGACCAACGCTGCTCGGCCAGGCGGAGCAGATGTCGCAAGTACGGTTGGAGGCGCAGTCAGTGCAGGGGGGACAGACCTTGTGGTTGTAAATAAATTTGTTAGTTAGTTAGTTATTTGGGTTTAACGCCGAGCAGGCGACTAAGGCCATCTCACAGCGGGATGGGTAAAAATCTGGTCAGCCAGACTAAAAGCAAGGTCTTAAGACAAGATGTAAATATAGATTAAAAATCAGGCTAAAATGTCGCACGTCTTTAAAAGAAACGTCTACAGACTCTCAAAAAGGGCAAATAAAAAAATTCACATAGTCTATGAATGCTCAGATCTTGTTAAAAATATTGCATTCTCTCAAAAAATTGAAGATTTTGTCAGGGGAACATCCCGGAACAAAACCTTCAAGGAGTCTGCTGTAAAGTGTTTATATCTGGTGTCAATTAGGTCAGCACAATACAGCAAAAAGTGTCGAACAGAAAACTGCTCATCACAGGCAAAACACCATGGACGCTCATCCTGTTTAAGTAAGTAAGAGTGCGTAACATACGTGTGCCCTATGTGGAGCCAAGTAAGGACAGTCTCCTCACGGCGGCTGCCGCAGCAGAAAGGTAGACTGTCGGACACCGTAGGAAGAGCTTCATGAAGCTTGTTCCCTTCCTCTTTGTCCCACTCGGACTGCCACTCGCGGGCTGTGTACGCACTAATCACAGGTTTAAAATCACTATAAACAGTCTGTGTGTCAGGGACAGGGTCACTGCGGGCACTGTTGGCAGCAGAATCTGCGATTCTGTTGCCTTTGATGCCCACATGGCCCGGGACCCAAATAAAAATGATGTCATAATATTCCTTCATCAAGTCTGCGTAGAGCTCTCTAATCTGCACCAGCAGTGGGTGGTCTGTTCCCGCACCCTGAAGGGCCTGCAGGGCAGAAAGAGAGTCAGACAGAATCAGGAAGTTCCTTTCCCGAGACTGATAGGCATGCTTGAGTGCCAGCAGAATTGCCTGCAGTTCTGCACTAAATATAGAGGAATGATCAGGTAGGCAGAGCTTAAATGGGCGTCTAGGATGGCGAGAGGACACTGCAGCCACAGCCACTCTCCCATCCTCAGACTTGGACCCATCCATATAAAGATGACAATAGCCAGGAAAAATTGAAAGGAGTTCATTGAGGCTCTGTTGGTATATGGCTGGTGGAGTACAATCCTTCTTGTGGGCGGTCAAGTCCAGCAAGATGTCAGGAACTGGTAGTAGCCAGGGTGGAGTGACGTGTTGCAGAGATTCCGAAACTTTGTCCAGGTCCACTCCGGCTGCCTGCAGATGAGGTCGGACACGGAAGGAAAGTGGACGGACAGCTCCCGGATGGGCATCATAAATCTCTGCAAATGACGGGTCCCCTGCCTCGGCATACAGACTAGGAACTGGAGATGTCCTGAAGGCCCCTAGACATATGCGTAGACCTTGATGGTGAATTGTGTTCAGACGCTGTAGAACAGACTTGGAAGCCGAGCCATATACCAGAGCCGTAATCCAGTTTGGACCGAACAAGGGCCCGGTACAGTCGAAGTAAGACAATGCGGTCTGCACCCCAGTCAGTATGACCAACGACATGAAGAATGTCGAGGGCCTTCCGACAAGAGGTTCTAAGGTAGTTAACATGGTTGCAGAAGGTCAATCTTTTGTCAAAGATGACCCCCAAAAACTTTGCCTCTTCGGCCACCTTAATTGGCACTCCAACAATGCTCAGGCTAGGTTCTGGAAAAAAATTTGTCTGGTTAGTAAAATGCACACAGACTGTCTTGGAGGGTGAGAACTTGAATCCCTTGAGAGACACCCACCCCTGGATGCGATCAACGCACAGCTGCAAGCGCCTCGCAAGGGACGCAAGTCCTCGACCTCATGCACACAAAGCAAGGTCGTACACAAACAAAGAGCATTCAGAATCGTCCTTGACGGCCTTTACAATGTTATTTATTTTTATGCTAAATAAAACAGGAGATAAAATGCCTCCCTGCGGGACACCCATCTCCTGTTCAAAAGAGTCGGAGAGGGTGGAGCCCACACGGACATGGAACGACCTGTTAGACAAAAAATTGTGAATAAAAACGGGCAGGTGCCCTTTAAAACCCATGTCCGACAAATCAGACATTATACCATACTTCCAGGTAGTGTCATATGCCTTTTCAAGATCAAAGAAAATTGCATAGACATGCTGCTTGTTGACAAAAGCATCTCGGATAAACGACTCAAAGCGGACTAGATGGTCAGTTGTACTACGGAAGCGCCGGAAACCGCACTGGAGGTCTGTGATGAGACCGCGTGACTCAAGATGCCACACCAGTCGAGCGTTGACCAAGCATTCCATAGTTTTACATAAACATGATGTCAAAGCTATTGGCCGGTAGTTGCCCGGGTCGGAAGGATCCTTACCCGGCTTGGGGATTGGCACAACCACAGCCAGGCTCCAAGATGGCGGAAAATAACCGGTTATCCAGATATGGTTAAAGGCCTTGAGAAGTACAAGGAGGGAATCCTCAGGCAGATGTGTTAGGAGCTTATAATGAATGGTATCTAATCACTGCTTGCAGACTCAGAAAAGAAAATCCAGGCCTTTGAGAACAAGTGCCTGAGGAAGTTGCTCCGCATCTCGTACCGCGAGCACAAGACCAACGAATATGTACGGAGCATCGTCACTTCCCTGGTGGGCCCACGTGAACCCCTTCTGGCAACTGTGAAACGGCGCAAGCTTGCTTGGTTTGGCCACGTGACCCGACACAACACCTTGTCCAAGACTATCCTCCAAGGCACTCTCGAAGGAAGTCGTCGGCGAGGTCGTCAGAGAAAGAGTTGGGTCGCAAACATAAAAGAATGGACCGAACTCGAGATGCCAGACTTGCTTGCCACCGCCCAAAATAGAACTGAGTGGAGAGCACTGTCTGTTGCTGCTGCCTTTCAGTCCCCCCAACGCCCAGTTCGGGCAAGGGACTGATGATGATGATGATGATCTAATCCAGCAGCAGAGTCAGTACATTTCTGCATGGCTTGCTGCAATTCTGAAAACGTAAAAAGGGCATTATAGTCTTCCGAGTTATCCGATATAAAATCACAAGTACAAGATTCTCGCTTCTCCTTCTCCCTCTGGAAGAAAGGTGAATAATGCTCTGTGGAAGAATTATGGGCAATGGTGGAGACAAGCAAATTGGCCACAGCCTTTTAATCCGTGACCAAACTGGCACCATCTCTAACATGGCCGACAGAAGCCGACAGGACCCCTGCCCCTAATTCTTCGAACAGCCTTCCAGACTTTTTGGGACAGAGTCCTAGAAGATAAAGAGGAGACAAACCGTCTCCAGGAAGCACGGCGTTCACATTAAAAAATGTAACGGGTTTTCGCCCGCCGTCTTTTAAATGTTAAAATATTCGCTTGCGACGGATTACTAAAAAGCACGTCGCTGAGCAGATTTGCGCATTTTTTGGGCTTAGCGGCACTCTTCATTGAACCATGGTACTCTCGGCTTCTGAGGGACTGATGTGGAAGTTCTAGGGATGGTATCACCTGCTACGTCCAACAAAACAGAAGTAAAACAAGAAACAGGTTCTTCAGCTGACATGACCACCTCCTCTGTAAGATGAGACTGACAGAGGGAGGCGAACAGAGGCCATTTAGCTTTCTTGAGATTCCAGCGCCCCACCGGCGAATCCTCCTCACAGCTGACCGATGACAGGACTACTGGGAAGTGGTCACTACCACACAGGTCGTCGTGAACCTTCCAGTCAAAGTCCAGCATGAGAGAAGGATCACACACAGTGAGGTCTAGAACAGAACTAGATCCTGAACCTGGGTTAGAGTATGTAGGTGAGCCATCGTTAAAGACCGATGCTAACGGGGCTACATAAAATTTGGCTACTAATGAGAAGAGCCACTCCACCCGAGCGCCTCTCCGAATCAGAGTCTTTATGTATAACATTAAAACCATTAAAGGACACAGGGTCAGAAGTCTTCAGGTAAGTCTCCTGAAGAGATATTACTGAGGGGTTATAGAACTTGACTAAAAGACGTAATTCCTCAAAGTTAGCGTCGAAAACCACGACAATTCCACTGAAGCAAAGAGTCCATGATTAGGTCTTATCTGGGGGTAAGGAGTTTTTCCCCCCTTTTTCCTTTACCTTGGAAAGAGTTGAAGAAACAGAGGGGGGCGCCGGCCCCTGGGCCTCCTTTGGTTCTTCGGAGATGAAGGGGGTGGAGCTGCCGCAGCATCAGCAACGACAACTTCCACTCCCTCCATTTGCTCCTCCAGTGCAGCATATTTGTTTTGAAGAGGGACATCAGTGTTCCCCTTCTGGGCTCGTGCGCACAGCGGTCCCATAGATTTCTTAAAATTCTGATCCTGGGCAGCGTTCCTGCCGCTAGAGTTAGCGGCCTTAAAAGGCCGACCAGAGCCAGAAGCCTTTGGAGTTGACTAACAGGTTTGGCTGGGGGCTGAGGCTTAGGGGCAACAGAAGGCGGCACTACCGGACCGGCAGTGTCCGCCTTCTGCGTTCCCTGGCTCCTCTTCACCACCGGAGGAGGGTTACTCTCCAGGGGCGAGATGAGCCGAGGCACCGCCCTCAACCAAGAAGTTGGGGTTTGACATGAAAAGTCTTTGGTGGGGCGCTTGCCTGCCGCCGCTGCACTGAAATTATACACAGAGGTGTTAGAGGTTGGGGCAGCCGCAGCTGCACCAGGGCCTTCAACCAGTTTTTTGGCATCCAGAAAGGACAGCCCCTTTTTCACACGCACCTGCTGAATCTTGCACTCGGATATCCAACGAGGGCATTTCCTATCCGAAGCCATATGCGCCCCCTGGCAATTCACACACAGGGGTGTGGCTGTGCAGGACTCAGCAGAGTGTCCGGGCTTAGTGCAACGGGCGCATAGAGCCTCTGCCTGGTGGCATGTCTTCTGCCCATGGCCATACTATTGGCACTTAAAGCACCGGAGGGGAAGAGGGACATACTTTTTCACTCTCAGGGAGTAGTAACCTCCCCAGATGGTAGTAGGAGGGGTGGGGGTGCCAAATGTCAGGATGATGGTAGGGAGACGGATCTCCCCACCACCTCGCTTGGAAGCGAAGCGCCTGACGTAAGTCACCCCCTGAGACTTAACCCATATCCATCGGTATACGCCCGCGTGCGTACACACCCATTTCCATCGGAATACTCCGCCGCGCGTAGGCCCCCCTTTCCGACGGTATACTCGCTGACGCGTAGTTTAGGTGGTTCCCCTGTGTCCCTCTGTGTACACGTAAACCCCTACTTCCCATGACATCACAGGTTAGTGCTCTAAACGTCATCGAAATATGTGCCCTTTTCCCAGTTCCGACCGAGAATTTGCCGGAAGTTGTAAGCCTTTTTTACGCTAATTTTCGCCGCGTGTTAGAGTGAATACATCGAGCATGATGGCCGAGCCAGGTGAGAGAGAGGACGTGAGCGATACAAGCGGCGATTTTGAATTAGATCCTGACGACAACATATTAGGGGAAGATGAAGAGTTGGTGGAGATTCGAGATGTACAAGTTTACGATGAGTTGAGTGATTTAGTTCGTCAAATTTTCGGCGATAGTGTGGAAGACAACGATGATTTTCCTGGGTTTCAAGATGGCTGGCAACGTGACAATTTTATTCCTTGCGTCAATAGAAAATGTGTAGTTTTCAAACCACTTGATGGATTTCATTCATTCTTTTTTTATTAGGCAGAAAATAGAAGTGTGTATATTTTACAGGCATATATGCTGCAGTGATTTTGGATCCTTCTATTGAAATAATGTACTTGAACACAAGGTATGTGAACATTTTTGCAATAAACTCACTTTTACACTAAAATAATTTTTTTCTGTTTTCTTTTTCTCAGTTTATTTTTACATGGATAGCTAGTATATTCAATGCTGAATCTGCTGATATGCAACACTTAATGTTTTAGGGTGGGGTTGAGACTGTTTTAAGCCTTTTATACAACTACCACTCGTGCACTAAAATTTCCTAAAAAACGGTCAGCTCTGAGCAGGCACTCTCTGTAAGGCCTCTTAGCTCACAGAGTGCCTGACTGGAAGTGTCTTCCAGATGGATATGGGTTAAGGTTCCGTACAAGTTCATCTTCTGACAGTTCTGCCAAAGCTTGATCTTTGATTACGCCTCTTGACGAATTCATAGTTTTGTGGGGTGTGACTTCCACAAGAGTGTCTCCGATGGAAGAGAGCCCCAGTAGCCCACTGGAGTGTGCCCGAGTACGGCACTCCACCAGCAAGTCACCAGACCTGAGGCGCTGGGCATCAGGCCTGCCAACACGGCTCCTGAGGGTCTCCCCCACCAGAAAAGGATGCAGGTTGGATACAGGTTTCTCCTTCACCTTGCTATGGACAATGAGGAAGCGAGGCCATACGGCCGACGCCTGAGGCGTCGCTTCCTCACAGTCTGAATCACTGTCATGTTCAATGTCGGTGGCTATGGGCCGTTTCTGTGCTAGTTTTTTAAATATTTATTTTATCCATATTATATTAGTAGAGATATTCATCCCCCGGGGGTCCCCGCCCGCCACCGAGCCCAACAAGGGAAAGTGCAACTGTCGGCGGGTCTCCAGCCGACACACAATGGAGACTGCCCGAAAGATATACTCAAGGGGGTAAGCCCGATTGAACCGTTTGAGCCACCACCTTCTATCACACCGTTGAATGCAGGGGATACTGGTGTAAAGCACCTAATCAGCAGCAGAGGCTATAGCATGGTGCTCCGTATAGCAACCCGCATGTCAACAGTGGGATAGGGCTCAACGTGACAAGAGCCGATTGACTAGGCCGGTACGACTAGCCTCCCGTTTAGGCAGAAGTCAAGGCCAAAGTGGAGTGTTTCAGCCACCAGGATCCTCTTCTCCCCTGACACGGGTCTCCAAGCACAGCAAACACTTGGGATCCAAAGGACCAAAAGCTCACGAGTATTTTTAAGGACCAATCCAACATGGTACGACCTGGGTTAGCACAGCTCCTTAAAAACCGGACCAGTGAAAAAGACTGAACAACATATCTGCTGACATCAAGTCCTAATCCTGGACAAAGAGGGCACCCGTCTGCTAGCCTACTCAGTCAGTGACTGAGGAGACTACCCACCCACGCCACGTGGAGGCCGGTGCCGAGTGGGCCATTGTAAATAAAGGTACAACAAAGGTCTAAGCATGCCGGAAAGCGCCTGTTCCTGCAACACCTATCAGCCTGAAAGGCAAGCGGGCGGGCGCGCGGGCCCCCCCCCCCCCTCAAGCTCAGTCGAGCGTTCGGCGCGAAAAAGTACAACGAAGGTACGAAGAAAGGAAGTGCCTCTGCTCAAAACTGGCGTCCAGCCCGGGGGCCGGCCGAGGGCTAGTACATCTACCTTACCCCTCAGTAGAAACGGGGACGGGGGGAGGAACCTCCATACCACCCTCAGCGTGCGAAGTCCCAGCAAGCCGTGGAGTCCACGCAACTCAAGAAGGCGCAGAAGATGGAAGCAGCAGAACACTCAGGCGACGAAGCAGACCCACAAGGGCACAGGCAGGGTCGGCGCAAGCAGATAGTCCAAAAACAAGGTCCAGAAGACCAGCGAACGAACCAGTCGCATCAAGCACAGTCAAAGTCCGTAGGCTAGCAAACACGTCTGCACAGCATGAGCTAAGCAGCATGACTGGTTGGTCACCTCGTGACTCGAACTGGATGGGCAGTAACGGGAGACAACTCTCGGCCCCTCTAGGGGTTCCCCGAGTGCCTCCCGGGTTGTGTCGTAGCACAACAGGTTCTTAGGCTAAAATTGAGTAAGTAGTAGACACTTCCATATAGTCATGTCATCGGTAATGTATTTTGAGGAAACAAATTGGCATTTTACACACATTTGCGGACCTCTTGTGACCCTCGATCTTTCCAAGGGGTCATCCAAATTAGTATGCATAGATAGGTCTTAACATAAGGTATCTCTCTTCAAAGTTTGGGTTTGAAGTTGTGAATACTATTTTAGAAAAAATCTTTTGTCAAGATATGGCTATTTTGGACCTATTTCCTGAGCTGTATGACCCTTGACCTTTCTGAGGGGTCATCCAAATTAGTATGCATAGATAGTTCTTACCAGCAGGTATCTCTGTAGCAAGTTAGGGTTTGAAGTTGCAAATATTATTTGAGAAAAAACATCTTTTGTCAAAATATGACTATTTTTTACCTATTTCCTGAGCTCTTGTGACCCATGACCTTTCCAAGGGATCAACCAAATTAGTATGCATAGAAAAGTCTTTCCATCAGGTATCTTTGTACCAAGTTTGGGTTAGAAGTTGTGAATAGTATTCGAGAAAAAATACATTATGTCAAAATATAGCCATTTTGGAGCTATTTCCTGATCTCCTGTGAACTTGACGTTTGTCACAGGTCAATCAAATTGGTATGTTTAGAAAGGTCTTGCCACAAAGTATCCTTGGGCCAAGTTTGAAGACAGTGGCTTAAATAGTCTCCGAGAAAATGCCAACGTTAAAGTTTACCACGGACGACAGCAACAGATGACCACTGGCCCAAAACATAGGCTCACTTGCTTCTCACGTGAGCCAAAAACTAAAATTCTGCCAAAAAGACATCATTTGCTGATCTCTTGCGACCCCTGACCCTTCCAAAGGGTCATCCGAATTAGCATGTTTAGGAAGGTCTTACCATCAGGTATCTTTGTACCAGTTTTGGGATAGAAGTTGTAAATAGTATTTGAGAAGAAAAAAATGTCAACAAAAGAAAAAAGCTATTTGTGACCAATTTCCTGATCTCTTGTGACCCTTGATCTTTCCAAGGGGTCATCTGAATTAGTATGCATAGGAAGATCTTACCATCAGGTACAGTGGAGTCCAGTTAACATGAACTCGCTTAACACGAATTTCCGGTTAACACGAACCGTTTTTGCATTCCCGGCCGACGGCCTTCTTATTCTGTATTAAAATTTTACTGATAACACGAAATGCTTAACACGAAATTTCGCTTAACACGAAGCTGTTTTCGGTTCCCAACCAGAGCAATTTCACTATTATTCACCTGTTTAACACGAACACATTCCAATCTCAAACACCGAAAACCAATTCATGAAAGGGGCACTGCACGTGTCACTCTCGTGCTGTAGTACACATGACACAGATCAGAACGAACTCTAGCCTGTGATTGGCTGAACAGCCTTCAGTTGTTGTAATCCGTCTTCTCATTGGCTAGAGTTTCTGAACTGTATTCATGTATCATTCGTGTACCAACACAACCCAACACTCCATCACTTCAGTTAACCACCGATCGTGGCTACCAAAACAGAAGTCGATTACGCTTGAAGTGAAAAACAAGATTAAAGAGATCCACAATTGTCTCTCTTCATGGGCTGTCACTAACGCAAGACAGACTTCAATCATGGCGTTTTTTTAAATGACTTTGACCGTGTTGCTTTTACCGATGCGAAAATGTACTTTAGCCTGTGTTGCTTTTACTTTACTATGAAGTTTACATTAAATACGTGAGCTGTACACGTCTCCTTGTGTTTTCCTAGCGAGCTGATGGTAAGATAAGCATATTTAGTACGATAATGTGCACTTTTAACCTCGTACTCATTCATGCACGCATCTCTTACACACTTTTTTCTTGACGGGAGGGCCGTGATCAATTTTGAGGCCATATTGGTTAACACGAAATACGGTTAACACGAAGTGATTTTCCGTGTCCCCAGAAATTCGTGTTAAGCGGACTCCACTGTATCTCTGTAGCAAGGTCGGGTTTAAAGTTGTTAATATTATTTGAGAAAAAACATAAGTTGTCAAAATATGGCTATTTTTTTTTACCTATTTCCCGATCTCTTGTGACCCTTTGAATTGTCTGAGGGGTCAACCAAATTAGTATGCATAGAAAGGTCTTACCATCAGGTATCTTTGTACCAAGTTCACTCAAATTGGTATGTTTAGAAAGGTCTTGCCACAAAGTATCATTGGGCAAAGTCTGAAGACTGTGGCTTGAATAGTCTCCGAGAAAATGCCAACATTAAAGCTTACCATGGATGATGGAGGATAGCTGACAGCCAAATGACCACTGGCTCAAAACATACTCACTTTTGCCTCACACGTGCGCCAAAACTGCTACTGACAGCCAAAACACACTAAACTTCTGTTATACCATCATCTCACACAACAAAAACTAGATATATTAACAGCACAGGTGACAGTGTGAACAATTGAAATGACTGAAAACAGTCCACAGACCTATCAAGGTATTAAGCCCCATGATTCATGGCCAGGAAGAGACATACATTTTCATGAGCCCCCGCTGATGCAGGGGCTCAAGAGAATTTATGCCTCTTGCAGGTTGAAGGGTTGTTGTGCCTGCACACAAAAAAAGCTGAAATTCAACTTTCCCTGATTTTGAAACAAGAAAGGCAATGCCCTTATGGCTCAAGTGTATGGCCGATCTACATGTGTGACCTTTATGACAAGAAGTTAAAGGGATGGCTTCTGCACCAGCAAAATCCATGTTTTCTCAGAATTTAATCAGTTTTCACACATCTGTCAAATCTCCGTGACCCTTGACCTTTGCAATGAGTCAACTAAATTAGTATTCATTGGAAGGTCTTATCATCAGCTATCTTTGCCAAATTTGATTGAAAAGTTTGCAAAACTGTTGACAATAACTAGCATTCTATCAAAAACTGGCATTTTATACACATTTGCTGACCTCTTGGGACCCTTGACCTGTTCAAGGGCTCATCCAAATTAGTATGCATAGATAGGTCTTACCATCAGGTATTTCTGGTTTAAAGTTGTAAATAGTATTTGAGGAAAAAAACATCTTTTGTCAAGATATGACTACTTTGGACCTATTTCCTGAGCTCTTGTGACCCTTGACCTTTCCGAAGGGTCATCCAAATTAGTATGCATAGATAGGTCTTACCATCATGTATCTCTGTACCAAGTTTGGGTTTGAAGTTGTGAATAGTATTTTAGAAAAAACATCTATTGTCAAAATATAGCTATTTTTTACCTATTTCCTGAGCTCTTGTGATCCTTGACCTTTCTGAGGGAACAACCAAGTTAGTATGCATACAAAGGTCTTACCATCAGGTATCTTTGTACCAAGTTTGGGTTCGAAGTTATGAATAGTATTTGAGAAAAAAATAAATTATGTCAAAATATAGCTATTTTGGACCTATTTCCTGATCTCTTGTGACCTTGACCTTTGAAAGGCCACTCAAATTGGTATGTTTAGAAAGATCTTGCCACAAAGTATCCTTGGGCCAAGTTTGAAGACTGTGGCTTGAATATTCTCCGAGAAAATGACAACATTAAAATTTACCACGGCAGACAGACGACAAATGAAAGACGGATGACCACTGGCTCAGAACATATTCACTTTTGCTTCGCACTTGAGCTAAAAAGCTGAATCAGTCTCAAGGACTTTAGACTGTCACCCACGTAACACGTCTTTAAATGTCCTGAGCGCTTTTTCCGATGTTCCTTTCAAAAGTTTCTGTTACTTACATCGCGTATATATGTTAACAAACTTTTGCTTTAAAAGAAACAAATTTAACATGTCATTTAGTTAGAAAAGACCAGATACATGTAAAAGTGGACTTACCTTTATACAGATGGCCTTAGCTGTGCATCGAATGGTTTTGTTGTTTTCCACCTCCACCAACTGGTTTTCATCCCTGCTAACTAAAATGGCTGCCTGTAAAAAAAAAAAATTAATAAAAAAAAATGAACAGTTTAAGCTATTCTCATCAGTATCACAGAGGCAAGCTATTCTGGCACTACCCTTGAACTATCAAGTATTGGATCCTCATGCACGAAAGATGGGAATGTTTGATTTCAGGAAAGTTGTGCCAGAGGTCAATTGATTGTACATTGCTTAACGTCCCGACAGCAACAAGGCTTTCTCAGGACGTGCCTGCACTGCTTGTGAAAAAAAATAAACAGAACATTGAATGTATGTCGCCAGCCGGTCAAATACATTAAATAAACCTAACACATGGGGCCTAAATAAAGCTAAGACCATTTAGCAACACACATCCAATATCAAGAGCTACAGGCAGTGCAGACAGTAGGGAGAGTTTTAAAAAGGCAAATACAGGTGAATGGACAAAGGGTAGACAGAAACACATGCCCCAGAATAGAGAGAAAAACCCACCCTGTGGGGCTGACCAGGGTGACCCTGGGAACTAAAAAATACCTAACCCCACCCAAGTCCCCCAGGGCAGACCCGGGTGGGGAGCCAGAGGTCAAGGATGTCATTAACTCCTGTGACAACCTGAGAACTTCACCTTTGGCTGCCAATGCCAGTGGTGTTTTTTGTCACGATCAACAGCAACACTGACAGCCAAAGGGTTAAAAGATAAACAGGTAGTGCCAGACTGGCGTTGCAGCTGAAGACACCAAGCTAATCTGGCACTACCCTTTAATTATCATGGTCAATCCATCTCCTGCAACTGGTACACAGTGGTTAGGTAACACCTCCAAAAGTTGGGAAATGTGGCCTTGGGGTTAAATGGTCGACAGCTTACTTACTTACTTACGCCTGTCACCCCTACCCGGGTATAGGCCGTCGACGAGAGACCTCCAGCAACTCCTGTCCTGTGCTTCTCCTTCGATTCTACTCCAGGTGGTTCCCAGTCTCTTGATGTCTGCTTGGAGGTCTCGACGCCAGGAGTTTCTCTTACTTACTTACTTACGCCTGTCACCCCTACCCGGGTATAGGCCGTCGACGAGAGACCTCCAGCAACTCCTGTCCTGTGCTTCTCCTTCGATTCTACTCCGGGTGGTTCCCAGTCTCTTGATGTCTGCTTGGAGGTCTCGACGCCAGGAGTTTCTCGGCCTACCTCTTTTCCTCTTTCCCTAGGGGTTCCATGACAATGCCTGCCTAGTGATACTGGAAGCTGGCTTTCTCAGACTGTGACCGATCCATCCCCATCTTCTTCGCCCAATTTCATTCTCTGCTGTTATCTGCTCTGTTCTCTCCCAGAGTCTGACGTTGCTGATCTTCTCTGGCCAGTGGATTTTCAAAATTCTTCTAAGGCAACTGTTCATGAAGGTCTGTACTCTGTTGACTGTGGTTTTTGTCAATCTCCATGTCTCTGCTCCATATAGGAGAACTGCTTTTACATTGGAGTTGAAAATCCGGACTTTGGTGTGTTGTGACAGCTCTCTGGAACTCCACACTTTTTTCAACTGGAGAAAGGCTGCTCTGGCTTTACCGATTCGTGCTCTGACATCTGCATCAGTGCCGCCTTTTTTGTCTATGATGCTCCCGAGATAGGTGAAGGACTCCACCTCCTCCAACGGGGTGCCAGCAAGCAAGACTGGTTCTTCCCTGGTTGCGTTCAGCCTCATTGTCTTTGTTTTCTGTTTGTGAATGGTGAGGCCCACTTGGGACGAGACGTCAGCAAGCCTCGTGGTCTTGTCCTGCATTTGTTGATGAGTGTGGGACAGTAATGCCAAGTCGTCTGCAAAATCGAGGTCGTCAAGCTGTGTCCATAGTGTCCACTGTATTCCACTTCGTCTGTGCTCTGTGGTCATCTTCATGACCCAGTCTATGGCCAGTAGGAAGAGGAACGGAGACAGCAGACACCCCTGCCTGACACCAGTTCTGACCTGGAGCTCTCTGGTGAACTGCCCTTCGTGGATCACGCGACATGTCATGCCATCATAGCTGCTCTTGATCAGGCGGACGAGCTTTGTGGGTACACCGTAGTGTCGTAGGAGTTTCCACAGAGTCTCTCGGTCCACACTGTCAAATGCTTTCTCATAATCCACAAAGTTGACGTACAGCGGGGATCTCCACTCCAGAGACTGTTCCACGATGATGCGGAGAGTGGCGATCTGGTCTGTACATGATCGGTTCTTCCTGAATCCTGCTTGCTGGTCTCTCAGCTGGGGGTCAACGGAGCTCTTCATTCTCTCTAGGATGATCCTGTTGAAGACCATTCCTGGTACTGACAGCAAGGTGATTCCTCTGTAGTAGGAACACTTGCTGAGGTCGCCTTTCTTGGGAAGCTTGATTAGGTACCCCTCCTTCCAGTCAGCTGGCATCACCTCCTCTTCCCAGATCTTTCCAAACAGTGGGTACAGCATCTCAACTGTTGTCTCTAGGTCTGCTTTCAGAGACTCCGCTGGGATGCCATCTGGCCCTGCTGCTTTGCCATTCTTCAAAAATGCCACTGCTTTTCTGATCTCTTCCCGGCTGGGTCTGTCACAGCTGATGGGTAGGTCGGTCTCTGCCGGCTGGATGTCGGGGGGGGCGGGTGGGCTAGGTCTGTTCAGTAACTCTTCAAAATACTCGGCCCATCTGTCGAGTTGGTCTGCTCTGTCTGCAATAGGCTTGCCTTCTTTGTCTTTTACTGGTCTTTCTGTATGGCCATACTTACCCGACAATCTTCTGGTAATGTCGTAGAGCTGTTTCATGTTGCCGCTGCCTGCTGCCTTTTCTGCCTCTGCTGCCAGGCTGTCTGTGTAGGCCCTCTTGTCTGCCCTGATACTCCTCTTCACCTCGCGGTTGGCTTCCGAGTATTCCCCCTGTGCCCTTACTTTGGCTGCTCTCGTGCGACTGTTGTTGACCGCTGCTTTCTTCTGCTTCAGGAGTTTCTCAGCCTACCTCTTTTCCTCTTTCCCTGGGGGTTCCATGACAATGCCTGCCTAGTGATACTGGAAGCTGGCTTTCTCAGACTGTGACCGATCCATCCCCATCTTCTTCGCCCGAATTTAATTCTCTGCTGTTATCTGCTCTGTTCTCTCCCAGAGTCTGACATTGCTGATCTTCTCTGGCCAGTGGATTTTCAAAATTCTTCTAAGGCAACTGTTCATGAAGGTCTGTACTCTGTTGACTGTGGTTTTTGTCAATCTCCAAGTCTCTGCTCCATATAGGAGAACTGCTTTTACATTGGAGTTGAAAATCCGGACTTTGGTGTGTTGTGACAGCTCTCTGGAACTCCACACTTTTTTCAACTGGAGAAAGGCTGCTCTGGCTTTACCGATTCGTGCTCTGACATCTGCATCAGTGCCGCCTTTTTTGTCTATGATGCTCCCGAGATAGGTGAAGGATTCCACCTCCTCCAACGGGGTGCCAGCAAGCAAGACTGGTTCTTCCCTGGTTGCGTTCAGCCTCATTGTCTTTGTTTTCTGTTTGTGAATGGTGAGGCCCACTTGGGACGAGATGTCAGCAAGCCTCGTGGTCTTGTCCTGCATTTGTTGATGAGTGTGGGACAGTAATGCCAAGTCGTCTGCAAAATCGAGGTCGTCAAGCTGTGTCCACAGTGTCCACTGTATTCCACTTCGTCTGTGCTCTGTGGTCATCTTCATGACCCAGTCTATGGCCAGTAGGAAGAGGAACGGAGACAGAAGACACCCCTGCCTGACACCAGTTCTGACCTGGAGCTCCCTGGTGAACTGCCCTTCGTGGATCACGCGACATGTCATGCCATCGTAGCTGCTCTTGATCAGGCGGACGAGCTTTGTGGGTACCCCGTAGCGTCGTAGGAGTTTCCACAGAGTCTCTCGGTCCACACTGTCTTCTCATAATCCACAAAGTTGACGTACAGTGGGGAGCTCCACTCCAGAGACTGTTCCACGATGATGCAGAGAGTGGCAATCTGGTCTGTGCATGATCGGTTCTTCCTGAATCCTGCTTGCTGGTCTCTCAGCTGGGGGTCAACGGAGCTCTTCATTCTCTCCAGGATGATCCTGTTGAAGACCTTTCCTGGTACTGACAGCAAGGTGATTCCTCTGTAGTAGGAACACTTGCTGAGGTCACCTTTCTTGGGAAGCTTGATTAGGTACCCCTCCTTCCAGTCAGCCGGCATCACCTCCTCTTCCCAGATCTTTCCAAACAGTGGGTACAGCATCTCCACTGTTGTCTCTAGGTCTGCTTTCAGAGACTCCGCTGGGATGCCATCTGGGCCTGCTGCTTTGCCGTTCTTCAAAAATGCCACTGCTCTTCTGATCTCTTCCCGGCTGGGTCTGTCACAGCTGATGGGTAGGTCGGTCTCTGCCGGCTGGATGTCTGGGGGGTCAGGTGGGCTAGGTCTGTTCAGTAACTCTTCAAATACTCGGCCCATCTGTCGAGTTTGTCTGCTCTGTCTGCAATAGGCTTGCCTTCTTTGTCTTTTACTGGTCTTTCTGTACGGCCATACTTGCCGGACAATCTTCTGGTAATGTCGTAGAGCTGTTTCATGTTGCCGCTGCCTGCTGCCTTTTCTGCCTCTGCTGCCAGGCTGTCTGTGTAGGCCCTCTTGTCTGCCCTGACACTCCTCTTCACCTCGCGGTTGGCTTCCCAGTATTCCCCCTGTGCCCTTACTTTGGCTGCTCTCGTGCGACTGTTGACAACTGCTTTCTTCTGCTTCCTCACTTCTATCTTCTTCAAGGTCTGTGCCGACAGCCAGTCCTTGTGATGGTGTTTCCTGAACCCTACAGTGTCTTTGCAGGTTGAGTTCAGCGCCTCTCTAACTGCCTTCCACTGCTGCTCTGTGGTGACCTCCTCCTCTTCATTTACTAGCTCCTGTAGCGCTTGAAACCGGTTGGACAGCACCAGTTTGAACTCTTCTCTAACTCCAGTTTCTCTCAGGAGGCCTACATTATAGCGCTGTCTTCTTGTCTCTGTGCGGCTTTTCTTTAGCTTGAGCTTCATTCTTAAGGTAAGCAGATGGTGGTCGGAGGCGACATCTGCTCCCCTCCTCACTCGAACATCTTGAAGGGATCTTCTAAATTTCTTGCTAATGCAGATATGGTCTATTTGGTTCTCTGTTGTATGGTCAGGTGAGACCCAAGTTGCTTTGTGTATTCTTCTGTGTGGGAAGATGCTGCCTCCAATGACAAGTCGGTTTAGAGCACAAAAGTCTACAAACCTCTCCACGTTCTCACTCATCTCCGAGCCTAGTCCCTGTCTCCCCATCACCTCTTCGTATCCGGTGTTGTCCTCCCCTATTTTGGCATTAAAATCGCCCATGACAATGGTGATGTCTCGCTCCGCACATTTGTCCAAGGCACTCTGGAGTCGGTCGTAGAACTCTTGTTTCTCTTCTTCCTCGTCACCGTCATTAGTGGGCGCATAACACTGGATGACGTTCAGCTTGAGCTTTTTCTTGGTTTTAAAGGCTGCTGTGATAATTCTTGGCCCAAGAGGTTCCCAGCCCATCAGCGCTCTCTGTGCCACTGGTGACGGCATGAATGCTACACCTTCTGTATGGGGGGCATTCTCCTCTTCATGACCTGAATACAGAATCATCTCCCCACTTAACAGCCTTTTCTGGCCAGACTGTGTCCATCTGGCTTCACTGATACCTAGCAGGAAAAGGTTGTACTTTTGCATTTCCGCTGCTATCTGGGCGGCCTTGCCGCTCTGGTACATGGTCTTGACGTTCCATGTGCCCATGGTTGTATCCCTGGATAGAGAGAGGCGGCTCGGTCCTGTGGCTTCCGAAGACTTCCGGCTTTCACCACAGGACGTCATAAGTGTTCTGGTAGAAGAACCTTCCTCCTCCAGGAAAGGAATTACTGTTAGTCTTTTTGTCGGCGTTTTTGTAGCTATTTTCTTTTTTGCAGGGTGGGGAAGCTACCCCCACACCAAACTCCCTTACTAGGAGGACCAGGGGTTTTCTCTCGGGGTCACCTTCCCTTAGACCATGTTGGTTCACGGCACCTTATTTCATTCGGTGCACCCCTCTCACGAGGGACCCTCTATCCACCACCTAGGGGATGTGCCTCAACGCCATATGGTCCCAGCGCGAGGAATGGTTGACAGCGCTTTATGTTAAAGTGATTACTGCTAGGAATAATCAACACGAAGCAATTTTGACAGAAGAAAATGCAACTTCAGCAATCTCCTAGATAAAGACCACATACCTCTTTAGCTGCCCCAGTAGCTATCACTTCATCTTCACTGATGGAGCTCATCATCTCTGATGCAGACAGGAAATCCGTGATGGTCTTCTGGACCAAAGGCATCTTGGCACCACCTCCACATACAACCACCTATCAAACAAGAAAGGCAAAGCCCGTATGCCTCACATGTGTGACCAATCCATATAGTAAATGTGATCTTGACCTTTCCAACAGGAACTGAAATAAGGAAGTGTTCAAGTGTGCTTCTGTACAAGCAATATCCAAGTTTTCTCAAAATAAATGCATTTTTCACAAATCTATCAACCCTGCGTGACCTTGACCTTTGTGAGGGTCAACTGAATTAGCATGCATAAAAAGGTGTTATCACCAGCTACCTTCATGCCAAATCTGATTGAAAAGTTTGCAAAAGCCTTGATGAAAACTACAATTCTATCAAAAAATAGCATTTTTTACTCTTGCCAACCACCTATGACCCTTGACCTTTCTGAGGGTTCATCCAAATTTGTATGTGTAGAAAGGCCTCACCATCAGGTATCTCTATACCCAGTTTGGGTTTGAAGTTGAAGATAGTATTTGAGAAAAAACAGTTTTTGTCAAAACATGGCCATTTTTGGACCCCCCTCCTCCCCATGACCCTTGACCTTTGCAATGGGACCACCAAATTTGTATGCCTAGAAAGGACATATCATCATATATCATTGTGCCAATCTGACTGAAAAGTTGGCAAAAACTTTGACAACAAGAAAGGCAAAGCTCATGTGCATGACTGATGGGCCTGATTTTAGTCTCTCCTGTTTCAAGTGAAGTAGCAACTGGCTATGCTTTACAAGTGGCACTACTCCTCAAAGTTGACAGACCTATAAACCATTCTTCTGTCTTCAACAGAATAATAATAATGGGCCTCTGTCGGTCTGAATCGACCATAGATAATGCATCCTAGTTGTTCTTATCTGATTGCCTGCTCAGCTGGATTTGAAGCAGCATCTTTT
Source organism: Semisulcospira habei (assembly GCA_036245525.1). NCBI lineage: Eukaryota > Metazoa > Mollusca > Gastropoda > Semisulcospiridae > Semisulcospira > Semisulcospira habei. The sequence goes on from BTPG01000003.1 coordinate 222,823,524, forward strand.
GTGACTGTAGAGGTCAATGTGGGAGTGCCAGTCCCTGCTGCAAAGATCACAAATGTACGTGGTCGCTGGTCTGATGGAGTTGTTGCACTCCTTTCTGCGTGCCCATTTGTCTGCTGCTGCTTTTGGCATCTTCTCTTCCCCTGACTTGAGGTGTTGGTGGAGGATATGGTCTTTTGGGATGCGGCCATCTTCCATGCGGTGAACGTGGCCGAGCCAGCACAGTCTGCGTTGTCTGAGTAGGGTGTAAAGCGCATGACAGGACTTCAGTGTTGGTCACTCTATCTTGCCAAGATATGCCCAGGATATGGCGGATGCTTCTCAGGTGGAAGGTGTTGAGTCTTCTCTCCTGTCTAGCATATGTGGTCCATGTCTCACTGCCATATAGCAGTGTGCTGATGACGCAGGCGTTGTACACAGCCATCTTGTTTTCACAGTCAGCTTGGGATTTGTCCACACTCGAGTTGTGAGGCGTGCAAGAGTTGCAGCAGCCTTTCCGATCCTCTTTTCGATCTCAATGTCCAGAGAGAGGTTATTGGTGAGGGTGGACCCAAGGTACGTGAACTGGTGGACGATGTCGAGCTCGTAGTTGTCAATGGTGATGAATGGCGGTGTCTCTGTGTCCTGTCCCAGGACATACGTCTTCTTTAGAATGATAGTCAGTCCAAAGTCCTTGCAAGCCTGGGAGAATCGGTCCATCAGTGACTGTAGTTCCTGTTGAGTATGGGTCGAAACTGCCGCATCCTCAGCGAACAGCATGTCCCTGATGTCTTGGCTTTGAGATGGGCAAGGCTGAAAAGCCTGCCATTTGATCTGGTTCGCATGTAGATTCCTTTTGTTGCTTTACGAAAGACATGCTTGAGCAGGTCAGCGAAGAAGACCCCAAAGAGAGTAGGGGCCAGGACGCAGCCTTGTTTGACTTCGCTGCATACGTCAAAGGGTTCGGATGTGCTGCTATTGAACTGCATGTCCCCTTCATGTTGGTGTGGAAGGATTCTATCATACTCTGCAGTTTGGGGGGGCATCCAATCTTTGAGAGTATCTTGAACAGGCCGTCACTACTGACCAGGTCAAAGGCTTTTGTGAGGTCAATAAAAGCGACATTTAGAGGCATGTGTTGTTCCTTGCACTTCTCCTGGAGTTGACGGAGGGAGAAGACCATGTCTACTGTTGACTGCTCAGCTCGGAGCCACACTGTGACTCAGGATAGACACGCTCTGTCAGCTTCTGCAAACAGATCAAGATGACCTGGGCAAAAGACTTTGCTGACAATGCTGAGAAGGGAGATGCCTCTGTAGTTGTTACAGTCGCTTCTCTCGCTCTTGTTCTTGTAGAGGGTGGTGATCTTGGCATCCCTCATGACTTGTGGTACCTCTCCTTCCTGCCAGCACTAGAGTAGGACCTCATGCAGTTCTTGATCAAATCCGGGAGGGGGGGGGGGGGGGGGGGAAATCCCATCGTTGCCTGGGGCTTTGCCTGAAGCCAAGCTGTCAATGGCTTTGCTGAGCTCCTCTATTGTTGGCACAATAGCTCATCTGTTACAGGCAGGCACTCGATGGTGTCAAGAGCTGATGGGGTCACAACATTTTGTCTGGAGTAGGTCAGAATAGTGTTCCACCTATCTCCCCAGCTACTGGCCTTTGTCCGTAATAACTTACCCAGTGGAGGATTTGAAGGGGGCCGTCTTGTTTTGGGTTGGTCCTAATGCCTTCTTAATGCCGTCGTACATTCCTCTGATGTTACCTTAACGGCTGCAATCTGGATGTTCTCACTGAGCTTCGTCCAGTACTCTGCGCAATGCCTGGCAGTCTGTTTGACCTTGCTCCTGGCAGCCCTGAGAACCTGCAGGTTCTTTTTGCTGGGCGACTGTTTGTGCTCAGCAAGGGCAGTTTGCTTGGCTGTGATGATGGGGGACATCTCGGCTGACTTGGCCTCGTACCAGTCTTGTGTCTTCGTGGTCCTCTTCCCAAAGGTGGCCAAGGCTGTGCGGTGCATGGTGTCCTGCAGGGTTTCCAACTTCTCTGTGGCAGAGTCAGAGTCACCGGGCTGTGAGGTTTCAAGTTCCTTCTGGAAGGCCTCTGCAAACTGCTCCACAAGGTCGTGCTGGGACATTTCGCTGACATCGATGACCAGTCTACATAATATGCGTGACCTTTGTGACCTTCACCTTTCCAGCAGGTCATGAAAATGAGCAAGTGTTCAAGTGTCTAAACATAAAGCAAAGGGTTGGCTTTTGTACCAGTGAAATCCGAGTTTTCTCAAAATGTATTCATTTGTCACAAATTTTGTAGACCCTCTGTGACCCTTAACCTTTGTAAGGGGGCAACTAAAATTAGCATGCATAGAATTAGAAAGGTGTTATCATCAGTTTTCTTTATGCCAAGTTTGACTGAGAATTGATATAACTAAAATTCTATGAAAAACTGTCATTTTTCACACACCTGCTGACCTCCCGTGATCCTTGACCTTTCCAAGGGGTCATCCAAATTAGTATGCATAAAAAAGCTTTATCATCAGGTATGTCTATACCAAGTCTGGTTAGTTCGTTAGTTATATGGGTTTAACGCCGAGCAGGTGACTAAGAATAAGAATAAGAGAGAAATTCGTTTGTGGTACATTTAAAACAAGTAGTACAAACAAGACAAAGACAAATTCTAAATGAACAAAGTATACACTACAAAATCTTTACACATAGCTCTTACACATCTCACACATAAACATCTTTTATGCACTGAGAGGCACTTACACATTCACACCCACCTAGACACAATTATACATAATACTGATTGCACAGGTAAAGGGGGATAGGGTGATGAGTTAGGTTTGGGTATGCGTGGATGTACCTAAAGATTGCTGAGAGTGACGGATTTGGGGATGAAACTGTTCTGTAGTCTGAGTGTCCTAGCTCTGTGCGTGCGGAGTCTGCGGCCAGAGGGAAGGAGTTCATAGAGGTTAGTTAGTTAGTTATTTGGGTTTAACACCGAGCAGGCAACTAAGGCCATCTCACGGCGGGAGTTCATAGAGGTGGGCAAGGACTTGGGATCTGTCTGAAGCTATCCGCCTACCCTTTCTCACCATTCGCTGTTCATACAGCGACTCCACACTTGCTTGCTTACTGCCAATCACCTTGCAGCAGACATTTACCATTCGTGCCAGGACGTTCTTGTTCTTCACACTCAGACCTCCATATCAGCACACAGAATCGAAAGTCATGACAGACTCGATGAAAGAGCAGTAGAAAGTTTGAAGGACAGAGGGATTCACATTCAGCTTCCTGAGTTGCTGAAGGCAGTAGATGCGTGACTTACATTTCTTGTGTATGAGGGTGGTGTTTGCATTAAAGGACAACTTATCATCTATAACTGTTCCAAGGTACTTATACTCAGTCACACGCTCAACAGACACACCATCAATCGTCAGAACTGGGACAGGGGTGGGGTTTCTAAAATCTATCAGTAGTTCCTTGGACTTACTCACATTTAGGTCTAGGAAATTATCTTTACACCAGACACTAAACTGTTCTACTTCTGCAAAGTAAGATGCATCACTATTGGAGAGATCTCCTAAGGCAGTGTCATCCGAGTATTTTATAAGAAGGGTAGAGTCAGTGCCACTACAATCGTTAGTGTAGAGCGTGAATAGCACAGGGGAGAGAACTGTACCTTGAGGGGCGCCTATGGAAGTGGAAAGCCATGTCACAACGGTATACCAAGTTTGGGCTTATGGTTGAAAATAGTATTTCAGAAAAAACAGGTTTTGTCAAACTATGGACATTATTTTAACCTATTTCTGCCCTCCCACCCCCAATGACCCTTGACCTTTGTGAGGGGACGACTAAATTAGTATGCATAGAAAGGTCTATCATCAGCTACCTTTAAGGTGAATCTGATTCAAAAGTTGGTAAAAAAAAATTTGATAACAACTACAATTCTATCAATCCAGACCAAAAAGGTGACTGCCAAGCGTGTAATATGCAAAGAAGTACCCAACGGAGAAAGAAACACGCTTAGAAAAGACGGGTACAACACAATTTATTAATATTTCGGGTAAATACCCTTTGTCAAAATAGACAAACAAACAAACAAAATCAGATAAAGTAGCGGCCAATCTCTATGTTTGTTTGTTTGTCTATTTTGACAAAGGGTATTTACCCGAAATATTAATAAATTGTGTTGTACCCGTCTTTTCTAAGCGTGTTTCTTTCTCCGTTGGGTACTTCTTTACAATTCTATCAAATACTGTCGTTTTTCACACATTTGCTGACCTCCTGTGACCCTTGAACTTTCTGAAGGGTGATCCAAATTAGTATGCATAGATTACCAAGTTTGGGTTTGAAGTTGAAAACAGTATTATTTTAAGGAGAAACAATTTGTGTCAAAATACATTATTGGCTATTTTTTACCCCTATCTGGCCCCCCTGTGACCTTGACCTTTGAGAGAGGTAATTGAAATTGGTATGTTTAGAAAAGTCTTGCCACAAAGTATCCTTGGACCAAGTTTAAAGTCTGAGACTTAAATAGTCTCTGAGAAAATGCCAACATTAAAGTTTACCAAGGATGCCAGACAGACACCAGATGGCCCGCTATATACTCACTTTGCTACTGCACATGAGCCAAAAATCAATACAAAGAAGTGTATTCTGGTTGCTGATTTTGTATCTATCAATCTATCATAAGGTCCAAAATCAGAGACAAAAACATAATAAAGAATATATTCCAAGAAAATAATAAAACATGAGCGTAACCTTGTCATAAATCAAAATCTTATTATTATGTTATTATTATGTTCTTTGAAACTATTTTTTCCACATACACTCATTTTTGCTTTCAAAATATTGGGGTGGGGGTGGGGGAGAGGGGGGGGGGGAAAAGAGAAGGTAGGGGGAAATAACCTGGCCCTCCTGCTTTTTCACTGTAGGTGCTATGCCTCTCTCCCCCCCCCCCTCCCCCCCCCCAATTCCCACACCAATGTATTAATCTCATTGTGCATGCCAGAACCAGCAGCTGCATGCACGAAAGGGCTACATAATTTGACAGAAAATCATATTTTACCTCTAAGTAAACTGTTATCATGTCTGGAACCCAAAGTCAAATATCCAGAGTCCTACAGACGTAAAGACAAGCTAACGTAACAGTAACACAAAACAATGTTGAGTTTCTGGGATAAACATTACCAGAATCACCCAGCAAGCCAAAGTCAAGGGTATACTATCATACGTATGGCTGCTTTTTCTTTGACCCACCATGCAGGTGACCATATTTCAACTTAACCCTTTTAACCCGAAGGCTGCATTTCCCAAATTTTGGAGCTGTCACCTGACAACTATGTACCAGTTGCAGGAGATAGATGGACCATAATACAGTGGAGTCCAGTTAACACAAACTCGCTTAACACGAATTTCCGGTTAACACGAACCGCTTTTGCATTCCCGGCTGACGGCCTTCTTATTATGTATTAAAATTTCACTGATAACACAAAATGCTTAACACGAAATTTCGCTTAACACGAAGCTGTTTTCGGTTCCCGACCAGAGCAATTTCACTATTATTCACCTGTTTAACACGAACACACATTCCAGTCTCAAAGACCGAAAACCGACTCATGAAAGGGGCACTGCACGTGTCGCTCTCCTGCTGTAGTACACACGACACATGAACGAACTCTAGCCTGTGATTGGCTGAATAGCCTTCAGTCGTTGTAATCCGTCTTCTCATTGGCTAGTGTTTCTGAACTGAATTCATGCATCATTCGTGTACCAACACTCCCTCAATTCAGTTAAAGGTAAAACAGAAGTCGACTACGCTTGAAGTGAAAAAACAAGATTAATGAGATCCACGATTGTCTCTCTACACGGGCTGTCAATAACGCAAGACCGACTTCGATCATGGCCCGTTTTTTAAATGACTTTGACTGTGTTGCTTTTACCGATGCCCGTGTTGCTTTTACTTTACTATGGATTTTACCTGATGGATTGTACATTAACTACGTGAGCTGTACACATATCCTTGTGTTTTCCTAGCGAGCTGAACGTAATGTAAGCATATATAGTACAATAATATGCACTTTTAACCTCGTACTCATTCATGCACGTCTCTTACACACTTTTTCCTTGCCGGGAGGGCCGTGATCAATTTTGAGGCCATATTGGTTAACACGAAATACGGTTAACACGAAGTGATTTTCCGTGTCCCCAGAAATTCGTGTTAAGCGGACTCCACTGTAATTCAAGGGTAGTGCCAGATTAGCTTGGCGCCTGAAGGCGCCAAGCTAATCTGGCACTACCCTTGAATTATCATGGTCCATCCATCTCCCGCGGTAGGGTCTTGGGGCCAAATGGGTAAACCCTTTTGCTGTCGGTAGATCTTTGTTGTGATGATTTCTGTAGGAACTGCTGTGAAAATAAAAACCACAAAAAAAGTGCTGTAAATATATTATCCTAAAAAGTTACCTTCTTGACATCATCTTTAGAACATTGTGCCTCTGTCAATGCTTGCTGGATCAGCTGCATACACTGAGGAAGCACACTTGTACACAGGCTCTCAAACCTTGCTCTGTTAATTAGGAAGAAAACAGACACACCGATTCCGACAGCATTCACAGTAAAAAGTATTGCATGCTGAAAACTGTCAAGCTATCAAATGTGTGTAACGCATATACATCTGAAAAAGTCATTCTAAAAACTGGTGGTAATACTGCACGTGTTTCATGGATCAAAACCCTGGACAAACATGCAATATTGCAGGTTTGTCTTGTCTTTTCAATCCATCGTTTTCAATGAAATGTGCGATTTTAATTTACCTGTGACCTGAAGCAATAGTCCATCAGAACAAATGTGTGCAAGTGAATTTGTCCCTTATGACCATAGGCCCTTACTTGGGACAAATTCATTAATGCGCTACAGTCTGATACAAATTTTTGTTTACCCCTTTGCGCAGCGCATAAGTCTGCTTACGCTCATAGTACATTTATGTGCTGGTCTCTCATTTGAATCATATGGCCCTGGTACAACACAATGTAGCAAACCCACCCATACACACACACCCAAATGCATGTGTGTGTTTGCATGAGTGTGTACATGCATGTACATACAAAATCTCATGCAAATACACACGCACACACATGTGCAAACACCCACACACCACCTGACAGATGCCCCCAAAATAAATAATGCTGTGCCTTACCTGGAGACATTACAGTGGAAGTCGATCCCATCATACAAGGAGTCTGCCGCACACTGAGCGTTGCCCAAGTTTGAAAGTGTGTGTTTGCAGCGTTCTGCGTTCAGCAGCAGTTTGGCAGCGGATCTCTTATTTTCCAGTGGATTGCCTTTGTACATTCTTGGAATACAAAACTACTTTATTAACACATTCTGCCAGAGGACCAAAATCCCCAAATTTTGAAGTTGCCCTCTGAATGACTGCATTAAAATTCAAGAGACAGATGGAGCATGATAGTTCAAGGGTGGTGCCAGAACAGCTTGGCGCCTATGACTGCCAAGCTATTCTGGCACCACCCTTGAACTATTACGCTCGATCCATGTCTTGCTGTGGTGTATCGGGGCTTAATGAGTTAACCTCTCATGGGGAAATTCATTGTCTACTCATACAACACATGGCATCATCATTCACTCAAATTGAATTAATTAACTAAACTATAACTCTCAGTTAAAGAAATGAACTGTAACAGATGTACTGGTACCTTTGTAACACTCCTGGCATCAGAAACACTTATGGTTTATGTCCCATGTGCTTCTGGTGTCAGCAATGTTGCAATGAACTACTGAATGGGCTAGGACTAAAGTACTAAAGAATGTTGATAGAAACTATCTACCGATATTACTGTTGAAAAAGGAACAGCCTGAGGAACAAAAGAGTTGGCATAACATGATATACTACTTTTTTGTACCTGAAGTCTGCCACTTCATTCAGTACGTCTACTGTCAAATTCATCTCTAAGTGGATGGTTTTGTTATCAATAATGTCAGCCAGTATGTTTGTTCGTCTGTTGTACAGTGTGTCCAAGGTATCTTGTGCTCTACCAACCACCCTGCCTGCTTTCCTGATTACATTGTTAAGATGATCTTGATTCCTTTTACATAAATTTCTACCCCATCATGTCAGTCTAAAAGTTAGAATGCTAACAATAATGGACCAGTAAAACATCTGTAAAAGCTGAGTGCTTACATTAAATGATCTGAGTTTTCTCAAACAGTAATGATGGCTATGAGCTTTTTTCACAATAGCCTCTGTGTTTTGTTTCCAGCTGAGCGTGTTGTCAAAAAAAAAAAAAAAAAAAAAAAAAAAAAAAAAAAAACACCACCCAAATACTTGCAGGACTCTACACGCTCAACTTCTGTTCCTTTAATGACAGGATCAGGATGATGTTTGTTTTTCCTGAAATCTATGACCATCTCTCTTGTTTTGCCAGCACGTAATTCAAGATAGCTCCTATACAAACAAACAATACAAGCATCAGCCATCAAACCCATGCAGTCAGAACTTTTCAACTTAACCATCTGGTTGTCAATAGCACTTTTTGTTACAATGATTCCTACAGGAATCATCGTGACAAAAAGCGATACCAACTGACAGCAAAACGGTTCAGTTCTGAAGCTGTGGTACATAAAAATTAGAAATTTCTTTCACATCTTTCATGATGCTTCATTGTTCATAATCTCACTAAAAGAAAAACAAGATGAGGATTTTATCCCAAAGTCTACCGTATTGTTTGGAGCTCAGATGCGTTTATCTTTTAGGAACATTCAGAGTTGTTCATATTTTTAGGCTTATAATGCTGATCCATTTCCCTCCTCTCTAAGCCAACCTCTGATCAACACACACATCGGCACACAAATAAAAACGTACACATGGCGCTTCCCGCCATTAGTCTGCTCTGTGGGCTGGTGTAGCGACAGGAATCCATCTCCTACTCTAACCCACCCTCTGATCCACACACACTCTGGCACACATAAATAAAGACAAGCAAGTGGCGATTCCCGCCATTCATAAGCTCTGTGGTCTGGCATAGCATAGCTATTCTGAAGAAGAATAATAGCACGAGCAGCGAAATGATGTCACTTCAAGCTTCACGTCATGGCATCTTTAGTCCCACGTCGCCGTGTTCATAGAGACGACTCGATGTTATACGTCATCATCGCAGTACTAACATTTGACGTATCAGAGGATCAACTTTGCAATTTTCTTGCTGATTTTCATGCCTAGAGCTTACAGGTCACAATTTGACCTACTCCACACAACTGAACTAATCATACCCGACAGCGGAGACAAACTGCAGGCTTATGTAAATACGGTATACAAAAAATCATGCGATTTTTAATGAGAAGATTGTTTTTTTCCATAAAAAAGATTCAATTGTATTAAGATTAACCCATATAATTCGTGAAATTAATCCCAAAAACGTGAAAATATATTTAAAAAAAAAATTTAATTATCACTCAAGAGATTCTAGAGGTACAATGCTGGTTAACGAACTCATTCAATATGTCCCTTTTATCTAGCTATATGCAAAATATCTAGTAAAAATAAGAAAAATTACGGACTCCAGTGTGGATCAACCGGTTTTTGTGAAACGGCCATTTTCTCGACAATGAGCATCTTAATCAAAACATTAAAAAAAAAGGTCCCGAGATAATTCTCTTAGGGACAATATCCTAAAATTTCAAGCTTGTCCGTTCTCAAATGCAAGCTCTAGTCACTGTCACTTACGGTGTTTGGTGCCCAAAAACATTCTCTAGCAAGGTTTGCATAGCTAGACGTGACGTCATTTTTATCATCTTACTTCTTTGTCAGATTGTATTGATTGTACATTGCTTAACGTCCCGACAGCAACAAGGCTTTCTCAGGACGTGCCTGCACTGCTTGTGAAAAAAACAACTAAACAGAACATTGAATGTATGTCGCCAGCCGGTCAAATACATTAAATAAACCTAACACATGGGGCCTAAATAAAGCTAAGACCATTTAGCAACACACATCCAATATCAAGAGATACAGGCAGTGCAGACAGTAGGGAGAGTTTTAAAAAGGCAAATACAGGTGAATGGACAAGGGTAGACAGAAACACATGCCCCAGAATAGAGAGAAAAACCCACCCTGTGGGGCTGACCAGGGTGACCCTGGGAACTAAAAAATACCTAACCCCACCCAAGTCCCCCAGGGCAGACCCGGGTGGGGATTCTTTGTCAGAATTTCTGAAATAAGCAAGTGTTCTAACATAAGACAAGTGTTGGCTATTGTAAGTGCGAATCCATGTTTTCTCAAGATTTACTAATTTTTCACTTCTGTCAAGAAAAAGTTGTGAATATTATTTGAGAAAAAAACATCTCTTGTCAAAATATGGCTATTTTTGACCTGATTCCTGATCACTTGTGACCCTTGACCTTTTTGAGAGGTCAACCAAATTAATACTGGTGACCCAATCTATGAGTGCTCTACTGTGATATGATCATTACAACTCCCAGCTGTAAGGTCCAAGATCACAAACCAGCACACTCAAGACAATTATGCACCTCTGGAACTCAGCAGCCAAGTGTTTCTGCAGGATCTCTGTGAACTTGTCAGCACCGAAGGAATGGTCTGTGCAGGAGGACATGACGCTGTACATGCCATTCTGAACCTGTAGCACTGTGGCATCGTGTGATGTTCCACCCAGACGATACACCAGCACTTTGCTGTTGGTGAAATGAGAGGCAATTTATAAAGTACAATATTGTGGAAAGCAAGAGAAGACAGTGCTAGTGTGAGGAGGTTAGAAATCCTCATTATATCAATACAGAAGGACCTGTTTCGAACGACCATCAAAGCGATCACCTATTATCAAAGACCATCACTTAGGTGTGCTACAGCCACCTAAATCATGCTCTTTTATGACAGGTGACATTTTCTGCCCTTAAAAACTTCTCTTAAGAGAGCATGTCTTTTCCAACCACTGTTTTCTTGAAAAAAAAAAAAAAAAAAAGGGGGGGTGGGGTGGGGTTGAGGCTGTTCAAAACAGGTTCTCACATACTGGTATTTACCCGTGATGATCGTGACTAAAGGGTTAAAACAACCCATTATCAAGAGGTGTATATCATCCACAAGAGTGAATGAAAATGTATATGGGTCATTCTCTGAAAAGGTGGTCAGAATGTGTGACATAAAGAGCCAAAATCTAACTTCCTGCAATTTGTCCAATAATGTGGTATTATGTACTCCTACTATCCATACAATGTATGAGGAACATTGTAAACAAGCCTGAAAACAAGCTTAATTAAATAATATAAATTCAGATGCATGATAGGAGTGTTGAATCAAGCTTATTATAGTGTATTTAAACATTTTTGGGTTACAGATGTGAAAAATACCATGATATTGGCTGCAGGATGGACTTCTTAAAGCATGGTGGACAAAAAGTGGGCAGTGAACAATGTTTAGATGTTTTCTATGACAAGTACCTGAATTGCAGCTGCACACAAAATGGATTATTTAAACTATAAAGAATGCTCACAGGTGAAAAATAATGCGAGAAAAGTACAATTTTACTCTTGTTTCTGTACTATATTGTAAAGAAACAAGCCATTACACGGTCGGTACACAGACACGCGGTTGTTTCATGGACACAAGACGCATTTACTAGTCACGAGTGTGTTGTTGCGTCCATGCATCAACCGAACATTTTTTTTAAATTTTTTAAAAGTTTTTCAAGATTAGTGACATGAACACATATGGACTGCAAACAAGTACAACACGAATACAAAAAGAACAAAAATCATACATACACAAACTGATAATAAATTATGTTAAAAAAAATAATAATAAGTTAATTAAATTATTGTGTGTTTGTGGAGAGAGAGAGAGAGAGAGAGAGAGAGAGAGAGAGAGAGAGAGAGAGAGAGAGAGAGAGAGAGAGAGAGAGAGAGAGAGAGAGACAGACTGTTCCTGGAATTTGTTTTGCGAGTGGGTTTGCATGCATGTATTGGTAAACGGATAGTTGTCAAAAATCAGCAGGAAGTAACTGTGAATCATAGCAGGCCAAACTGAACCCAACTGCAGTCTACACAGATTAACAAAATAGGTAACAGAAATTAATTATTTACACAAAGTCAAAATAAGGCAGCCACAGACGTGTAAAAAGGCTAAGTTTGTTTCTGACAGTAAATACATATTTCTCTGTACAGTATCTGTTTTTGAACTGCCAAAAAAACAGAAAGATTTAGCTGCTTATTCAAACAACGGCACTGGTAAATAAAATACTTTGCCATTAATAAGAGCAAGTCAAGAACTGGGTCTGTCCGCAGCCCTTTTTTCACCCCAAACACAACTAATTCTGTACATAGTTCAAAATTGTCACAATGAGCACATTTTTCTTTCAGTCTGTTCAGTAACTTGTCCCAGAAAACCCGCATCACTGTGCACTAAAAAAATAAGTGTTCAATTAGAGAGTGAATAAAAGGTACAAAGTTTTGAATCCTTTAACTGTCTATTGCGCAGGTAAACACTGGTTGTCAGTATTCTATGGACAATTCTATACTGAAACCAGCGTAATTTGGTGTCTTGTGTGACCATTATAGGATGCACAAATATAGCTTTCCACTTTAGGTCATTATATTTGTTTTCCCATTTTTCAATACACGTAGGTGGTGTCATTTTATTTAAGAAAACATTGTATATATCTTTTGTACCCTTTTTATGTTTAAAGACAACACCCAAAGGTGTACCCAAATCGGTTACATCAACTGCATCGGTCCATATTCGTAACATTTTTCTTTTGTATTTTCGTATAGCACTTGTTCTACTATAGTATTCGAGAAAAGAAACATCTGCACCAAAAATTTCACAAAAAACTTCGAAACTAATAATGTCCCCATTATCATCAAAAACATCACCAATTGTAAAAATATTTTTCAAAACCCACTTGTCGACAGATTTCGAAGTATCCTTTTTCAGAAGTCATGGGTTAAAAAAACAATGGTTCGCTTTTGAATGCATCAATACTTGCGGGACAGAAAAGATTATGGTATTCTTTAAAAATTGCCGCCACTTCTTTCCAGAAGGGGTTCTTCATCTCTAAACTTTCTAGGAAGTAACCTGTTTGATATTACCATACAAAGATGCGAGTAAAAGATTCCAGTTAGTGCCTGAAGACAACACTCTGTGCGAATCCAGGTGACCTTAAGTGCTTTGTAAAAAACTTCAATATCAATTACCTTGAGCCCTCCTTCTTCACACCGTCTTAAAACTGTGGTTCTTTTCACTTTATCTCTCTTCCCTCCCCAGATGAAGTTAAACATCGCATTATTAATTTCTTTGAGAATTACACTCCCTGGAGAGGGCAGAGAGATGAAGAGGTGAGTAAAAATTGAAAGAATTAAGGACTCGAAAACAACATTTCTTCCAAGAGGGGTTAAATTTCGGAATTTCCATTGCTTTACAATTTTCTTCATTTTACAAGTTTCTGTTTATAATTCAGGAGTATGATATCGGACAGTTCTGTAGAGAAGGTCATTCCCAGCACTGTGAAGGTATATAGATTCCAGGAGATGTTTAGATGTGGGGCATAGCGTGTAAGACAAAACCTATTAGTGCCAATCCAAACAGCAATAGTCTTCTTCTCAAAATTAATTTTTAGCCCAGAAATAACTGCAAAAAGTTCCAATTCTAGGATGACACAATCAAATGATTTTTGTGACCCATCCAAAAACAATGACATATCATCAGCAAACAGTGAGACTAAGAATTCCTGTTCCTTGCATTTTATACCTGAAATGTTCTTATTATTCCTCAACTTTATAGCCAACAGTTCAACACATATTAAAAAGATATAAGGTGAGAGGGGGTCCCCTTGTCTACAACCACGATCCACAGAGAAGCTACCAGACACCTGGCTGTTCACTATCAGGCAAGATTCACTGTTCTTATAAAAAATTTCCACCCATTTTGTGATGCCACAGCCAAAGTTAAACATTTTTAAAGCTTTCTGAATAAATGAGTGAGAAACAGAGTCAAACGCTTTTTTGAAATCGATGAGCAACAGCAATCCAGGTTTCTTAAATGTCTCTGTATAATGAAGTACATCATACAGAAGTCTAATATTGTCGGAGATTGATCTACCGAAGATGGAACCACTCTGGTCCTCATGAATTATACAAGGGAGAACCTGTTTTATTCTATTGGCGATACATGTGGATGAAATTTTATAACTGACATTAAGCAGGGATATTGGGCGCCAATTTTTTAAATATTGTTTAGGTTTTTCCCCTTTAGGAATAAGGGTTATCATTCCATGTCTTTGTGTGACTGACAAAGACACATGGTCATAACCCTCGTTGATAGACCTCACTAAGAAAGACCCTAGATCCTTCCCAAAAAATTTGAAAAATTCCGCTGGGAAGCCCTCACTTCCTGGACTTTTCCCATTTTCCATATTTTTTAAAGTTCGTAAAGCCTCCTCCTCCGTTATGTAGCCTTCTAAGTTGTCTCTCTGTTCTTCTGACAACGTTCAAAAAAGACAGTTGTCAAAATCTGAGGAGTCAACCTCATGTAAATCTGAATCTCTGTTTTTATATAATGCCCTATAGTACTCCTCCACTTCCCTCACAATTTCTACCTGTGAACCGAACATCATTTCTTCGAACTCGTACACCATGAAGTGCATACAATCTTTGCACAGCATGTTCTAAATCAACCTTGTATAATAGAAGCACAATACCTACGAAAAATCTGGCAAACAATGACTAAATTGCATGATTCTTGCATTTTACTGTTCGGGGGACTGCACGCGCTGCATTTTACTGTTTAGGGGACCGCACGCGCTGCATTTTACTGTTCGGGGGACTGCACGCGCTGCATTTTACTGTTTAGGGGACCGCACGCGCTGCATTTTACTGTTCGGGGGACTGCACGCGCACCGCGGTTGATACAAGAAGGTGTTTACGGACCCGACACTTTCAGTGAATGGCTTTGAGTAAACAAAGGCCCTTTCCCACACTTTACGCTACTTCCACCGGAACATGCGTATGAATAATTTAACAAAATAGTGCACACCTTCTGTTATAGACATGGGACTTATCGTTTTGTTCCAGCGGTTGATACTCAAATACCTTGACCCAACACTCGGCTGCAATTTTTTAAAGGTCATTCATAACATTATTTTCTTGAAGCTTAAGCAGTGTGTACAGAAGCATCCATGAACACAATTTCCGGTATGAATGGTATTGTGATTGATTGATTGTACATTGCTTAACGTCCCGACAGCAACAAGGCTTTCTCAGGACGTGCCTGCACTGCTTGTGAAAAAAAAACAACCAACTAAACAGAACATTGAATGTATGTCGCCAGCCGGTCAAACACATTAAATAAACCTAACACATGGGGCCTAAATAAAGCTAAGACCATTTAGCAACACACATCCAATATCAAGAGCTACAGGCAGTGCAGACAGTAGGGAGAGTTTAAAAAAGGCAAATACAGGTGAATGGACCTCGGGTAGACAGAAACACATGCCCCAGAATAGAGAGAAAAACCCACCCTGTGGGGCTGACCAGGGTGACCCTGGGAACTAAAAAATACTTAACCCCACCCAAGTCCCCCAGGGCAGACCCGGGTGGGGTAATGGTATTGTGCAACAGTGTTTATAAGACCGATCAAAACAGTTTGTTAAATTTAAAGCAGTGAATTTGTCTGATCAAACAAGTTTTTGTCACACACTATGAGCCATGCCACAAATCGGCCTCATTCATTCTCAGGCTTTTAGGCATAAAAAGGCATTAAACTTAAGATAAACAAAATGCAAAAGTACTGTTTTATGCATGCTATCCCCTTACTATCAGAAGAACAAGTCTAGCAAATGAAATGGATAAATATGTAAACACAAATACTGATTTTGATTGCTCAAACTGTTGCACCCTCAGCTGACCACCTTTTCAAAGAATGACCCATGTCTCTTGTTGAAATCTATTTAATAATAATAATATATAGTATTTATATGGCGCATTTCTCATATTTATAATATAACTCAATGTGCAGACCCATTCTGTGCTGATGCATCATAATATGATAATATATATCATAATATATCATAATATGATAATAAAGTATTATTGCATTGTATGTAGACTGACCATTATAGTTCAAAGTTAGCGCCAGAGTAGCTTGGCACCTCTAGGATGGTCCTTTTGTCTGCAGAACTATAGGCAATCTTATGAAGACAGCTTAAAATTTTAGGATTTTGAACTTAGGGCTCAAATGCGTTAAGATGAATTAGAGTTCATTATAATCAGTCAAGGGTTTAACTTCACAGAAAGCTAGGGACATTAATAACAAGAAAGGAAAATCCCTTATGGCTCATGTGTATGACCGATGCACATATGTGTGACCTTTGTGACAATAAGGGCTGGCTTCAGCATCTGCAAAATCCATGTTTTCTCAAAATATAAGAATTTTTCACACATGTAAAACCCCTGTGACCCTTGACCTTTGTGAAAAGTCGACTAAATTAGAATGCATAGAAATGTTTTGCTTTCAGCAAACGTCACGCCAAATCTGATTGAAAAGTTTGCAAAAACTGTGATAAAAACTATAATTCTAACAAAAAATGACATTTTTCACATTTACCGACCTCTTGTGACCCATGACCTTTTCGAGGGGTCATGCAAACTAGGATGCATAGATAGGTCTTACCTTCAGGTATCTCTGTACCAAGTTTGGTTTTGAAGCTGAAAATAGTACTTAAGAAAAAAATATTTTTTTGTCAACATATGGCTTTTCTTAAACCTATTGATGGATCATCCCATGACCACTGACCTTTGTGATAGGTCATCAAAATTAGTATGCATATGAATGTCTTATCAGCTACCTTTGAGCCAAATTTGATTGAAAACTTTACAAAAATGTTGATAAAAACTACAATTCTATCAACAAGAAAGGCAAAGCCCTTATGGCTCACGTGTATGACCAATGCACATGTGTGACCTTTGTGACAATAAGGGCTGGCTTCTGCACCAGCAAAATCAGTTTTCTCAAAATGTAAGCATTTTTCAAACATCTGTCAAACCCCTTTGACCTTTGCGATGAGTTGACTAAATTAGTATGCATAGAAATATCTTGCCATCAGCAAACTCCACGCCAAATTTGACTGAAAAGTTTGCAAAAACTTTGATAAAAACTACAATTCTACCACCCCCCCCCCCTCCACGCCACCCCCCACCCCCCCAAAAAAAAAGGCATTTTTCAGATATTTACTGAACTCTTGTCACCCTTGACCTTTTCAAGGGGTCATCCAAATCAGTATGCATAGATAGGTCCTACAATCAGGTATCTCTGTACCACGTTTGTTTTGAAGTTGAATATCATATTTCAGAAAAAACATTTTGTCAAAATATGGCTTGTACAAAACTATTTTTGCATCATCCCATGACCACTGGCCTTTGTGATGGGTCAACTAAGTTAGTATGCATATGAAGGTCTTATCATCAGCTACCTTTGAGCCAAATCTGACTAAAAACTTTACAAAAATCTTGGGAAAAAAATACAATTCTATGAAAAATTAGCATTTTACACTCATTTGCCAACCTCTTTTGACCCTTGACCTTTACAAGGGATCATCCAAATTTGTATGCATATATAGGTCTTACCATCAGGTATCTTTATACCAAGTTTGGGTTTGAAGTTATAAATAGTATTTGAGAAAAAACAACTTTTGTCAAAATACCTGTATGACTATTTTTCACCTATTTCCTGATCTCTTGTGACCCTTGACCTTTTCGAGGGATCAACCAAATTAGTATGCATAGGACGTTCTTACCATGAGGTATCTTTGTACCAAGTTGGGTTTGAAGTTGAGAATAGTATTTGAGAACAAAACAATTTTGTCAAAATATGGCAATTTTGGACCTATTTACTCATGCCCTGTGACCTTGACCTTTGAGAGAGGTCACTCAAACTGGTACGTTTAGAAAGGTCTTGCCACAAAGTATCGATTGATTGATTGCTTAACGTCCCGACAGCAACAAGGCATTCACAGGTCGTGCCTGCACTGCTTGTCAAAGAAAAGAAAAAAAAATAAAGAGAATATTGAATGTACGTCGCCAGCCGGTCCAATACGTTAAATAAACCTACGACATGGGGCCTAAATAAAGCCAAGATCATTTAGCAACACACATCCAATATCATGAGGTACAGGCAGCGCAGACAGTAGGGAGAGTTTAAAAAAAGGAAAATACAGGTGAATAGACCAAGGGTAGACAAAAACACATGCCCCAGAATAAAAGGGAAAACCCACCCGTTTAGAAAGGTCTTGCCACAAAGTATCAATTGATTGATTGATTGACTGTACATTGCTTAACGTCCCGACAGCAACAAGGCTTTCGCAGGACATGCCTGCACTGCTTGTCAAAGAAAAGAAAAAAAACAAAACAGAATATTGAATGTATGTCGCCAGCCGGTCCATTACGTTAAATAAACCTACGACATGGGGCCTAAATAAAGCCAAGACCATTTAGCAACACACATCCAATATCAAGAGGAACAGGCAGCGCAGACAGTTGGGAGAGTTTAAAAAAGGAAAATACAGGTGAATGGACCAAGGGTAGACAAAAACACATGCCCCAGAATAGAAGGGAAAACCCATCCAGTGGGGCTGACTAGGGTGACCCTGGGAACTAAAAAGTAGTTAACCCCACCCAAGTCTCCCAGGGCAGACCCGGATGGGGTCACAAAGTATCCTTGGGCCAGGTTTGAAGACTGTGGCTTGAATAACCTCCCCAAAAATGCCAATGTTAAAGTTTACCATAGACGGACACGGACGGATGACAGATGATGGATGGATGACCACTGGCCCAGAACATACTCACTTTTGCTTCACATGTGACCCAAAAATAGTCATTTTATGCACATTTGCCGACCTCTTGTGACCCTTGACCTTTTCGAGGGATCAACCAAATTAGTATGCATAGAAACGTCTTACCATCATGTACCATCGTGCGTGTGTCTGAGAGAGAGGGTGTGCTGTTGTGCATGCGCAGTGAGTCCAGTGTTTTCCTGGAGAACAGCGCTATACAAGAACTATGTATTATTATGGAAGGTTACAAAGTAAAGTAGGTTATAGCACTGTCAAGGGAGAGAAATGTGCATGATCAACCAGTGATCATAGATCTACTGTGGCCAAAGCACAAAAAAAAAAAAAAAAAAAAAAAAAATAGGAAAGAGAGGGGGCGCTAAGAAAGTGACCGAAAGCAATGCATATGGAAGCCCCCCCCGAAGGGGGGCGTATCACATATCCACTGTTCCAGCCACTCAGTGCATGGAAATTTAAATCTAGGTCCCCCAAGGGGGGTCCAGATATTTAGCCGGTGTGGACAGCTGTTTCGGTCTTGGCGACCTCTTCAGCACACCATCATTTTAGGGTGCATGGAGATTTAACTCTAGGTGGTGGCATGGAATGTATGCCCCTGCAGACACCACAGTAAAATGTGGTTGTGATCGCAGGTAGGCAGAATTTCCTGCCTCCTCCAGTATTGCCGATGGTGTGCTGAAGAGGTCGCCAAGACCGAAACAGCTGTCTACACCGGCTAAATATCTGGACCCCCCTTGGGGGACCTAGATTTAAATTTCCATGCACTGAGTGGCTGGAACAGTGGATATGTGATACGCCCCCCTTCGGGGGGGGCTTCCATATGCATTGCTTTCGGTCACTTTCTTAGCGCCCCCTCTCTTTCCTATTTTTTTTTTTTTTTTTTTTTTTTTTGTGCTTTGGCCACAGTAGATCTATGATCACTGGTCGATCATGCACATTTCTCTCCCCTGACAGTGCTATAACTTACTTTACTTTGTAACCTTCCTAAAATATTAGCACTGGCAGTCTCCCCTTTTCTTTTCTTTTATGTATTATTATTATTATTATTTTATTATTATCTATATACCAAGTTTGGGTTTGAAGTTGTGAATAGTGTTTGAGAACAAATCAATTTTATGGCTATTTTTAAAAAAATATTTCCTCATCCCCTGTGACCTTGACCTTTTGGAGAGGTAACTCAAATTGGCATGTTTAGAAAGATCCTGCCACAAAGTATCCTTGGGCCAAGTCTGAAGACTGTGGCTTGAATAGTCTCCAGGAAAATGCCAATGTTAAAGTTTACCACGGACGACAGCGGAAGGACGGATGACTACGGTCCCAGAACGTAGACTCACTTTTGCTTCGCACATAGGTAGTTATTTGGGTTTAACGCCGAGCAGGCAACTAAGGCAATCTCACAGTGGGATGGGTAAAACTCTGGCCAGCCAGACTAAAAGAAAGGTCTTAAGACAAGATGTAAATATATCTTAAAAATATTTCATGCTAAAATGTTGCACAGGTCTTTAAAGGAAACATCAACAGACTCTCAAAAAGGTTTAAAAAAAAGAAGAAAATAATTAACATCGTCAATGAATGCTCAAATCTTATTAAAAATATTGCACTCTCTCAGAAAACTGAAGATCTTGTCCGGGGGTACATCCCGGAACAAAACCTTCAAGGAGTCTGCTGTGAAGTGTTTATATCTTGTGTCAATTAGATCGGCACTCTCCCATCCTCAGACTTTGACCCATCTGTTTAAATATGACAATAGCCAGGAAAACTTGAAAGGAGTTCACTGAGGCTCTGGTGGTATATGGCTGGTGGAGTAGAGTTATTCTTGTGGGCGGTGAAGTCCAGCAAGATGACAGGAACTGGAAATAGCTAGGGTGGAGTGATGTGTTGCAGAGATTCCAAAACTTTGTGCACAGGAGCCAATAAAACTGTTCAAACACAAGATCTACAATAGCTCTGACTATAGTGCCAGGATACCAGAAACAGTTAACCAGCCCATGCTATTCTGAGCAAGCAAAAACCAGGCCATGACAACCACGCCACACAATACTCACTATTTTTCCATGTTGTCCATCTGGCCCATGTCATAGGCAAGGGCTGCAGCTGAGCATTCACTAATGACACGTAACACGTTGAAGCCAGCCTTCACAGCAGCATCACTGAAATATTGAATAAGAGTATCAGCAAAAGGAACACATGACGATTGTTTGCTGTGCACATAACATGTGCACAGCAAGCAGTTCATACTTACAATTGCAAAAGTAGTTCTTTTTAAATGAATATAAATGAGTTTTGGTTACATTTTCTTTTCTGATTGGTTGTGTTGGGAGAATATGTTGGATTTTTCTGGAAATCTTTAATAGTATAAAAGCCTGTGTTAGGAAGTATGAGGGTACATTGTATGAGAGACGCAGTGTGTCAAAAGTGTTGATGCTTTGTAGAGGAGACAGTGTATCAGTGTTGGTGCATTTGTGGATGCATTGTGTGGAGATCGCATCGCTGCAATAAAATATTGTTGGAACTGTTACTCCAGTGTCGTCTACAACCTTGTGCTACGTGTGATGAGTTGCAGCCGAGTGAATTTTGTTTACAAGAACCCTAAATGTGTGCATCTGGTGCGATTACATCATACTACGACAACGACTACCACGTAACATTTGGCACCTCCGACGGGACTTCTTCAGTTGGCTCAGTAGAAAGGGTAGCCGAAGACAACAGCCAACAGTGAAATGCAGAGATGGCAACATCGGAAATTGAGACATTCCTCAGAATTGGGAAGGAATGCAAGCTGGAGGGAACTCAACTCCTGGAGTTTATAAAGGAGAGACAGGAGCGAGAAGAAAAGAGATGGGAGAGAGAAGAAAAGGAGAGACTGGAGAGAGAAAAAGTAAAGAGACTAGAAGAAAAGGAGAGACTGGAGAGAGAAGAAAAAAGACTGGAGAGAGAAAAGGAGAAAGAGGAAAAGAGACTGGAGAGAGAAGAATGAGCCAAAGAGCGTGAAATAAAAAAAACCCTCGAAATTGAGCGAGAAGAGGCAGAGAGGCAGCGACAACACAAAATTCAGCTCGAGATGATGGAATCAGAGGCACAGAGCCAGAGGACAACTGAAGCAGCAGCCTTAGCCAGCAGAGAGCAAACAGCCCGTGCGCCAAAACTACCGCTTTTTGCAGAAAATTCAGATAAAATGGACGCTTACCTAAGCGGTTCAAGCGCTTTGCAAGCAGCAACAACTGGAAACAAGAGACTTGGGCCACCAAACTGAGCACACTTCTAACCGGCAAAGCTCTTGAGTTCTACACCCACCTGCCAAGAGAAGAAGTCGAGGATTATGCGCAGTTGAGAGCTGCCCTGCTGAGACAGTACGACTTCACTGAAGAGGGTTACAGACAATTCTGGAATTGCAAGCCTGAGGAAGGAGAAACACCCAGAATATTCACTGAGAGAATCAGGACCTACCTTGAGAAATGGATAGAGCTGGCTGGTTTAAATAAGGAGTACCAGGACCTGTGTGACCTCATCATCAAAGAACAAGTCCTCAGCGCATGTTCTAAGTACCTGGCCGCCCACCTCAGGGAGCAAAAGGACCAGTCCCTGAAGGCCCTAGCAGACTTCACTCAAAGATACCTGGATGCCCACAACATGAAGTTCAGGCCTGGAAAACCGCAGTGTGTGTCTACTCCAGCAGAAGAAAAATACGACATCAGAGATACCACAAAACAGATGTCAGTGGAGAGCCTGATATGTTTTTTCTGTGGAATGAAATGACACAAGGCGATACGTCCAAGAGTGTTCCCCGAGGTGACAACCCCCGAAGGCCCAACCAAGACCGCGGGACAGCAGGCAGAAGTGGCACCAGCTCTCAACACAGAGTCGCCGCTGTACTGGCCAATGATGTGATGTCATCTGGTGACTTTGAGTCTGGAGAAAGGTGGGCGACACCAGAGCTTATCGAGTCTTTCAGAAGAAGTGGATGCATTCCAGTTGGCGATGGGGCAACATTCTTACCAGTTTCCAACATCACGCTGCCGGAGAGTGAAGTGCCCAACATGCCGGTGGTGTCAGGATTCATCAGCAATACATCAGTGAGGGTGCTGAGAGACATGGGTTGTAGCGGCGCCATCGTGAGAGAGGACCTAGTAGCTGAAGACCAGAAGCTACAGGAGTGGACAACCCTCATCCTGGCTGACGGAGCTGTGAGAATTATCCCCCTTGCCAAGGTCAGGGTCAACACCCCGTACCTGACAGGAGAGGTGATGGTGTTATGCGTGAAGACCCCAGTCTATGACCTTATCATCGGAAACATTAACAGTGCCAGGAACGCAGAAGATCCAGTTCCGGAGTGTAAACCTGAAACATGTGCCATTACCACGAGAAGTCAAGCAAAAAAGAGTCACCAGACCATCCCTCTAAAAGTAGCTGACAACAACAAGTAGTTGTGGTGAATAGAGACAAGCTGATGGAACTACAGAGAGCTGACCCTTCGCTTGACAAGTTCCAAGGTCAGACCCAGCCCGTGACACGAAGCGGGAAGGAAATAACCTTCGAGACCAGAAAGGATATCCTGTACACACCAGCCATGGAGACAAGCCTGTCCGTCAAGTGGTGGTTCCTGAACCCCTGAGGATGCAGGTGATGATACTGGCCCACAATTCCGTCTTAGGACACCTGGGAATTAATAAGACCCTAGACAGGATCCGAGCAGTCTTCTACTGGCCTGATATGGGGGGCGATGTCACCCGATTCAGCAGATCGTGTGACATACGCCGGAAGATAATCTCCAAGGGAAAGGTGCCCAAGGTTTCTCTCGAGAAGATGCCACTGATCGATATGCCTTTCAAGTGGGTAGCTGTGGACCTGGTGGGGCCAATATCTCCTCCAAGTCATGGCCATCGCTACATTCTGACAATGGCGGATTATGCTGCAAGATATCCCGAGGCCATACCATTAAAGAAGATCAACACTCCAACAGTGGCAGAGGCGCTCGTGGACATGTTCAGCCGTCTGGGGATTCCTGAGGAAATCCTGAGTGATCTAGGGACCCAGTTAGTCTCTGACTGCATGGAGGAAGTTAATCGCCTGTTGAGCATCTGACACCTCAATACGACCCCGAAATGCCCCATGTGTAACAGGTTGGTTGAAAAGTTTAACGGACCATTGAAGGCTATACTGAAGAAACTGTGTGCTGAGCAGCCAAGGTTGTGGCATAGATACATCAGTGCCTGGCTCTTCGCATACCGTGAAGTTCCCCAGGATTCGACAGGGTTCTCCCCCTTTCAATTATTGTACGGCAGGACTGTAAGGATTGATTGATTGATTGATTGTACATTGCTTAACGTCCCGACAGCAACAAGGCTTTCTCAGGACGTGCCTGCACTGCTTGTGAAAAAAATACTAAACAGAACATTGAATGTATGTCGCCAGCCGGTCAAATACATTAAATAAACCTAACACATGGGGCCTAAATAAAGCTAAGACCATTTAGCAACACACATCCAATATCAAGAGCTACAGGCAGTGCAGACAGTAGGGAGAATTTTAAAAAGGCAAATACAGGTGAATGGACAAAGGGTAGACAGAAACACATGCCCCAGAATAGAGAGAAAAACCCACCCTGTGGGGCTGACCAGGGTGACCCTGGGAACTAAAAAATACCTAACCCCACCCAAGTCCCCCAGGGCAGACCCGGGTGGGGGAGGACTGTAAGGGGACCCATGCACATTCTGAAGGAGCTGTGGACCATGGACATCGACATGCCTGAGGTGAAGATCAGCTACCAGTATGTCTTCAACCTTAGAGAGAAACTGGAGGATTACCTCAGGATGGCCCGAGAAGAACTGGAAAAGGCACAGATCAAAGGAAAACATTATTATGATTGTAAAGCCAAACCTCGTATGGTTCCAGCCAGGTGACCAAGTGTTAGTTCTTCTCCCCACCGACAACAACAAGCTCCTGAGTTGGCATCAAAGACTACAGAGTCAAAGTCAACAACAAGATGAAGACTTACCACACAAATCTGCTGAAGAAGTACATCGAGAGAGGTTGTCAGGACAAACCACAACAAGCAGCATCGGTGTGTCTGGCTGCTGATGAGAGACTAGACGACGAGAACCTGTTCAACCTTAATGAACTCCGCCACAAGGAGGGTATAGAAGACATCCAGTTCGGTCCAAACTTGACCCAGGCACAAGAAGAGCTGCGAGTCCAAGCATCGTAACATTGTATCAAAGGCGCTTAGAGCGTAGTGGAAATTTGTAGTAACTTCTAGATAGTTCTTCTAGATAGTTCTCCTAACTTAGATGTAGTTGCACTTGTCACTGTGCGACTTCTTGGTGAAAACCTATCTGTCTGGGCAATTCTGTAGTTGTAAGAGTATCTGTGTGTGTTTACTGTGGCAGTACAGAACAGGATGAGGATTTCATCCCAAAGCCTACTGTATTGTTTGGAGCTCACATGCATTTATCTTTTAGGAACATTCAGAGTTTTTCATATTTCAGGCTTATTATGCTGATCCATTTCCCTCCTCTCTAAGCCAACCTCTGATCAACACACACTTCAGCACACACAAATTACGACGGACACATGGCGCTTCCTGCCATTAGTATGCTCTGTGGGCTCGTGTAGCGACAGGAATCCATCTCCTACTCTAACCCACCCTCTGATCCACACACACTGACACAGAAATAAAGACAGATCCACAGCAATTCCCACGATTTGTAAGCTCAGTGATCTGGCATAGCATAGCTATTCTGAAGAAGAAGAATACCACGAGCAGCGAAATGACGTCACTTCAAGCTTCACGTCACGGCCTCACAAAGCTTGATCTTTTCAGTTTCCCTGAGGTTGGTTGTTTCATCCTGGCATTCATAGGATGGTCTTTGGAAGACTTGACCTCTGTGAACTGTATCAAGGCTTTGCAATCTCTTCTCATGCGCGGGGGTGGGATGCCTGTTGTCTCTTCTATCTTTTCAATTGGTGTGGATCTCATGGCACCGGTGATGATATGCAGTGCCTGGTTCTGAACTCTGTCAACTCAATGGTTCGCTTGTGTTACTGGGCTGCCGTCAACCATGCATTGGATCCGTACTCAAGGTATGGTCTCACTGTGCCTTTGTGAAGGAGACGAGAGCACTGCAGAGAAAACACCAGGCAAAGCTCCCTGCGCAGGTAGAGGCTCTGAATCCTGCTAGCGGCCTTCCACCCTGGGAAAGTAAGCCAGAAAACATCACCATCTCTTCCACGGTACCCTACATCACCACCAAAGATGAGCACAGCACTGTGAGCAAGAAAGCCCTGACACTGACCATGCTCGAAGAAAAGTATCCCCAAGAAGCATGGATACGGGCATACACTAATGGATCAGCCACAGATGCAGTTCAGAATGGAGGGGCTGGGGTGTACATTCAGTACCCAAACGGAAAATGGCAGGCAGAGGCAGTACCAACAGGCCTTCACTGCACAAATTACAGAGCTGAGGTGGAAGCCCTGGTCCATGCTGCAAACACCCTTAGTGCGCAGTGCGCAGACCCTGATGCCCACATTGTCTTCCTCACTGATGCCATGTCTGTCCTTGAGGCAGCAACAGCAAGCAAACTGCCACATCTACAAAAGGCACTGCAAAACATCAAGTGCACCAGACTGGCGCTGCAGTGGATCCCTTCACACTGTGGCATCTTCGGCAATGAAGAAGCTGACAGAATGGCAAAAGTGGGCGCAGAGAAAGAACAAGACGAAAATGGAGTCAGCTTCACAGACCACCACAACGGCCCCTAGACAGTTACCATCAGCTGTCCAGACAAGAGCAGGTGACCATCTACCGGGCACAACCGACTCAATTTCCACCTGCACAGACGCTTCCACCTCGTGCCATCTCCCCTGAGCCCTTGTGGAGAAGCAGAGCAGACCACATCCTCCAGGACTGTGGGAACCACCAGCTGCTGAGGGAGGAGATATGGCTGAAGCCCGCCACTCTACAAGAGAAACTGTACGGGCCTGTGGATGCGCTACAGAAGGCCACAGATTTCATTTTGAGAGCCAAACTCAAAGTGTGACGGCGTTCAAGAAGAAGAAGAATTGATTGATTGATTGTACATTGCTTAACGTCCCGACAGCAACAAGGCTTTCTCAGGACGTGCCTGCACTGCTTGTGAAAAAAATAAACTAAACAGAACATTGAATGTATGTCGCCAGCCGGTCAAACACATTAAATAAACCTAACACATGGGGCCTAAAGAAAGCCAAGACCATTTAGCAACACACATCCAATATCAAGAGCTACAGGCAGTGCAGACAGTAGGGAGAGTTTTAAAAAGGCAAATACAGGTGAATGGACAAAGGGTAGACAGAAACACATGCCCCAGAATAGAGAAAAACCCACCCTGTGGGGCTGACCAGGGTGACCCTGGGAACTAAAAAATACCTAACCCCACCCAAGTCCCCCAGGGCAGACCCGGGTGGGGGAGGAAGAAGAAGAAGATGTCATGGCATCGAGTCATTAAAGTACCCATCGGAGAAAGAAACATGCTTAGAAAAGACGGTTACAACACAATTTATTAATATTTCGGGTAAAGACCCTTTGTCAAAAAGACAAACAAACAGAGAGATCAATCGTGGCATCATTAGTCCCACGATGCCATGTTCAAAGTGACTCGATGTTATATGTTACTCATCGCAGTACTAACATTTGACGTATTAGAAGATCAGACTTTCCAATTTTCTTGCTGATTTTTACACCTAGAGCTTACAGGTCACAATTTGACCTAATCCTACCCCAGAGCCGGGACAAACAGCAGGCTTATGCAAACACTGTTTATGAAAAATCAAACGGGTATTAAAGGTCAACATCATTGAAACATAAAACTGAGCACAAAATATCTACATAATAAAAGAAGTCACATGCCGAACAACTTTTTTCCGAAAAATACTGCCTTTTTTTAATATTGAATAAAATCTACTTCGAATAAACTTTTGCACCTTCGAAAAGCCCGCTCACGTGACCACATGGCTCGTGACGTCAACTGCTGTAGACAATATGGAGTCTGATAGTGCCCCTTCTCTACCAAAATGCAGGAAAACGAAGAGCAGTGGCCTATATTGTGCCGTTGGAGGTTGTACAAACAAACAAGCGGATGGGTTAACATTGCATAGGTTTCCAAAAAACAAAGACGTGCGAAATAAGTGGGTGAGATTCGTGCAGGAAAAGCGTGTAAACTTCGGTCCGAAGTACGGGACACCAACTGCGTCGTCAACAATTTGCGCAAAACACTTCGCTGAAGACTGCTACCCCCCAAGTGCCACTTTAATGCGGAGCTTTGGGATGAAAACAATACGGACATTAAAGCCTGGCTCTGTTCCAACGATCTAAAGTCCGCGTGCCATTGCAGCAAGCACCTCAACAACAGCAACAGTGACTCAAGTTACTAGTAGTAGGCCTACTAGTACTGCTTCAACTTCAACTAGACCTGACAAAACCTGTGCAGTGCCCTCCACCCCTAGCTGCCTCTTTCCCAAGACCAGCAAAAGAGGATGCAGTTTTGAATCGCCAGTCACGATCACGCTATGCCAAACTCAATTCAGACCAAAAAGGTGACTGCCAAGCGTGAAACTCAATTGAAATGGACTTTGCATCTAGGGTTCACGAGCATTTACTCAGATTGTATCGCTTGTTACCAATCTTATTCTCCGCTCTATTTTGTTTGTCATATTAATTTTTTAAAAATTACTTTACTATTTTTTAATTTTGCCGTCAATTTTTGTGTACAGGTGTGCATTAGTTGGTCAAGTATGTATGTGCTCAAATGTCAAATGTGTGACATACTTTGATACTTGAATGCTTAAATGTGTGTGTACGGGGTGGTCCGTGGCGCAGTGGTTAAGGCGCCTGCCACCAATGCTAAAGGTGCGAGGTTCGATACCTGGTTTCGGCGTCGGATTTTTCTCTTCTAGTAAGTGTCACCGTTAATTCGGGCGGACCGCCGGGGGTTCTTTCTCCGGGTACTCCGGTTCTTCCTCCCCCTCCACTTTGGTACCGGTTTCAGGCCACTTTATAAATTTCAAATACAAGCGATCAAAATTTCCGAAAACTCAGTAGCTGAGCTGACCCTTTGCACCACGTGAATGTCCTGTGTTTGTCTTGTACTATTTTTGTCGTCAGAGTGAATGCGTGTGTCACGTGAGCGTGCGTGTTGGGTGCAGTTCGCGGCGCTTTGAGCCGATTCGCCGAAACATTATTATTATTATATTACTTCTTTGAGACAACTTTTTACAGGTATTGACTTTCAGTGGTAAATTTAACTGTTAGCTAATCAGCTAATGGTCTGTGTGGGGGACTAATGATTGTGCTTTTCATTATCTGATAGACTGGATGATATCTGAAAGAATGGATGAATGTGCCTGTGAATGTATGTGTGTGTGCGTAGATGGTTGGTTACTTGAGACAAGATGGAACGTAAATGAAAATTGAAGAGTAAGTTTGTTGAATTTATTATAAATATAGTTGTGTACTGTAAAATGTTTGTTTACATTACTTGATGACAAGAGTTTGAAAAGAGCAGACCTGGCTCTGCAAGTGAGAACCTATAACTACTGGTTTCTATGACTTTGAGGTATGAATGAGGTATGAGACATTACCACACAATCTAAATATGAAGTAAATCTGACCACTTTCGCCATCCAACGTGACACAAAAACCAGGGTGGGTTTCACAATGGCAGTATTAACTTCATTTTATTTAGAAACTTTTTATATACATTCCAAAATGGTAAAAGCCAAAAATACTCCCACACACCTTGCACACAACACACAGTCAAAGCCGGATAGTACGACATGCCCGGGAACTTCAAAATCGTGTCGTTATCCGGCTGATGTGTCCAACGGGCCGGATATAGGTTTTGTGTCTTTATATCTGGCTGTTGTTATATCGTAATAACCGGCTTTGACTGTGTTGCCACTACATGTATGTTACAAACTACACATGATTTTAGTGTTGCACTTCTGTTTCATAATTATAAATAAATGCAAACACACTTCTTTTTTTTTAAACCAGCGCGTAAAACAAGCTGAACAGACTACAAACACACATCAAAATGTTTTTTTCGTCCATGTAATAATAATAATGACAGTATATTATGAATATATTGGAAACACATAAGGATGCAAAAATGGGCCAGTGCTGTCAAATGTATTGTCACATTATTCTGGGTCCCTATAACCAGTGTACTGCCCATCTGCGCTCGGAAACTGTTTCCGGATTCTTGTTACCGCACAAGCTGGTAAGGTGACCCTGATGTCCCTCCCCAGCCACTTCCAGATCCACCGCACAAGCATGCGGTAAGCTACATACCGATACCGCCTGGAAAGAAAAACAAGCATACAATAATAATATACAGTAATAACGACAGTAAACAATCAATGTGCAGTCAAAGCTGGTTAGTACAACGTCGGATATAACGACATCCGGATATGAAGACACAAAAAGCTGGGTCCCGGCCAAAATCCTTATATTCGGCCCGTTGTCAACCGGATATAACGACACAATTTTGAAGGTCACTGGCGTGTCTCTAAATATTACTTTTTCTCAGAATTAGCACATGCAAATAAATTAAATATCTTGCCATCAAAATGAATGTCTGACAATTTTATTTTTTTATTTTATTACTGTTGTTGTTCAAAACATCCCAGTAATTTCCACTTTAAGTCAAATCTTAAAACCTATCTCGAAAATATTTCTGTTAAAACTTAAATGTGGCATCGTAAATTTATATATATTTTTTTTGGCTAATGTATAAATATCTAACATCATCTCATTGACCACCACCCCCACCCCACATCTCCCACCTTGCTTTTCTTAATACGAATGTGTGTGTAATTATCTGTTATTAATGTGTGAGAGTGCGCTTTAAATTGAATTGTTATTCAGGAAAATGCACGGTATAAATTTTCTTTATTATTATAATTTTAAGATCTCATCCATCTTTGACACCTTACTTTCTAATTTGAGCTATCTCTAATTTTCAACTCTAACCCTAGCCCAAACCCTAACCCTAAAATTGAATTTAACGGTTTGTCCTTTATCCTAACCCCTGACTTAAATCGGATTCAGAGTTAGGGTTTGGGCTAGTGTTAGATTTGAAAATTAGCGATCGCTTGAATTAGAGAGTAAGGTGTCAAATATAGGTGAGATCCTAATTTTATTAGTAGTATTATTTATTTGTGTATATTTATGACACAAACCTATTTATAGCATCATGATTACAATTTATAACGGAAATATAACTTACTCGTTAGCATCCTGTATAGCTCTCCCATACTGCTGGTTGTACCAGGAATAGCAGGTCTCTAAGACGTAGAGGTCCAAGCACACTGAGCTGAAGCCAGGATGGTCGGTGATGCAGCCCACTCCTGCGCTTACTGTCAGTGATTCCATTTCTGGAATTTCTTGACAACAGCGGCATTCCCGGATCGAGCCCATGCCAACACAGTTTGCACACTGACACCTGCACACACACAATTTTTTACAAGGTCAGTTCAACTTCAAGTTCTTTGCAGTCTACAAGCTACTGAAACGGACTATCATGGTAGTGACTAATAGGTCCAGGCAAAACAATAAATTATAATCCATTGGAATAACACACACACACATTTGTGGACTCATTTGGCTAGTTTTAGTGAGGGGGACTGCTAGCAATGATTGAGTGGGACCATGACTGTATGAATTGCAATCAAGAGCGAAAGTTAAAACATCGCACATCTTTACAAATTATTGACTGCAAAACAAGTTCTACCGCCATCGATTCAACATACATATGTACGAGTAACTTGAATAAGACTAGCCACACACTATATAACATCATAGACATAGCTCTTTGATAACATGTAAACAAGTTTCTTACCAGTTGGTAAACAGCATGCGTTCGAGAGACTCGCTCAAATCGTCTCTGTTGGGTGCTTCTTCAAACTCGGCATTGGGCAGCTCAGCCTCAGGTTCAAACTGATAAGGTTGCACAGTGTTAATAGGGTCATTCACACATCCAAACTCACTGCTGTAACACGACAGATCGAGTAAAGAAGCTTGTCTCGCTTGTAACTTCTTCGCAGTCGGCCATTGTATACAGCTGCTGACGTCACTGCGAGGGGACATCAGCGATAGCTGCGTTTCAGATTATTACTTCCCTTACCCTTAATTACAGGTAGGAAATCCCACTTTCAGTGATCGATATCTATTAAACGGTAGAGCTTTGCTTACCGATTTTTTTGCATCTGGTATTATTTAGTAAAGTTCTTTCAGCAGAAACTTTTTCACCAAGCACTGTGGTTGACCTTTAATGAGAAGATATTTTTTTTCGTAAAAAAAAAAAAAAAAAGTTATGTTAGCTGTTTTACAAATGACTCTGTAAAAGTGGTGCAGAAAATTGTCTGATTTTCACACCTGGCGCATTTACCTAATCGTACCCGACAGCTGAGTCAAACTGAAGGCTTATGTAAATACCGTAAATGAAAAATCATTTGATTATTAATGAGAAAATTGTGCTTTTTTCATGAAAAAGATTCAATTGTTTTAAGATTAATCCCAAATAATTTGTGAAATTAATTCCAAAAACATGAAAATATTTTTTTTTTCCCAAAAAATATTTAATAATCACTCCAAGTGTTTTAAAGGACACAGAGACACCACCATTCATCACCATTGACTGGTTAATGCTGGTTAACGAACTCATTCAATATGTCCCTTTTATCTAGATATATGCAAAATAGCTAGTAAAAATAAGAAAAATTACAGACTCCAGTGTGGATCAACTGTTTTTTGTGAAACAGCCATTTTCTCGCCAATGAGCATCTTAATCAAAAAATTACAAAACTACCTCGAGATTATTCTTTTAGGGACAATATCATACAATTTCAAACTTGTCCCTCCTCAAATGTGGGCTCTAGTCGCTGTCACATACACACACACACACATGCCCTTATGGTGCCAAAAAGACGTCTACCAAGGTTTGCGTATCTAGACGTCATTTTTATCTTGTTACTTCTTTGCCAGAATTTCTGCCTCGCACGGCTAAAAACTTCATGTGCATGCTCTGGAATGCGCTCCAACCAGCCTTATTTCAAAGTCAACTATATTTTCAATACGGTAGACAAAAACTAAAGATGAGATTGTGCTTTCTCACCACAGGAAAAAATCTTTTCCTATCAGCGTTCAACATTCCCAAAAGTCATAAGGGAAAGCCACAGGTAAAATATGCATGAACACGTGTCTCATGCGCGTTTACATTTTTGGCTATCTCGTGTTTCAGCATACATGATGCTTGTACCTCCATGCAGTTTACATCAACGTTAATGCTAAATATATTCTGTTGAATATATTCGGCAGCACATCCGAACCCTTTGACGTATGCAGTGGAGTCATTCAAGGCTGGGTCCTGGCCCCTACTCTCTTTGGGATCTTCTTCGCTGTCCTGCTCAAGCACGTCTTTGGTAATGCAACAAAAGGAATCTACCTGCATGGCAGGCTTTTCAGCCTTGCCCGCCTAAAAGCCAAGACAAAGATACGTGGTCCTCATCAGGGACATGCCGTTTGCTGACGATGCGGCAGTTTCAACCCATACCCAACAGGAACTACAGTCACTGATGGACCAATTCTCTCAGGCTTGCAAAGACTTCAGACTGACTATCAGTCTAAAGAAGACGAATGTCCTGGGACAGGACACAGAGACACCACCATTCATCACCATTGACAACTACGAGCTCGATGTCGTCCACCAGTTCACATACCTTGGGTCCACACTCACCGATAACTTCTCTCTGGACATCGAGATCGACAAGAGGATCGGGGAAGGCTGCTGCAACTCTTGCACGCCTCACAACTCGAGTGTGGACAAATCCCAAGCTGACTGTGAAAACAAAGATGGCTGTGAACAACGCCTGCGTCATCAGCACACTGCTATACGGCAGTGAGGCATGGACCACATAATTATGCTAGACAGGAGAGAAGACTCAACACCTTCCACCTGAGAAGCATCCGCCGTATCCTGGGCATATCTTGGAAAGATAGAGTGACCAACACCGAAGTCCTGTCACATGCTGGCCTTTCCAGCATGTACACCCTACTCAGACAACGCAGACTGCGGTGGCTCAGCCACGTTCACCGCATGGAAGATGGCCGCATCCCAAAAGACATCCTCTACACAGAGAACTGGCAGCTGGGAGAAGAAACACTGGTCGCCCCAAGCTACGATTTGTAGATGTCTGCAAGAGGGACATAAGAGCACTGGACATTGACACTGGGTCCTGGGAACGCCTTGCAGATGACTGTGCAAAGTGGAGAAGTATCCTCCACCAACGCCTCAAGTCAGGGGAAGAGAAGATGTTGAAAGCAGCAGCAGACAAATGAGCATGCATAAAGGAGTGCAACAACTCCATCAGACCAGCGACCACGTACATTTCTGATCTTTGCAGCAGGGACTGGCACTCCCGCATTGACCTCTACAGTCACAAAAGATGCTGCTTCAAATCCAGCTGAGCAAGCAATCAGATCAGAACACCTAGGATGCATTATCTATGGTCGATTCAGACCAACAGAGGCCCATTATTATTATTATTATTCTGTTGAAGACAGAAGAATGGTTTATAGGTCTGTCAACTTTGAGGAGTAGTGCCACTTAAAGCATAGCCAGTTGCTACTTCACTTGAAACAGGAGAGACTAAAATCATAATGAAAACATCATTATTTACCACAAGTAAATAAAGTATTTAAACATCTTGTATGTCTGACAATATATTCATTCAGTTAGTTACTCAAACGAGCATACAGCTTTAAACAGGAAAGGCAAAGCACCTATGGCTCAGGTGTATGACTGATGCACATATGTGTGACCCTAGTGACAATAAGGGCTGGCTTCAGCACCACCAAAATCCATGTTTTCTCAAAATATAAGCATTTTTCACAATCTGTCAAATGCCTTTGACCCTTGACCTTTGAGATGAGTAGACTGAATTAGTACGCATAGAAATGTCTTGCCATCAGCAAACTTCACACCAAAGTTGATTGAAAAGTTTTACATCTGCGTTTCCTTGAGCTGCAGATTCCTTTCACAAGGGCATACGTTTCGTCAGTGGTGATCCGAGTGTCTCACAATGATCCGACTGAAATATTTTGATGTTACAACAGGCGAAAGATGTGTGATTCCTGAATCTAAATCGTTAGACCTACAGTACTCTATTGAACACTGAATGCAGGACTTCTGATTTCATATTAATCAAATGCACACTTGCACTCCAAGGTCAAGCAGTTCACAAACAAATCATGAAAATCTCTGACCTCGCCTTATGTAATCTTTGATTTTTGCACATTATGCTTTGCCAAATCGTTTGAGCACCTAGCCGCAAAAATCTGCAGGTCCTTTCGAAATGACTTGCAGCAGCAAATGTTTATGCCTATTCTAGACATGGGTAGTTACGTTTTTCTGTATATTACGATTATATGAATTCTTATGTCTCAGGCATTGTCATGTTGACTGGATTCATATGCGAATTTGTCTAAAACAGTGTGCTTTAGCGTGCAACCTGTTGAAAAACATACTTGCAAGGTGTGAGTTGTAGCTGACAGGAAGTTAGCTGAACAAGCTCAGAAATACATTTGAACCCATCAGAGATGCACATTTATCTGGAGTTCCTATTCGGAATCGTCACAAGATCAAATCTGCCAGTTATTGACAAATTCTTAGGTTTTCTGCAGGCATTTTTTGTTGTTGCCATTGTTTGTTTGTTTAGGCAAAGGTAAAGGACAAATTACTGCAGGGGAGAGAAACATCTTGCAAACAACATTACTTTTTTCAATAAGGTATGAAGAATGTGCAATTTAACCAGGTTCAAAAGCAGCTAAAGTACATAGATTTTGAGCGGAAAAAAGTAAACAAACTCCGGGTACTTTGTTTATGTAATATTTACGGTTGCTGGATAAAAGCTTTGAGGAAAAAGAAGTGTGTTTCTGCAGAGACGACACTCTGAGCTTGCAAAAAAAAAAAATCAGTGACAGATTTTTCACATTTATATGGAGTGTCCTAGCTTGCCTAACTCTCCACTCTTTACTGTACACTCACCTAACAGCGTTTCTCTGTTCAGATGTGAAGTCACTGGGAACAGCCAACACAGCATCCTGTATCCCACTGCCTCCATGACTCTGGGCAGTTTCTGTAAGAATGAAAAACTGAGTGATTGGGCTAAGTGCATGAAAAATAGCACAAGTTTGTGAATCTGATGATAACTTTTCAAAGACTTTGTACCAGTTAGTTAGTTATTGGGGTTTAACGCTGAGCAGGCGAGTCAGGCCATCGCAGGGTGGGACTTTGTACTGGTAGCTCTGAGACATAATATATACTACTCACAATAAGTTAAGACATCCCCCTGAAAAATGATCATGATTTCAAATAACACAACTTTGTCAAATTTAAGATTATATCTTGGAAGTTTTGGACAAGCAGACTTCTGTTTGGAATTTTTGAATAGAGTAGTCTACAGTCGTCCAAAAATCTTCAAATTTGACACAGTTGTGATTACATGTATTTCAAAGTTTTTTTTCCAGGTTGGTCCCTTACTTATTGTTAGTAGTGCTGATGAAGCAGCTTAGGTGACAAGCTAATCTGGCACTACCCTTGAACCCTAATGGTAAATCCACCTGTCACTTTATGTCCTAGAGGTGAGTGTGTTCACTGACATGCAAATTCAAGCCAACCAACCCAGCATCTTTCTGTAGATCATCTCAGCAATTTTCTCTGGAGTGAACTGCTGTTTCTTCTCCTTGTATTCTACTTCATACATGGGCTGCCCACCTCGGTTCAACACCTGATGGATGAGCAAATCAGGTTTATCAGAAACAAGAAAGGCAAAGCCGTTATGGCTCACATGTATGACCAATTCAGATAAGTGTGACCTTTCTGACCTTGACCTTTCCATCAGGTCACTGAAATCAGCAGGTGTCTAAACATAAATAAAGGGTTAGATTTTATACCAGCAAAATCCAAGTTTTCTCAAAATGTATGCATTTTTTTCAAAACATTGTCAACCCTCCATGACCCTTGACCTCTATGAGGGGTCAACTAAATTAGCATGCATAGAAACAGGTTATCATCAGCTACCTTCATGTCAATTTTGATTGAAAAGTTTCCATTGTTGTATTGTACATTGCTTAACGTCCCGACAGCAACAAGGCTTTCTCAGGACGTGCCTGCACTGCTTGTGAAAAAAAAACAAAAAACAGAACATTGAATGTATGTCGCCAGCCTAGTTTCAAAAACTTTGATAAAAACTACAATTCTATCAAAAACTGTCATTTTTCACACACTTGCCAATCTCCTGTGACCCTTGACCTTTCCGATGGTTCATCCAAATTCCTATGCATAAAAAGGCCTTATCAGGTATCTCCAAACCAAGTTTTTCATTCCCCTTTCTCAACCCCCCCCCCTCCTCCCCCCTCACCCACTCCCCCCGCCCCACCCGACCCCTGGACCTTTGCTAGGGGACCAGTAAAATAGTATGCATAGAAAAAAACTCTTTGTTACGATTGTGGTTGTGTTATCCTGTGAGAGCGTACATGTGTTGATTGTAGGTAACGACCCGTTGTTTATTTGAGCTATCACGGTTACGATTCACTTGCCTTTTTAGTAAGTTTTTCTTTTGTTCGTGAGTAGAGCCGATTTCGTTTTGTTGTGTTTAGTCCGGTGCGTTGTAGAAGGGTCGCACTGTCTGGTGGCCTCGTAAGTGTCACGTCGGTTAGTTGACATCGCAACATTTTTCGCTACTTTTTGTGCGCGTGGACTGAGCAGCCTTTGTTTTGTTTTGGGAATGTTCTCGTACTTTATAGAGCTACCAGGTGATAGGGATACCATACTTTTATGTGACTTAATTATACGCTAGAATTTAGAGCTGAAGTGAGCAGCCGAATTTTTGTAGCCGGTTATAGTTTTTTCTGGAAAGTTCATGTTAATGAATTTCGGCTGCGTGTTTCGTTCTGATTGGTTGAGTTGTATGATTTCCGTGGAAGTTTCTAGATTTTTGGTAGTATATATAAGGAGGGCACTGGGAAAGCCGGTTAGTACATTGTCTTGCTTTGTCAGTTGTAGAGACACGCAGTTTATTACGAGAGATGCTGTGTATGAGAAACTTTGAGTCGTAGTGTGGACATAGCAGAAGAGACTTTGTATTCAATAGTTTGTGCATTTGAAAGAGCATTACTGTGTGGATATCGCATCGCTGAATTAAATATTGTTGGAACTGTTACTCCAGTATTGTCTACATCCTTAAGCCACGTGTGACGGATTGCAGCTGAACGAGGTTTACTTTAAAGAACTCTACGTGTGCGTGTGTGTCTGGTGTGTTTATCATACTTTGACTACAACTCCACCACGTAACACTCTTATTAATATTATCAGCTACCTTTGTGCGAAATACAACAACAATTCTATATAAAAAAAAAACTGGCATTTTCACACATTTGCTGACTTCTGTGACCCTTGAACTTGAGGGGTCATCCAAAGTAGTATGCATAGAAGGTCTTAGTAACATCAGGCAACTCTGTACCAAGTTTGGGTTTGAAGTTGAAAATAGTAATTGAGGAGAAGCGACTTGTGTCACAATATGTCTATTTTTGACTCCTTTCTGGACCCCTGTGCCCTTGACCTTTGAGGTCACTGAAATTGGTATGTTTAGAAAGGTTTTACCACAAATTACCCTTCGGCCACGCTTGAAGTCCGAGGCTTGAATAGTCTCCGAGAAAAGGCAAAGTTAAAGTTTATCATGGAAGACAGACGCTGGACGGCCTATTACTAACACAGACTCACTTTTGCTATTGCACCTGAGCCAAAAACGAACAATAAATAAAGACAGCAATAATAATAATACAATCAGACCTGCTCTAACAGCCACTTGTCACATAGACATACTTTTTATACCTGTCTATAGCAGCCACGCAAAAAGTATACCCTAAGAGAAAGATAATAGGAGACCCGTAAGACAATGAATTCAATAGAGCCGCATCCATCATTAATTTACATCATTTTTTAATATCAAAATTTTGACCCCAATTTTACCCCCGTTAATTCTGAATCAACCCTTTGATTTTAAAAAAGTGATGAGTATGACTGATGCGGCCTTATTGATCTGATTATCTTACGGGTCTCCTATTATCTTTCTCTATAACTATTGTCTCTATAAAAACCTAATCATGAACCTGATCAAGTGATGCCAAGTGAAACTTAATACTTATTAACAAGTTGCAACTAACTTTTAGGAACCTGCAGAGGTAACCTTTAAGTGTGTTGTCATAAGAACTTATTAATTACTTACCTTAAGTTCTTACAAGTACTTACCCTAAGTTCTTACAAGTACTTACCCTAAGTTCTTAAAACAACTTGACTCAAGTCCCAAAGACACTGAGACAGATTTATCAAGACACAAGGACAATAAAAAAACTTTTTTTTCTCAGTAGTACTCTGGTGGTGGTGCAGATGGGGTTAAATAATCAGGCACAAGTGTTGTAAGTGGCATGGCATTTTTCTGTGAAGTGTATGACATTAATAAACGATTACCAAATCTGATTTTTATTTGTTTAAATGATTGTACATTGATTGATTGTACATTGCTTAACGTCCCGACAGCAACAAGGCTTTCTCAGGACGTGCCTGCACTGCTTGTGAAAAAAAAAAAAATAATAATAATAAACAGAACATTGAATGTATGTCGCCAGCCGGTCAAATACGTTAAATAAACCTAACAAATGGGGCTAAATAAAGCTAAGACCATTTAGCAACACACATCCAATATCAAGAGCTACAGGCAGTGCAGACAGTAGGGAGAGTTTTAAAAAGGCAAATACAGGTGAATGGACCTCGGGTAGACAGAAACACATGCCCCAGAATAGAGAGAAAAACTCACCCTGTGGGGCTGACCAGGGTGACCCTGGGAACTAAAAAGTACCTAACCCCACCCAAGTCCCCCAGGGCAGACCCGGGTTAAAAGATTGTGTAGTTTTTCTGTGGTTTCCTGAACACCGATCTTTTTTCCCTCTGCTAAAAAACTAGCCTTTAGTTCTTCAACATTCACAGGAGATTGACTACGCATCTTATTTTGTATTTCAGATTTCTGTTTCTTGTAATTATTTAAATCATCCTGGACCCGCTTAAATTCTTCGTCATCAATAAAATTATCGTTTAATGCCTTACTGATAACAAGTTTCATACTGCTCAGCTTTGCACCAGCAAGCGTACTCAATGCTTCATGTTTCTGTAATTTTGTGTGAAACCTCTTGTTCAAGGCCTCCAAACCAAAGCAAGCCAGGCATGTAGCAATGCTAACACCCTCAACTGCTATTCCAGCCAAACTCCCAATTCCTGTGGCGAACAGAACAATACCCCCTACA
This sequence comes from Semisulcospira habei, assembly GCA_036245525.1. Classification (NCBI taxonomy): domain Eukaryota; kingdom Metazoa; phylum Mollusca; class Gastropoda; family Semisulcospiridae; genus Semisulcospira; species Semisulcospira habei. The sequence continues at coordinate 222,863,767 of BTPG01000003.1, forward strand.
GAACATGAAGCTGAAACTGCACCAATAGCCATAGAAGTGTTTTGAACAGAATTAAAAACGGTCTTATACCGTCTTTTGCACCGTGAGTATTTCGCCTCCTCACTCTCCAAATATTTCAAAGCTTCTGTAATATTATTTAATCTGAATGCGTCTGCCTGTAATGTTTTATCTGATGCAATTGGCACAGATGTTACCTGTGGATCAGGCGCAAGTGTTGTTTTAGTCATCACATTTGTTTCAGTCGGCTCAAGCGTCGGTAGTTGCGGATAGAAGTTTACCATTTTTTTTATTGACAAATATTTTTTTTATTTAATCAGCAATTACATTTTCCAACTCTTCAAAAGTATACAATTTGCTGGCATAATAAAATGCAACAAGAACAATGTGTTCAAGGTTTATGTAAGTTAGACGAACAAAAGTTGTTTTGTCGACCACCACCTTGACAGCTGGAACACTGCTCGAAACATTAATAACATCATTATTTTTTGTAATAGCAATAAAGACCTTTGTTGATTCTGATACTGTGTCATTCCATGTAAGTTTAATTCCTTGTGCAATTTGAGCCTCTTTAGCAGTAGTTACTGATCTCATGATAATTTCAAATACTATTGTCGCTTCTCTTGCGATGGGAAAGTTTATTGGTGCAAAAACGACCTTCGCATCAGACCTACCCTTCCCCAGCTATTGAAAAATTACATGCCGCTGTGGGCGGAGATATAACACTCAATCAAGTCAAGCAATGGTTACAGAGACAGGCAATTTGGCAGATATATCTTCCTGCTCCAAGAAAAATAACAAGACCCCATTTTGAAAACACTACCCCAAATGACACACACCAAATGGACCTTTTGTTCTTACCACATGACACAATAAGAAAGAAACAATACAAGTATGCACTGACTGTTGTAGACATTGCTTCAAGGTATAAAGACGCTGAACCCATATCTGACAAAACAGCCAGTACAGTTGCTACTGCTTTATCAAAAATATATAGTCGAGGCCCTTTAAGATACCCCAGACTTGTACAAGTTGATGATGGATCTGAATTTAAGGGCGCAGTTAATCAGTTATTTGCTAAGCATGGTGTACTGGTCAGACGAGGCATTCCAGGTGTGCACAGATCGCAGGCAATTGTAGAGAACTTTAACAAACAGTTGTCAGAGAGACTTTTCAGTTACCAGTATTCTAAGGAACTCATGCATGACACCCGGAACACTGAGTGGGTAAAGAGATTACCATCTGTGATAAAAGCAATGAATAATGAAGGACAAGGCTTGCGCCTAAAGCCTGCTGATGCTATTAAATTGAAAACAATTACAGAGCCAAAAACAGGATCAACCCCAGCCCCCGCACCGCTTGCGCCAGACACAAGTTTGTTTACTAAACAGGTGAGATATTTATATCAACCAGGGGAGGCTGAGAACGACGTAAAGCGCAGGGCAACAGACCCCATCTGGTCAACGTCCGTTCATAATATAAAAAAAATAATTCCCGGTACTGACGCAACAATATATTATCTGTATGACCCTGCGCCACAGAGGGCATTTGTCAGAGAAGAATTACAGATTATTCCCTCAGACACCGTTACTCATTTCAGTAACTAAGTCGTCAATTAATTCACCAACCAGTTCATCACAAATGTCTTCAGATAACTTGAGTCTGTAATGCCCAGGTGCATAAGCTTTTTCCTTAGTGTGAAAAACACGTTTCGTGTCTCCAACTGCCAGTGACTTTTTGTGTGTTTGAATCATTTCAAGATTATGTTTGTTTGATCTCAGTGACTTGTTTGGATAATCAGGCATCAATGCACCATCTAACACTTGCTTGTAATGTTCATGACGTATGTCTTTATTTTTTATTGCTGTTTTTTAAATTCCTTTGGCTTTCAACTGACTACCTTTCTGGTGCAGTATAGAATACATTTTTGATCTCAGTCCAACATACTCAACTATTGGCACACCATTCAGTTCATCCTTAAACTTACCAGGCACTTTTTTATTCTGTGTACTATACAGTGGATGGTCTTTAGGATAATCAGACGTGTCATACATGTGTAACTCTGTTTTCATGTCTTCATAAAAGTCTTCAGTACACACATCAATGATCATAGAGTCAGTGTCAGTGTATAGCAGACGACAGTCAGGATATTTTGGTTTGAAGTAATCATAATAAAATTCAAGCATTAGTAATTTTGACAACTCCAGAATTGCCATACCAATGAATACTGGCTTGTCCAGTTTGACAATCTTTTTTTGAGTGACACAGCATACAATGATGAATGAAACTCTTTATACCCTGTATACTGTGGCTTGCCTGTAAGTTTAATTGCGCCCAATTCAGTTGTGACCAGTCTCACATCTTTTCTGTGATGAGGATTTTCCATTGTCTTGCCAAAACAGGCATTGTTCATAAGCTTAAAGAAGTCTTTGTCAAATGCAGTGTTGCCGTCTCTGGCACTAAGGGTTGTGTTCTTCATTATGTAATCTTTCTGATCAAATTGAATTCCTCTGTGAACTTTCTTTAGTACTAACCCGTGTCTGATGTAAAACTGCAGCAATCGGTAGTGACAAACGTAATTAAATTTGTCATTTAAATTTGGCACAAGTTTAGTGTCTTCTTTTTTTCCTGTCATACTCATTTTCTCAACAGCTAATGGATAATCATTATGGTAATCGTGTAGGTGGTGTGGGTACTCCAGGTCGACTTCAAAGATCCAACCCTTCGCGTCGTTTCGGTCAAGAGTCATAATATAGTTTGTTAACCCTGACTCTGTTACATCATACTGTGACAAATCATACAGACAAAAGTTTTTCAAGGGCAATAACTCACACATTGCCCAGCCATAAAGGTTATTAGCGTCCAAGTACGTAATGAATGACCTTGACCTTGAGGGGTCAAACCCAAGGTCACCATGGGCGTCCATATATTTATTGTTGGCTCTGGCATAGTTGTTTGAAGCTATACTAATGCCTCCCCTCAATCCACGTTCCACCATTTCACCCATCGTACGATCAGACAACAGGTCAATAAATATCTTACTGGATTTTAAAAATGCATCCCATGTCATGCCAGGACTAGTTATGTAACAAGCAGGGTCAAGCTTGTAGTGTAACAAACCCTTTTCACGGTAACTTTCAAATACGTCTGCTAGCAAACAAACGTCAGCTTTCAAGTACTGGTCATGGTAGTCACCAATTGTCTGACACCCCAACTTCCCCCACGCATCAAGTGCATGTTGGCATTCAGAGTCAGAAATGCCTTTTCCAGTTAGTGTAGAATAAAATTTCTCTTTTGGTGGCAGTCTTGTTTCTTCAAACACAACCCAGTGATCAATGTACTCATATGGATAAACACCTTTCTTAATCAAGTCTGGTTCAAAATATTTACTTGTTATTGGATACTCAGTCAGTCCTTCTGCCAGACTAGCAAGACCTAAAGACAAATGTTGCATGGAGTCATAAAATGCTAATTTGTCTAACCTAAAAGTCAAGTATTTCTCAGTTGTCTGGGCAATACAACTTATGTTTTTGTACGACTCGTCTACAGCCTGCATGATAATGTGTGAATCATATCCTTTGAGATTGTGGAAAAAGATTGGCAGTTTGTATGTCTTGGGATCTGTTTTTAATAATAAGTTACAATTGTTATGTGCAGCGCCTCTGTTATGTGATCATGGTCATGAACTTTATCACATCCCAGAGGTTGTTCGCAAATCCAACACGTCTCAGCTGTATCAAATTTTAGTTTGTCTTCTTCTGTCATCACCAAAGGCATCTGACATGTTGTGAGATATTGTACTACCTGACTATACAGATGTCTCATTTCTGTTAAAAACAAACATGCTGCATTTTCACCCCTGTAGATAACAGGCTCTGAATGAAGACCGTCTGACCTAACAAGAATGTATCCAAAAGAACACACCACTTGGTCACTTAGTTTTATAGTCATTGGTAATGACTCTGGAACAGGACCTTCATACGGAACAACTAATGATTCAAAATCTGCGTACACTACAAACGGCAACTTTTGCTGATTCCCATAGTTCTTAAAATACACTTGACTACCAGGATCTGGATACTTAAGTACAGTCTGTATATCATCAGGTGACCTGCAGTGTAAAACATGTTTGTGTGCCACTGCAATAGAAGAGAATCTTTGTAAACATTTTTTACAAACTTCCTGTTTCCCATTGTGTTTTGTTGTATGTCCATGAATTAGACGTGACATATTTCTGATAATTGTGTAGTGAAAGTTATTGCCATCACCGGTAGGGCCGATTAGCAACATGTCAACATGTTTATCTTCTGACTGACCATATGTTGGAGCCAGTGGGGACACTCTAATTGGTTGCAACTTGTTCTCAGATTCATTATCCCACACATACACATTTACAGATATACCAGGATTTAGTTTTTCAAACAAATCTATGTCCTCTATTTTAACAGGGAACTCAATGCCACTAAAAACGAGTTCATTTACAAATTTGGTGTAGTTAGATACACGTTCAGGTTTTGCTTTTACAAAGTGTAGTTTAGCAAGCACACACCACATGAAACAATAGTTGTCATTGTTCTGTATGTTGACGACAGCCTTTTTGTTTGCTACTTCTGTTGGCAGTGGCAACCATGATTTACCTAATATAGGATGATACCTAGACTGCTTTAGTTGTAGTTCATGTACATGTCCTTCGTGCCAACCAGACCCCTTCATTTTTGCACTGTCAATCGCCTGGAGGAAGTCTGGTAATAGTCTGTCTCTAAACACGTTCTCCAATTCTCTTCTTGTGTTAACAGTGTGTTGTCTTGTTGATATATACGATACAATTACCTCACCGCCCAATCTAGTGAATTCGATTTTTGCAACAATCTGAATCTTAACACTGCCTGTGATAAGATTTTGTTGTATGACAGAAAAAGAGTTTTCTATTGATTCGTAAACATTATTAGTATTGGATATGGGTAAGTTTGTTGTGTGAAACACGTTTCTTAAACTAGATGAGCCAGGGTTTTGAACATTGTCCGTCATTTTTATTTGTCCGACAAAATAATAAATGAAAAAATATTAACGTTAACTCTGCTGGCTCACCTTGTGTAATACCACTATTAATTGTAACACTGTCAATATAAACATTTAGTTTGCGTAGTTGTTTAAATATGCTATAACAAACTTCCCCTAACCAACCATAGTTGGTATCATCAACTTTAAAAGTAGGTGTCTTTAAATCAACTGTCATGCGCTCCACATCTGGATGCTCATCAACATAATCCAAAGTCACACTATATGTAGCATATATTTCTGATGGTGCTGAAAGGCTTATGTTAGTCTGTTTGGGTGATATTAAGTCAGTAAAATGCATAACATCTTTGAAACAGTGTGAGATATCAAGCACTTGTATGATTTGTCCGTCTGTCATTTTTATTGGACAAACAAATGTATAAATTGTTATCAAGCAAAATCATGTTTTCTAGGAAATTACACTGAATAGTAACTTTATACGTTTGCACCACTCCAGCATGTATTTTCTGTTCATGGTCAATGACATAAGGGACGTAATCATTAGAAGATTTAACCACTATACAGATTTGTCTCCCATAGACTATATGTGGCATACCCAAGAATGACCTTGTGTCACTGATTTGTGAGTGGGTGTGTTGCAATGGAGTACTCATTGAGGATATTGTTCCTGTTTGTGTGTAGCAAGGGTACAGGTATGTACATTTGTAGGCTTAGCTCAGTGTCATGTCTCGTGTTTGTGTGTGTCATTGGATTATGCAGAGATTCAGAAATCTTTACAGTTGACTCAAACCCAATAAAAAACAGTGGCTCTTGAGAATCTCGCCATGCTCATAAGAATCTGTGATCGAGTGGGCTACTGAAAATGTACAATAAAACATGTTTGTTTGTTTTAATGTTTTCATAGAAGGGATTACTCTACTTGTTCAGTAGACTCATAGCGTCACTGTGAACCCTAAATAACTGAACTGTGAGTTGAGCTGTATTGCTGTGCATTGGCGTATACATGTTCTGTGTGTTTGTGTATACATGTTCTGTGTGTTTGTGTGTGTGTGTGTGTGTGTGTGTCAGTGCGTGCGTGTGTTTGTCTGTGTGTCAGTGCGTGTGTGTATGTGTGTTATGTACCTCTAACAAAACCTGTTTGGCTCAAATAGCATGTTTTCAAAGTGACAGTTGACACACATGGCACTGGAATAGAAACGTGGGTAGTGTCACTGCACCTCGCTGAGAACGCCGGTAAACAAAACCTGTTCGCCCGTACAGGGGTGAATGTAATGGGTGTACACACAAGTATTCAGGGCTGTCAGCTGGCAATGGTGGAGTGCCACAAAGACTTTGTATGGCATAGGCATTGATGGCTGTGTGGTGTAAACATATTCCGGGTAAACATTAGGACGACATGATTGAGAAAAGTGTGTTATGATACCATTGTGCGCGTGTGTGTCTGTGTGTGTGTGTGTGTGCGTGCGTGTGTGCGTGTGTGTGCATGTGTGTGTGTGTCAGTGTGTGTCAGTGTGTGTCTGTGTTGTGTGTGTGTGTGTGGGGGGGGGGGAGTGGGGGATATTTTAAAGATCTGTTGTATTATGTACTCAGTCGGTGTCTGTATAAAGCAAGGTATGATTTTCTGAGGTGTCTCTTTCACCTTATTTACAGTCTAGTCATGTACACCAGTCCAGCCCACAGGGCGTGAAATTGAATAAGAGTTATTATCTCTCACGGGCTGGTGGTTTTCAATGACTCGCGTCAGGCTTGTTTAGACAGTATGCACCCGGAAGAAAAATCTCGGTGCAGACAGACAGGTGTTTATGACTCACTGTAGGCAAACAAGTCTACAGCTTTTTCATGTTACTGTACACTGGATTAAAAAGACAGGTACGTAATAGCACATCTATATAGACTTTTAAATCAGACCTCTTTCTCTATGTGAGGTGGCTATGAAGACATGTATGTTACCTACAGACGGCACCAAGGGTAACAACACAAACATTAGTAAGCAGACGACAGGCCTATTCAGCCAAACAAAAGAGCAACGACATTATCGCTTGAATATTATGTCGTTACAATTATTCATAAATCTTGGAGCCTTCACGAGTTCGGCAGAGTATTCGAAACTGAAATGCTAACCTATACGTTGCTCGTGGCAAATGATCACAGTTAGTTATTTGTTAGTTATTTGGGTTTAACGCCGAGCAGGTGACTAAGGCCATCTCACGGCGGGATGGGTAAAAATCTGGTCAGCCAGACTAAAAGCAAGGTCTTAAGACAAGATGTAAATATAGATTAAAAATCTCAGGCTAAAATGTCGCACATGTCTGGAAAAGAAACGTCTACAGACTCTCAAAAAGGGCAAATAAAAAAATTCACATAGTCTATGAATGCTCAGATCTTGTTAAAAATATTGCATTCTCTCAAAAAATTGAAGATTTTGTCCGGGGGAACATCCCGGAACAAAACCTTCAAGGAGTCTGCTGTGAAGTTAGTTAGTTATTTGGGTTTAACGCCGAGCAGGCGACTAAGGCCATCTCACGGCGGGATGGGTAAAAATCTGGTCAGCCAGACTAAAAGCAAGGTCTTAAGACAAGATGTAAATATAGATTAAAAATCTCAGGCTAAAAAGTCGCACATGTCTGGAAAAGAAACGTCTACAGACTCTCAAAAAGGGCAAATAAAAAAATTCACATAGTCTATGAATGCTCAGATCTTGTTAAAAATATTGCATTCTCTCAAAAAATTGAAGATTTTGTCCGGGGGAACATCCCGGAACAAAACCTTCAAGGAGTCTGCTGTGAAGTGTTTATATCTGGTGTCAATTTGGTCAGCACAATACAGCAAAAAGTGTCGAACAGAAAACTGCTCATCACAGGCAAAACACCATGGACGCTCATCCTGTTTAAGTAAGTAAGAGTGCGTAACATGTGTGCCCGATGTGGAGCCGAGCAAGGACAGTCTCCTCACGGCGGCTGCCGCAGCGGAAAGGTAGACTGTCAGACAACTTAGGAAGAGCTTCATGAAGCTTGTTCCCTTCCTCTTTGTCCCACTCGGACTGCCACTCGCGGGCTATGTACGCACTAATAACAGGTTTAAAATCACTATAGACAGTCTGTGTGTCAGGGACAGGGTCACTGCGGGCACTGTTGGCAGCAGAATCTGCGATTCTGTTGCCTTCGATGCCCACATGGCCTGGGACCCAAATAAAAATGATGTCATAATATTCCTTCATCAAGTCCGCGTAGAGCTCTCTAATCTGCACCAGCAGTGGATGGTCTGTTCCCGCGCCCTGAAGGGCCTGCAGGGCAGAAAGAGAGTCAGACAGAATCAGGAAGTTCCTTTCCCGAGACTGATAGGCATGCTTGAGTGCTAGCAGAATGGCCTGCAGTTCTGCACTAAATACAGAGGAATGGTCAGGGAGACGGAGCTTAAATGGGCGTCTAGGATGGCGAGAGGACACTGCAGCCGCAGCCACTCTTCCATCCTCAGACTTGGACCCATCCGTATAAAGACGACAATAGCCAGGAAAAATTGAAAGGAGTTCATTGAGGCTCTGTTGGTATATGGCTGGTGGAGTACAATCCTTCTTGTGGGCAGTCAAGTCCAGCAAGATGTCAGGAACTGGTAGTAGCCAGGGTGGAGTGACGTGTTGCAGAGATTCCGAAACTTTGTCCAGGTCCACTCCGGCCGCCTGCAGATGAGGTCGGACACGGAAGGAAAGTGGACGGACAGCTCCCGGATGGGCATCGTAAATCTCTGCAAACGACGGGTTAAAAACACAATCATAGGCAGGATTTTCTGGATGGGCCTTCAGCTTCAGAACGTAGCTGAGCATGAGGCGGATGCGGCGGAGCCTGAGAGAAGGCTCCCCTGCCTCTGCATACAGACTAGGAACTGGAGATGTCCTAAAGGCTCCCAGACATATGCGCAGACCTTGTTGGTGAATTGTGTTCAGACGCTGCAGAACAGACTTGGAAGCCGAGCCATATACCACAGAGCCGTAATCCAGTTTGGACCGAACAAGGGCCCGGTACAGTCGAAGTAAGACGATGCGGTCTGCACCCCAGTCAGTACGACCAACGACACGAAGAATGTCGAGGGCCTTCCGACAAGAGGTTCTAAGGTAGTTAACATGGTTGCAGAAGGTCAATCTTTTGTCAAAGATGACCCCCAAAAACTTAGCCTCTTCAGCCACCTTAATTGGCACTCCAGCAATGCTCAGGCTAGGTTCTGGAAAAAATTTTGTCTGGTTAGTAAAATGCACACAGACTGTCTTGGAGGGCGAGAATCTGAATCCATTGAGAGACACCCACCCCTGGATGCGATCAACGCACAGCTGCAAGCGCCTCTCAAGGGACGCAAGTCCTCGACCTCGTGCACACAAAGCAAAGTCGTCCACAAACAAAGAGCATTCAGAATCATCCTTGACGGCCTTTACAATGTTATTTATTTTAATGCTAAATAAAACAGGAGATAGAATACTGCCCTGCGGGACACCCATCTCCTGTTCAAAGGAGTCGGAGAGGGTGGAGCCCACACGGACATGGAACGACCTGTTGGACAAAAAATTGTGAATAAAAACGGGCAGATGCCCTTTAAAACCCATGTCCGACAAATCAGACATTATACCATGCTTCCAGGTAGTGTCATATGCCTTTTCAAGATCAAAGAAAATTGCATAGACATGCTGCTTGTTGACAAAAGCATCTCGGATAAAAGACTCAAAGCGGACTAGATGGTCAGTTGTACTACGGAAGCGCCGGAAACCGCACTGGAGGTCTGTGATGAGACCCTGTGACTCAAGATGCCACACCAGTCGGGCGTTGACCAAGCGTTCCATAGTTTTACATAAACATGATGTCAAAGCTATTGGCCGGTAGTTGCCCGGGTCGGAAGGATCCTTACCCGGCTTGGGAATTGGCACAACCACAGCCTGGCGCCAAGATGGCGGAAAATGACCGGTTATCCAGATATGGTTAAAGGCCTTGAGAAGTACAAGGAGTGAATCCTCAGGCAGATGTGTTATGAGCTGATAATGGATGGTATCTAATCCAGCAGCAGAGTCAGTACATTTCTGCATGGCTTGCTGCAATTCTGAAAACGTAAAAGGGGCATTATAGTCTTCCAAGTTATCCGATATAAAATCACAAGCACAAGATTCTCGCTTCTCCTTCTCTCTCTGGAAGAAAGGTGAATAATGCTCTGTTGAAGAATTATGGGCAATGGTGGAGGCAAGCAAATTGGCCACAGCCTTTTTATCTGTGACCAAACTGGCACCATCTCTAAGATGGCCAACAGAAGCCGAGCCACCCCTGCCCCCAATTCTTCGAACAGCCTTCCAGACTTTTTGGGACGGAGTCCTAGAAGATAAAGATGAGACGAAGCGTCTCCAGGAAGCACGGCGTTCACGTTTAAAAATATAACGGGCTTTCGCCCGCTGTCTTTTAAAGGTTAAAATATTTGCTTGCGACGGATTACGAAATGCACGTCGCTGAGCAGATTTGCGCATTGTTTGGGCCTTGCGGCACTCTTCATTGAACCATGGTACTCTCGGCTTCCGAGGGAGTGATGTGGAAGTTCTAGGGATGGTTTCACCTGCAACCTCCAACAAAATAGAAGTAAAACAAGAAACAGGTTCTTCAGCTGACATGACCACCTCCTCTGTAAGACGAGACTGACAGAGAGAGGCAAACAGAGACCAGTTAGCTTTCTTGAGATTCCAGCGCCCCACCGGCGAATCCTCCTCACAGCTGACCGATGACAGGACTACTGGGAAGTGGTCACTACCACACAGGTCGTCGTGAACCTTCCAGTCAAAGTCCAGCATGAGAGAAGGATCACACACAGTGAGGTCTAGAACAGAACTAGATCCGGAACCTGAGTTAGAGTATGTAGGTGAGCCATCGTTAAAGACACATAGGTTAAGTTGAGAAAAAACATCTTCTAACATCTGACCTCTGCCATCATAGTGGTCACTACCCCAAAGGTGAGCATGACCGTTAAAATCCCCCATGAGAATAAAGGGAGGGGGCAGTTGATCTACTAAGTGAAAAATATCATTGCTACAGACCCGCAGTGATGGTGGCAGGTAAATACTGCATATGGTTATGGTCTTTTTTAAGGTAACCCGAGCAGCGACAGCCTGAAGACAGGTGTCGATGCTAACGGGGCTACATAAAATTTGGCTACTAATGAGAAGAGCCGCTCCACCCGAGCGCCTCTCCGAATCAGAGCCTTTATGTATAACATTAAAACCATTAAAAGACACAGGGTCAGAAGTCTTCAGGTAAGTCTCCTGAAGAGATATGACTGAGGGGTTATAGAACTTGACTAAAAGACGTAATTCCTCAAAGTTAGCTCGAAAACCACGACAATTCCACTGAAGCAAAGAGTCCATGATTAAGTCTGATCTGGGGGTAAGGAGTTTTTCCCCCCTTTTTCCTTTACCTTGGAAGGAGTTGAAGAAACAGAGGGGGGCCGGCTCCCGGGCCTCCTCTGGTTCTTCGGAGAGGAAGGGGGTGGAGCTGCCGCAGCATCAGCAACAACAACTTCCACTCCCTCCATCCGCTCCTCCAGTGCAGCATATTTGTTTTGAAGGGGCACATCTGTGTTCCCCTTCTGGGCCCGCGCGCACAGCGGTCCCATAGATTTCTTAGACTTCTGGTCCTGGGCAGCGTTCCTGCCGCTAGAGTTAGCGGCCTTAGAAGGCTGACCAGAGCCAGAAGCCTTTGGAGTTGACTGACTAACAGGTTTGGGTGGGGGCTGAGGCTTAGGGGCAACAGAAGGCGGCACAACCGGACCGGCAGTGTCCGCCTTCTGCGTTCCCTGGCTCCTTGTCACCACCGGAGGAGGGTTACTCTCCAGGGGCGAGATGAGCCGAGGCTCCGCCCCCAACCAAGAAGTTGGGGTCTGACATGAAAAGTCTTTGGTGGGGCGCTTGCCTGCCACCGCTGCACTAAAAGTATACACTGAGGTGTTAGAGGTTGGGGCAGCCGCAGCTGCACCAGGGCCTTCAACCAGTTTTTTGGCATCCAGAAAGGACAGCCCCTTCTCCACACGCACCTGCTGAATCTTGCACTCGGATATCCAACGAGGGCATTTCTTATCCGAAGCCATATGCGCCCCCTGGCAATTCACACACAGGGGGGTGGCTGTGCAGGACTCAGCAGAGTGTCCGGGCCTAGTGCAACGGGCGCATGAAGCCTCTGCCTGACGGCATGTCTTCTGCCCATGGCCATACTTTTGGCACTTAAAGCACCGGAGGGGAAGAGGGACGTACTTTTTCACTCTCAGGGAGTAGAGAGGGGAGTTGTGGGTGTTTTTCGACAATTTATATCTATCCCGAATTTCCAGGATTTTGAGACCACAAACTTCCACGCCTTTCCGCCGCCCAATTTTTTCAGAGCCTCGGCATGTTTGTCTAAATTTCCGTCCGCTACTGAACACGCCACTGCATTATTATTTGAACAATCACCATTTTATGTACCTCTCAGCAGAGTAATACCAACAGGGGGTTAACACATGAGCTAATTAACCCATCGGTTATGTAAGTGTGTTCATTCTACAATGCGTAGTTTATTGATTACTTAGTCAATTACAGGTATTTCCGACTCACAGACAAAAGGGATGTAACTTTTGGTTATAAAGCAAAACGACATACACAGTTACTTCCCTTAGACATGACCACGCACTAACCGCCGACGGCTCCTGGCAACGGTCACGTGTTAGTTTCTAAACACCAAGCCGGTCGCGTTCTTTCGTTAAGCGGCATTGTAAAAGACGGACGTGTTTTGAGGACTGACTTGATTTTCAGAGGTGATATTCAGTGATCGATAAATCTTGAGAATATATACGACGGTAAGATCGATAGTTCATTGGGCTATTTAACTGATTTGTCACATTTAGAAACAAGACAGGCCTCGCGGTTAGTCTGGATTGCGCTAAGTTTAATCTGCTATGGAGAGTGGCTAATCTAGGGTGCCGAAATCCATAAAATAGAAAATATGAAAAGAAACTGTGTGTTCTAGCCAGGTTGCTACGAGGGTACCCCACTGTCTTTCCGAAAGGTGTTTAGTTTGCGAAAGCAAATTGAACAAATGCTGAAAATACAAGAAATAG